>CM042752.1:18294663-18317163 GCA_022496165.2 Catalaphyllia jardinei
AAATTTGGAAACGTTTCTGCGGGTGTTTTGTTTTCCAGAGTCGCGTATCAACGAAAACGGTGGTAACTCTGTTCTTGTGGTAGACGTTGTGGAGAGGTTCGAATGTATCTTAATAAGGTTTCAGTCAATCAAAATATGTCTCTTTTATCTCCCTCTCGCCAGTTGCCAAACTATCATTTCATTACTTCAAGTTACTAAAAGACACCCTATTCTCCCCTGACCAGGTTCTATAGTGGAGCGTTACATTGTTTGTTATCAAGGAAAACTGCAACACTAAGTAGCATTCGATACGACAAGTTTTTAAAACGCCAATGTCAATTTCCATCCTAATACAATAACAGAAATGTCAATCTGAGGTGCTGTTATTGCCTTGTATCAATAAGCAACCAGATTGATTTCTGCACCAGAAAGGACTGTTCATATGCAGCTCAACTTACACTTACCGTAGGTAATAAAAACTGACTTACACTTACCGTAGGTAATAAAAACTGACACCAGATTATTTTCCGCAGTTTTTTCCGTAAATATAGCCATGAGGTGAACAACTGACGTCCTTGTCTCCACTATAAGCTCTTTGATTTTAGCGGAGCTCCATAACCATATAGGAAAAAGAAACCCATGTATTGATTTATTTGTCATGATTATCATGGGCAGCGGTATTGCTCATGGGCACGTACGCACGACGACGACGACGACTGCGGCTGCGACGGAGTCGCGCAACATGGCGGCCATACTCCAAATAATAAGTTCATAGAGACATGCAGTCTTGGTTTACCGTGTACCTCTTTGATATTGGACATCCATGTTATGAGCAATTGACACCTGTCAAAACAAGGTATCTGCTGAACAGTTTCACGTGACCAAATCGCGGGCTCAAGTCTACAACTCATCGAGGTCACGTGTTTTTTGAAATTGACTGCTGACCAAATGCTTGTTTTCGATTGGATCACCGGCTTATATCAGGTTAACTTGTTGAAAACAGTTCAGGATTGTTCGGAAGCCGGCTAACGCTAGCCTAGGATTAAAATTTATCCGAATTATAACGTTTTCTTTATTCAAATGTTTTTTCATGCTTTGTTTTGTGTTCATAAAACTCAAAACAGAAAACCTCACCGCAAAGGTACAGAACTCAAATCAAAATTGTACCTTTTCCTGGGTTAGCTTAATCGGGTTCTTAACAACCTGGCCAAGAAGCTACGCTTTTAGGCTGGCCTAAATCTATATTATGGTCCTAAACCACATTATACAAATCAGTTTGAGATATAGGGTGTGTTCATTGTCACGCAATAAAAAGTAACGTTAAAACCATTCAGTGGATAAAGTCAAAAAATTGTGATATTACGGACGATTGGTGCGTTGCGCCGAAGATATTCGTCGAAATGTTCGGCGCAAAATTATAGAGCCCAGTATGGAGCCGCCATGTTGGTGTCCCTCCTAAGTCATCCAATATGGCGGCCGGAAAATAGTGAAACATCTGAAACTTACTTTGGCTCTTTGGTTATCTGAACTTCGAGTCCGTGCGTTAGTCCCTCATTTCGTGTCTAAATAAAACCAAACCAAACGACATTTACACAAGCAATTTTCCTGATACTTCAACTCCAAAAACGGCTAAAAATCACTTTTAGGCATAGCAAAATAGAACAGACTAGACCGCCAACGAGGCTAGACTTTTCTGAAGAAGCATTGTCAAAACAAAACACCGAGGCCCAATTAGCCTCGCTTTCATACAACTCGTTCCAGGCGACGACGGAGTTGTCCGCCATATTTGCATAGGGTGTATACGGGGCCGGCCCTTAGCCGGAAAACATGTTTGTTTTTATTCCACGCACTTTTTATTGAATCGGCTTACGTGTCGTCTACTTAAGATTTGTAAAAAATCTTCGTAACTTATGAGTAGCTTAGATACTAGACAAATAAAGATGTATTAAAAAACATATTTATTTTGAGCTACTAGTCGCATTTGCCTCGCCGATCAAGTTCTCCAAATTGTTTTTCTAGTGCGAAGTCGCGTGCAATGTTTGAAGTTAAACTGCCAGTCGTTGCGAGTCACTTGAAATCACACTTTTCTACCGTAAATTAAATAGAAGAGCAGAAAAGGAGGGAATTTGTTAAGTGTATTCCTAAGAAAATACCTTCAATACAGCGAAGATCAGAGAGGTAAATTTGTCTGAAATTAACTCATTTCTTTACTTAACATTTTCCGGCGGCAAGAGAAATACAGAATTACGCGTCATTACAGCGCCAAGCTACACGCCACCAAATGAACTATCACAACTTCAAAACACTCAATTAAGTTTACTTAAAGCGACTTCCCTTGCCATTTAAAAGTGAATAGAGGTCTGAATGCAATCACGTAATAGATGTACTTCATCTTCTGGCCCACTATCAATCACTTGGTCTTAGGGCTCTCCCCCTTGCCATTCGAAAACGCTTTTACCTTAAATGTGGAATGCGCCTAACAGATCTTAAGGATTAAATTCACTGAAAGGTGCAAGAAGGCATAATACAAAGAATAAATATGCCCACTATACATCGACAAAGCGGTCAGGTGAAATTCGTTCCAATCTCTATAATCCTATTCCAAATGTGACAGGGAACTTATCTGTTGTTGAAAGGTTAAGGGGGCAGTCAAGAATTTTCCATCAGTACAACTCCACAGTGCCTTGCCAGCTAGCGACAATGTCTGTAAGGTAAGCTGTAAGTTTGCAGATGTTATCAAAGGGTCTATGCTTTCATATCATCAGAGAGCCAAACCATTTAATAGGCCTAAAGTGCACATAAACACTGAAGCACCTGATGCCCCTTCATTTACCTTACCTCCAGTAAACCAAGCATACTACAGTGTACTGATCATGTCACCGCAGAATTTCATAGATGGCTTAAAATTGTCACTTGATCAGGCAAATTTGTAAAACTGAAGAGACCCAGAACCAGGCAGATGACAAAATGTGGCACGAGCTCCGGGCGCATATATTAACAGCTAGAAAGTTCAATACTGTCTGTTGCCGCGAAAAATTTCGAGTTACTTGCTGAGCGCTCATGAAGAAAAGAAGTCAAAGAGCTGCAATAAAATACTGTTGTCACGAAGCTCTCTAGAACCTGTAATTTCATTGGATCTTGTTGGCACGAAGCTCTTTTGTTTTAGGGCTAGGGTCCATTGTTACCATTGTTTGTATATAATTTTCTCAACCAATCCTGTGAGACGTTCCGAAGAGCTTCGTGGCGACCCATAAAATATGGAATTGACAATGAGGAAAATGCAGCTAGGAGCTATGCCGACATTATACGTCTCCGCAATCTTCATCGCAGTATCATTATTGTAATCAAAATAAGTGTTAATAAAAAATAAATGAATGAATGAATGAATGAATGATTAACAACTTCACTAGCTCAGGCTCAGTTTTAAGTCCCTTTTGATAAATATTATTTGCCCCGCTTAACGTCAGTTTATGATGTAGATCTGGCCTGTACGTGGTCCATCTCACAGAGTTGCCAGTGCCACCACAGTTACCTTATTTATTACTTATTTATCTTATATTTTTTTAATTATATAATACTCCCATGGGTTGGAGCCTAGCATGGGTCTGAGTGTCCCGTTCGTGCCCTCTCCTTTTAGGTTCTTTATTATTTCATTATTTATATTCTTATTTATATTTATAGTAATAATGCCCAATAAAGTTTTATAAAAGTTTGATATATAATCAGGAGTCCTGGATATTGATTGGCCTAGCCACTACTGGAAGAACAGGGTTTTTCTAGCTTTTTCACTGAAACTTGATGTCATTTGGCATATGCTGTAGCTCGGTTTGAACTAGCATAGAAAAGGATGTCAGAAAGTATCGCTTACCTTAATATATTTTGCTCGAGAAGCAAATGTGCAAGCCAATACTTCGTTTAGGCAATGAAAAACAATAATTAGGCTGCACTCGCCCCTGCCGTTGGATACATTCATTCAATATGAGCCATTGGAATTATTTACCATATTCAACAAATACGGCTATGCAAAAATTTGGAAGATCTATCGATATTTGGAGTTATTTTAAGTCAAGCAACTATTTCACTAGCGCAAAGCCAACATTTCAAGCACGGGCCTCGTTGGCGGTCCAATATGCCCTCTCACAATAGTTGTTAACTGCGCGCTTCAAGATTGTTACTTGTAACGTTGGAAGGATTTTTGAACTACAAATGACCAAAATAATATGGAGCACAAGACCGAGTTGATCGGAAGCCGGTTAATGCTAACCCAGGTTCAAAAGTTAACCAAAACGCACTTACCGCTGTGAATCCAGGCATTTGCATACAGGTAAAACTACATGGTAGACTTGAAATGGGATTCAGGTCATAACCATGGCAGCGCACAGCGGTTATAAGTGTGGCAGCGTGACCTTTGTTGAGGTCCTCATTACATCATCCCAAATTGACTGTCTGAAAAATATGGCTAACAGAAGGGAAAGGACTTTAATGATAAGCTGATGAATATCAGCGCTTAAGGTAAGGTCGATATTCGGATTGAACAACATTTTTCTCATCAATTGATGAATGATTGGAGAAAGGCTAAACTGTCACTAACAGTTAATGTATTGTTATTTGTTATTGAATATTACTCTGTCGCCACCCCACCAGGGTAATTTTGCACAGTCATATTACCTGGGGAAAGTCATTTGTTTTGTCTAGTCAACACTCCGCCTTTCATTTGCTTCTGGTTTGTTTTAGAGACACGCATTATCCTTTAAGAAACATAGAAACGTAATTTACAATATTGGAAAAAATCTTTATACTACCACCAAATTTCGAAATTGCGAATCAAGGAAGACAGACGGAGGGCATTAAAAGGGGTGCTCCCATAACACACACGAAATTGAAATTAAATTGCCTTTTCTTGTAACTTGGTTTTATCACTTTTTACACTAAAGCAAGGACAGAATTAACAAGATAACAGGTGTTCTTACAGCGAAAGGAAACTTGAGCTAACCACCTGTCGATTTCATGCATGGATGGCTTCGACTGCTCTTGTTATTTATTTTTTCCTATTACAAGAAGGCTTTTCTTTTCTTTACTGCTTTTCTCGTAGCTTTCTTCTGGTTAACTGAATGTTAACTCCATCACCTGTTCTATTCTTCCACATTGTTTTTCTTTCAGTTGTAGTCAACTGAAAACAAATGTAACCTCACTAAAGGTGAAGCGGACAACACAGACATGAGAGTATTGTCGCTAGTCCTCGTAATTTTTCTACCAACAGTTTGTGCTTTCCATTCAGGTAAGAGAATATAGAATGCTTTGTGAGCTCTTTTTCAAATAAAATTTATCGCAGATCGAGGTGTTTACTAATCAGTTACACCAATTAACTGCATGACTGCATTGACTTTAGTAAATGTTTGTTACTATTTGTATCAACAACCATGGACTTTACCAAGTAAGAATTACTATGATACTGCTTTAATTCAAGGTGGCACAAAACAGTTTCCAGCACTTTCCAATCATGGTATCAAAACACTGCCCAATCACTGTTGAACACGTTGGTATTATTTTCGTGACACAATTGGTTACCATAGCAACACTATGACCTGATAAAACACCCTTAATTTCAGCTTTAAGCGCTTATATTTCAAAAACGGCACAGTGAATTTTTTTCTTTTTATAGAAATTTGATAAGCAGATTAAGATACAACTTTTGGCAAAGTTTAAAAACATTTTGTACATGGGGTTCAGAGCCACCTTAAATTTTCAAAATTTTAAGGTGGCTCTGAACCCCATGTACAGAATTTTTTAAACTTTGCCAAAAGTTGAATGTTATCCTTATCAACAAAATTCGATAAAAAGAAACACATTCACTGTGCCGTTTTTGACATTGAAGCACTGAAAGCTAAATATAAGGGTGTTTTTAGGAGGTCATAATGTCGCTATGGTAACATATAGTTTAATGAAAATGATAACAAAGTGTTAACCAATGATCGGGCAGTTTTTTGATACCATAATTGTAGCATCAATTGATAAAGAGTGGTTATAATCACCCATCAAAATCGTCTTGGAAAGTGATGGAAAATGTTTTGAGCCACCTTAAACTACTTCATAATTTAAGTTACAAATAAGGACAGAGCAAACGAGATATGTATTCATAGGTAAAGAGAAAGCTGCTGTATTTGTGTTGAATCTTCTACAGAGTTTAGTCCCGGAAGTATATTAGTTGGCTAATTCTCTTAAACCTCAAGATTGTAAGATGGCATTCAAAAACAGGAAGCGAAATGAATTAAATTATGATGAACCTTACGTCACGTGGGCGTGCATGCAATACATCAGGCAGTAACCTCCACAAACCGCACAACAGTTTGCTCTGCCAGCTGAGCTACCATGTTCCTGTAAAAAGCAAGTTGTATTCAAATCCGTAATAACGTAGTGACTCAAACTCATGGTCAAACTCTGTGTTACTCATTCAATTAGGGAACGCCAAACCAAAGGAAAGCAATGACAAACGGGATTTTCTTGCGGATGCTATGCGTGAAATGGAGTCTGGTGGGAAATCGTCGAATCTAGCATCTGCTGCTGGGAGAGTTCCAAACGTGATCAGAGTGGTCATGAGACCGGAAGTTCCCCCGATCCGTCACCACCACCGTGGACATCGACATCGACATAGGGGCGGCCTTGCCTCTGTTTTCAAATTAGCCGAGGGATTTAGCAAACTATCTATGCAACGCCACGGAAGTCGCAAAAACAAAACAGCTCGCTTATTCAATACAGCAAATACATTAAAAGAAACTGTTCGATTTCTCGAAAGAGTCCATAACCAACTGGACGAAATGTCAAAATCTAAAGACAAGACAAGTAAACTGACAAAAACAGTTAAGCCTGCTAACGCTACCCTAAGAGGTGACGATGAAGTCATGGTGACGGATTCTTTTCCATTATTTCCAGAACTAAGAAGCATCGTTGAACGCGGGAAGCCGTTTGATCCGGATGTAACAAGAGCAGCCTTTGCGCGAGCAAAGCAAATTGTCTGGGATACCGTTGGTCAGGATCCGACAACCACTTCAGACATTGGTCACTTGAATAACACTAAATTGACTAATGCTGTAGCTCTGCTTGAAATGGCTGTCCGAGAGGCCGAAAAAATGGAAAGATCTAGAAATAAGACAAAAAATGTCGATCAAGAAACAAACCCCATCAAAATGCTCCCCAAAGCCTCCCAAACCAATACGAAAGTTAATCGATCAAACCATGACGCAGTGCAATTAAAGATCTTAAAGAATCTTCTTTTGGAGGAACTAAAACAAGCAAACTACACTAGAGATAAAGCTGGCATTCTCATCAGTGATATCCCATTTCAGAAATTAAGAAACGAAGAGCAAAGCAGATTAATGCAAAAGCTTTCTCCGTCAACAACCAATTCTTCTTTGGATTTAAACATGAACCCCGGTAAAGCGAAACCATTCGGTGATACTCGGGCTCTTCTCGAAAACTACACTGCGTTTATAACCAATATATTGAAGGCTGCCCATCTTAGTGTTTTAAAGAACTTGACAGGTGATTCAACAAGTTCACAAGAAATCAACACTACAAGATTAAACCGGAACAGCCAACAGTCAAATACTAAGGAACAAAGTGCGCAACATATTTCTCTTCAGCAGTCAAGTGCAGTCCAACACGTGAATCCGACAAAGGAGCAGCAAAAGGGGCAGCAGTTATCCTTTGCTAACGCAGCACAGGCGCAACAACAACAACAACAACAACAACAACAAAAGCAGAATTTTAAGCCAGTCATTTTATCCAAGGAACGTCTTGCGGCAAGAAAGGCTTTTGGTACAGCGCAAAAGTTGGTCAAAGCATTCTTAGCACGACAAGAACTCTATAAAGCAGAAAATGAGTTCTTCAATAAGATTCACGAGATGTTGAATAAAACAACTCCAAATGGCCCTTTGACTGCAGGTCAAGCAAGCGACGCAAAAGAGTCTAAGATCACTAGTCAGCCCACAGCTGCTAGTCCAATTCAATCTCCACTGAGTCAGTCTCCAATAAACACTGCAAACAGCCCATCCACTGGTGAGGGAGACAATCAGAAACAAACATCGGAGGCCCAGAAAAAGTTCGAAGAAGCAGCTCACCTTGAGGAAAAAGTGGCTGCCCAACAAGATGAGATGTACGACGCATTAATGGGCCATACAATTGGAACTGTTAAGGGTGGGGGCGATGGGGCATTTGATGAGGAAGGAGCCATTCGCGAAACTCCTGAACAAGACGGAGTAGAAGATTCTTACAACACGGAAGACTATGGTGATTTCAAGGATAGTGATGAGGAAGCAGAGAAGAAGTTCTACCACGACCATAGTCAGGGTGATTTGGAGGCCGACGCAGTGGGGGAAAGTTCTTTAAGCCTTCGTAGCAGAATCAGCTCAGCGAGGTCAGAACAGTCTGGAAGCGCAGAATCTAGTGGAATCGCCTTAAATACGTCTCGAAAAGACAAAACATTCAATAATAAAAACATTTCTTCCACAACTGAAACGAGTGGAGATTACTCTGGTGATGATAATACGGGGGAAAAGAAATTCAATATGTACTTGGTTTCAAATTCCTTCAGAACAAACAGGCATAAAACCCTACAGAAGATCGGAAAACCTCTTAACCAAAGACGGGAATTAAAAAGGAGGCTCATTACAAAAATTGAGCATTTGGCATCTGGCTAACAGATAACTAAAGACAGGGTTTTGCAGCGCTTTATTAGGAGCACGTGAAAAACCGGGTCCTAAATATAACGACAATCTCAGGTCTATATTTGGAGCAATTATAGCTGAGAAATCTTAACAGGGCCAGTTCCACAAAAATTATAGAATATCCGTCGTATTGGGAAAAAAATACAATTATAATTCATAATCAGAGTAGATGATCTTTGACGAGAGATTGGCACTGGTTGTCAGAGAGCTCTTACTGGAAGAACAGCTTGCGTGTTTCCTGAATTAATCAAAACATTTAGCTAAGGGTAAATGGCTTTAATATCATTACTTCTTTCAAAAATTGCCCGATTATTTAGTATCTATCAATATCATTATGACGTCCTGCACTTACCGGCCTCATCTTTAGATAATAAGAAACTGAAAATAGCAGATGCATGAGACTCAAAGTACTCCGCCTTAAAATGACACTTGTTTGTTTGCGGGTGTTTTTTCTATAACTTAATAGTATTATAATAGTTTATACTTGACGAGAGTTTAGTAGCTATTGACCTGAATTAAGCTAATCCCGGTGAGGATCGATGATTTCTAATATAATGACTGAAATAAAGTTCTATTCTGTGGTAGTCATTGTGTTTTGTTTTTATTGACTTTCCTTAAATTGCCTCGGACTTTTGGGGCTTACCCTATGCTGTTAAATAAGCATAAGTTTAACATGTTCAAATAACAAATAGAAATGAAGACTATAAATTGAACAAGTTGATTCATCGGTGTCAGTCAGCAGTTGAATACTTCTACGTCGTCTGAATGGGATGCTAGTCTATTGCAGGTAGAATCGCATGGCTCAGAGAATTCTTGCACCCTGGTTGGTTACCTAAGCGAGGTATTCAGGTATTCATGCGAAATCGGTTTTCCGCTTGAAATCTGAAGTAGAATTCCCTCGTATAATACCACTCCATCACTTCACTCCAATCTGTATTTTGTTGGTTTTCTCCTACAATAAGAACTGAAATGACAAGATGCCTTAGCCAAAAACACATAATGAGGAAACCATCTGATCTACCAATATTTAGTGTTATAATTCCTGTCTCCATTTTCCGTAACTTCTATTTAGCGCTACTTGCTCCTCCCTCTTCCTAATTCGGCCCTCACCTCTCGGTATGTTACGGTAGCAAGATCATGCTTGAAATATGAATCTTCACGGACCATCGAAGTTATTTATTCTAATAGTAAGCCAATTACCAAATACAAATGACAGATAGCCAGGGCACTATTCATCTGTCATAAAATTAAAAAGCCCATAAATGTAAATGGAACTTTATCTAGGGATTGTCAGTGTAGCTCTTAGATACGTAGCGATCTGGTAAATGCAAATCATGTCGAGCAACTGTGCTGGTCATTAAAAGAAGAATTAGTTGAATTCTGAAACTATCACACTAGACATCACTACGGCACAATGAATGGAACTGACATTTCTTAGCGCAAAGTTACATTGTTTTTCGATTCTTCTTCCAGACATGCGATTTATATTAGCAGTGCCCTGGCGTTGGATCTGCAGGTATTGATTGTGCGACCCAATTGGGGTTAATGCCTGCCTTCAATGACCTCAAAAAATAACAAATTTAAGGGTTCAATACTTTAAATAGTTCGCGCGGTTTAGCACGAGACCAATGAGACCTTTAACCTACTGGTAGTACTTTACTTAAGTCGGAGAAGGAAAATTATATTTGGCCTATCTATCACTTCAATTTTGAGTGATTTAACTTGTAGCCAACCCTTTAAGCTAAATGTTCTTTTTTATTTTAAATCTATCATCAAATTTAATATCCCTAGAAACCGACGAAAGTTATTTTGGACTGTTAATGTAAATATTTAATTGGTCAATAACTGCAATTTTATGATCTGGGTTAGTAAAATATTTTATTCTTACATCAGCAGCCGAGATTTGATCTCTGGTGTTTTGGGTGCAGACTTCTTTCACCAATATCGTCAAGAGTGCCTCAGCCTGCGGTAAGTTGCATATCACCCAATTTTCTTAGATAATCCCCTTTACTTTAGTCCTCTCAGTTTAAGATGGCTCACAATTAAATAATTGTTTTGATAAGGTTTTATTTGGAACGTCTTTGGTGAAAATATTTTGACATCCTCCGAGAGTTAAAGAACGTTTAGTTTAACGCGTAAAGGATAAATAAATATAGGTTGTAACAGAGTGCAAACGCTGAAGCCAAAAATTTAGATTCTTGTCTTATAGTTAGGTTTAGTTAAAAAATGACGATAAAAACACTTCAAAAACAACAATTCCGAAAGCGAAGGTAAACCTGTAATAACATAAACATTGCAGGCAAGATGATCATGTTACGATGAACCTATATGCTGCCTTTTTTAAATTAAATTTACCTCTCCGTTAATAAATGACGTGGAGTTTTCTTTAATCTAGGATTCGAGATTTATTCTGGTTTCTTCGCTTTGCGGTTATTTCGCTAATACTTGTCATATCTTGTGTGTTTGTTTTGGTCCCATTTAGGTGTCTGTGACATTATAGTACACCGATTGTAAAGTATTTTGTCATTTACTTTTTTCTTAGCCTTTCTAAAGCAGATGCAAGGAATTGAAGAATGACAAGAAAACGCCCAATGTTCCATTCGGTTCTTTTGACGGTCATTTTGTTTACAGGTAAGGAACTGGTACCAGCTATTTTCAAAACAAAGGTATTGGTGCGTTAAAGGGAGCATCAGGTGTCAATCGGTTCGTAATATAAGCGACTGAAACAAAAAAGCGACATCCCACAGAGAGCAACCCAACGAGAAAAAGTATATAAATGTGGAGGCGAATACAATAGTAGTTTAGCACTCAAACATATACCAATATGAAGAGTTTTGAAATAAAAATATAACTGACTCAGAACCAATTCCAAACCCAAAAATGCTTCTCATGAATTAAAAAGTTCGATATACCTTTGACTGGGAACTTTGAGAACGAATTACCCACGAAAGAAATGCTCATCTGCTGAGGAAAATCACGACTTAAAAAACTACCAAGGTAGCTATTTCATTCCCCAATTTTCTGTAATAGACTACAGTACTTCCCTTTTCTTATAGACTTCCTCGTCCACTTCCTGTACTTTTGAGTCCACGGTTAGCTATCCATCACACCACTATTTGTAACTTTGGAACTTATCTATCACACCTCCCATTAATTTAATCTTTAACCTATATGCACAATATCAGTTGCAAATCCAGTTCAAGCAGCAATCGGGTTGTTTCCATATTCTGTTTTAGCTGCTTAAAACACAAGTTGAATTCCTTTTTCCTATTGCAGACCTTATTTGTGGCAGGCCGTCAAAAGGTATTAGAAGTTTTTCCATACCTGACAATAGAAACCAGAATTTCCATGATTTAAGTATTTAAACTGATAACTGGGATATATTGTTTTATTTAAGACTCTGCTGAGAAGTGATTAAAGTACCATTTTCACCAGGCGAGATTTGCCTTCCCTTGCGAAAGACCCCTTTCAGGGCAGTCCGTAATAGACTATACTAAGTCATTCTCCATACACCTAAATTTAAACTGATCCGTGGACAACAAACTGACACAGAAGGAGTAATTTGGTACATAGCGTAGCTCTTCTGAACAAAACAATCAACATAAAAATAATCGTTTCCTGGTAGATTTGTTTCTTAGTATCGCTGTATGTGATGGCAAAGGATTGCTAAAAATATTGAGGTTTCCATAGCATTAACCTCTTCTTCGAACTCAGTGTTCTTGGGCTGTTCTGTTATTAGATATGTTGTTAGATATTATATCATGCTGTAGTGTACTCATGTTGGTAAAATCATCCAAGAGTATCATTTTTCGTAAAAGTTTAATACCATTTCCAAGCAGTTACCGTTTAAATTTTTCTGATGCTTCTTTTTTATTTTATCTTGACTAAATTTTGTAGGTTGTGCTAATCAAGTTCGCAGCCTGTCGAGTAAATCTCGTCAAAACGGCAGTGATTCTCATATCCCTCATCCTGGTGAAGCTGAGAGAGTTATAAAGAAGTCGTCTCTACATGACGATTGTTCAGGGGATGAAGAAAGCAAAGCTCCTGAATTGAAAGACAAAAGTAAAATCAAAAGCCTTCAGACAAGCATTCATAAAAACCTGTTAAGACTCTTTCATAAACTTAAAAGCGCAAAGCCCGGCAGTGTGATACCTGATAGGAAGGAATTTACGAATTTTGCAGCGCAGCCGAACTCTGACAGTAACAATCCAGGCGTTTCAACAGGCGTCCCACTTAGCAAAGTCAGAGATGGAATTAAGAATGCTAGTCATTTTAAAGACTCGAACGCTACAACAACACTCACAGCAATCGACAAATTAGTCAGCGCAGTTCTCCCCAACATTACAGCAGGTGGAAACAATTCAGTTAGTAGTGACATAGATTCTGAGGGTGGGAGTGGTTCTGCGATGGAACCTTCAGATGCAGGCAAAGGTAAAACGGATCCTTATGCAGCAATTGCTGCTGGACCAGACCATCCTAAACTTCCTCCCGATTTAAAGATCTCTCCGGGTGGAGCCGAAGGAGAAGCACCTCCTGTTTTGCCAGTAGGGATGTCCGATGATAACAAGGCTGGCCCGGAAAGCGATGAAGGACCGCACCCTCAGAGTCCTGATGGTAAGAGGAGCCTACGAAATCTCTTCAATATGCTCCCTAAGCAGCTTAGCTACAAAACTACTTTCCTATTGCTGAAAAAAGTAAACGCCATGAATTTGATTGCAGTGGTTATTACGATATCCATGGAAAGTACATTCTTTGTCAGAGGAAGGGATTGCATTGACTCTAAGTGTTCTTACTTATCGGAAACCAATTCAAACTAAGTAGTTATTTGTTATTCACCACCGTGGTTTTATCGTTGCTTTTTTCATAGAACCCAGTGAAGCACCAAGTCAAGAAGGAGGTATATATTTCCTAGAAAATTGAGTTGCTGCGATACTAGTCACTCTCTTTAAGACGAGAGAAGTTGTCATCAAAATTTGGTTTACTTTTCTTATTTTAGACAAAGACGATTCTGAAGAGTCAGATAACCCCATGGTCAAGCAAATGCAACAGCAAGCTATGTCAGTTATACAAGAACAAATGCAAAACCAGTTCAAGGCGGCCATGCAGGCTGCCAAGGGAATGCCAGGCATGGGAGGAATGGGAGGAATGGGAGAAATGGGAGGAATGGGTGGTATGGGAGGTATAGGGGGAATGGGAGGTATGGGTGGAATGGGGGGTATGGGTGGCATGCAAAGTATGGGTGGAGGAATGGATGGCATGGGCATGGGTGGTATGGACAGCATGGGTGGAATGGGAGGCATGGGAGGAATGGCTGGCTTCGGAGGAATCGGAGACATGGGAATGGCAGGAATGTATGGCAACCGTATGGTAGGAATGGGTGAAATGGACAACTTTGCTAACAATGCCTATGAAAGGGACAACCTAAGGAGCAATGGTGGATATTTGAACGAAGTAAATCCTTATTTCGCTAGAGGATTTGGAGAAGAACTGAGGGGGCCTATGGGGCCAATAGCTCCTATGGTGGACGAATCTGCAGTTGGACGAGATAAAGTTCCATTAGGATACGAGGATCGAGAAGTTCCTTACTTCCGTCGTTATCATAGACATCGTTACTTTGACAACGATGAGGACTTTGACGATGAGGGATTAGACGACGATGATGACCAGCCATATTTAGTTCCCACCCATGAACATGCTGCCTTTGAAAAATCTTTCGAAGAAGGCCCGGAGAACGAAATGGATGACGGCTACGATGCACCTTACGATAGAAAAACAAAAATAGCAAAAATTGGAAAACTTAATAAGAAAGAAAAGATAAAGCACAGAAGCCATAAGACTGGCAAAGGAAACAAAGGACAACCAACTGGGACATCAAAGAAACATGTAACTGAGAAGCGAGGAAAAACATCAGGTAAACAACACCAAAGGAATCACTGAGAGCTCCGTATAACCTGCATGAGACAATTCTTATTTATGCCCAGAAATTGGGTGGCGTTCTTAATTAGATGCATGGAAAAAACATTGTACTTTGTTTGAAAACTCATAAACAGTTGTAAGTTTGATCATACTTTTCGGGACAACCGGATGAAAGAAAGAAACCAGGACACTGAAAATTTTAAAGGTTTATTATTGAAACATTCAAGATTATCTTTTCTTTTGGGTTTTTCTCAATAACCACAAGGGTAGTTTTCGTTCCTGGTTATCAACGAGTGAAATGGGTGTTGTTTCCATCATGAGGCTTTAGTATTAAGAAACTACTAATACCTTAATCCCAAGGCTTGCTATTTGGCCCAAACTAAAAGCAACAGGTTCTCTTTGATAAGAAACTAAAAACGATAAATTTTAAAATAAATTTTTTTCTCCCTTCAACTTTATTTGTATAAGGATCTCCATACCTGCGATAGTACTTAGAAAATTATGTAGACTGTTGGCATATTTAGCATAGTTACGAAAACTTGGAATCGTAAAATCAAATTACTAATTATCCTAGCTACTTGAATCTCATAATTAAAATACCTTGGTACTAGAATACTTATCAGTCACAAAACAGCTCGATAAAATAAATAAACAGTAGAAACCAGCTACATCGTTTGTTTTTCTCTCAGCAGGCAATTTATAAAGCGCTATGAATTTTAGAAGTACTGTATTCTATAAGTCCGAATTAATTGGGTTTTCAGTTCCGTGCTTACATTTCTCAATGAGCCGATTAAAGACGAGTGTCATGTTACCTTTTCTACACCCCTCTGGGGTGATCGTTGCTGGCATCCTTGTTTACATTTTGCCTCATTAGCATGGAAGAGAGAAGGAATCATTCTCGACAATACAAATTGACTCTTACAAACACTTAAGGAGCTTAGCAATGGCGATATGTGTTATTCTTTGGGAGTAATATGGGAGGAGATATTAACCCTCATAAACTTCGAAAATTATGTGTGGCTTTTCATTTTTCAGGGCTGGTCATTATTTTTGGAGGAAAATCATCTAATGAGGCAAATACTGTAGATAAAACTTCCCTTATATCTCCAGTGGGGTAAAAGCCACTGTTAGTAGTAATTTCGTGTCATTATAATCTCGCAGGTGTGAACACTGATGCAGCAACTCCTGAGATGTTTTACAATTCTGCAATGAAACAAATGCAACAGCAGGCGATGGCAGGGATTGAAAAACAGATGCAAAACCAATTTACCAGTGCTTGGAAAAACGCTCATGGAATGGGAGGAAGGCCAAATATGGGAGGTGGCGGAGGGGGAATGGGAGGAATGGGAGGAATGGGCGGTATGGCTGCTATGAATGGAATGGGTGGAATGGGTGGAATGGGACGTATGGGAGGAATGGGCGGTATGGCTGCTATGAATGGAATTGGAGGAATGGGTGGAATGGGACGTATGGGAGGGATGAGTAGAATGGGAAGTATGAACAGGATGGGAGGTATGGGACAAATGCAAGATATGCCGGGAGGCATGGGACCAATGCAATCCATTCCTGAAGGTATGGAAAATAGTGGCCCTATGAATGACATGCCTGAAGGTTTAGGAGGTATGGGACCAATGAATGACATGCCAGGAGGCATGGGAAATATGGGTGGAGCTGGTGGTATTGATGGAATGGGAGGAATGTCAAGTATGGATGGAATGAACGGTGAGATGATGGGTGGCGGACTAGGCAATGGAATGAATGGATTAGGAGAAATGGAAAGTATTGGTGGATTCACCGGGATAAGTAATCCGGGTATGACAAGTATGGGTAATACACCTAATGGCTTATTCAGAAGAGAGTTTGAAATCAGAGCTAAAGGAAAAAACAATCATCATAGCCACAAATCTAAAATTACAAAGTCTAAGAAAAGCGCAAAGCAGGTTAAAAATAAATCACTTTAAATATATTTAACTAATCAACTAAAAAGTTGTATCACTGATGTTAGAAACCTGAAAAATTGGTTAATGAGCATATCACAGACATTAAAATGACATAATGAACTTTAAGACTTTGAGAAATAGTATATTTTTTTAATTGCCAGAACATAACATGAATACGTATATGACAAGTTGCGCTTAATGTGACCAGTTACACTGTAACCAAAATATTTTATTCATAATAGAACGAATATTTCGTGAGACATTGCTGTACCATGATCACAGGGGGAAGACGTGTTCATGTTTGTTGAAATTGTACCTTAAAACGGGTAGTGGGGGGGGATGTAATGAAGAATTACGTGCCTTCGAATGTAAATCTATATTGTATCATAAGTAAATTTACATTGAGAACTGATTCTTTCTCTTAATTTACTGAAGGAATGAAAGCTATTGGAAGCAGTTATTATGTCCGATAACTTAAACACCCCATTATGCATGCGCAAGAAATGAATGACACTTGTGGCAT
The DNA here is from genome assembly GCA_022496165.2 of Catalaphyllia jardinei. Taxonomy (NCBI): domain Eukaryota; kingdom Metazoa; phylum Cnidaria; class Anthozoa; order Scleractinia; family Caryophylliidae; genus Catalaphyllia; species Catalaphyllia jardinei. The sequence continues at coordinate 18,311,745 of CM042752.1, forward strand.
GACTGCTTGAGACTTGCATTGCAACCTTTGTGACGTATCATTAGGCGCTGGATGGGGTCCTTGGACTGACAACTGACAAATACCCTATTTAACTGAAAACTAACTACCTTAACCATTCCGTGCCTCCCTCTCTAAATAAAGTGTTTATTATTATTATTATTATTAGTAGTAGTAGTAGTAGTAATAGTAGTAGTAGTAGTAGTAGTAGTAGTAGTAGTAATAGTAGTAGTAATAGTAGTAGTAGTAGTAGTAGTAGTAGTAGTCAGATTTGCTGACAACTGACAGAAGGCTTAAGCTGTTGTCAATCGTTTGAAACTCACTAAAAATTCCTTTCGGTGGAAATATTATTACGTTAACCTGTATAGTTTAATAGGCATAACCGTTGATAATTAGTATGGTCAGTGGATTGACTGACCATAGCAAATTAAGAAACCCTTGTTTGTTGTCTTTTGAATCAGGAAACTACATTTTTATAGTCTGTTTGTTCAAAGCTCGTTACTTTCTCCTAGTGGAGCTCCCGCCAAGCGGAGCCCCATACCCATATAGGGAAATAAAGAAACCCATGAATTGATTTTCTCATGTTATCGTAGCCAGCGGTATTTCTCGTGGGCGCGTACGCACGACGACGGCGACAGTGGAGTCGCGCAACATGGTGGTCATACTCCAAATAATAGGTTGACAGACATGCAGCCTTGTTTTACCGTGTACTTTTTTGATATATGACATCATGTTATGAACAATTGACACCTGTCGAATCAAGTTATCCGCTGACCAGTATCGCGTGATCATATCGCGGGCTCAAGGTCATAGCTCATCAAGGTCACTTGTTTTATTTAAGTTGTCCGCTGACCAAGTGCTGGTTTTCGATTGGATCGCAGGCTAATGTCAGGTCAACTTGTTGAAAACAGAGCCGGGTTGTTCGAAAGCCTGTTAGCTCTAATCCAGGTTTAAAAGTAATCCAAATTATAACTGTTTCTTCTCTGCAATTAAGGCGGGGGTACACGTAAAGGCTGTTTTGACGTCGCTTAGCACGGCCTTTCTGCCAATATCTCGGTCACGTTTCAAGCGACGCTAAATCTCTATGCTTATTTCATTAACCACTGTTGGGCGGTTTTGTGTAAAATTTAAGGGATTTTGGGGGCATTTTGAGAAAGAGGTTTTTTTCTCAAAGGATAGGTTAAATTGACCAAAATATGAAATGTTGAAGATTTGATGGATTTGAAACATTGAAATTTGAAGTGAAGAATTAGTAGACGGATACCAAACAGTCCCCTACCAACCTGGGGCTCTTTTTGTAGGGGGTCAACTGTCTGGTAGTGTTTCCAACCCATTTTAATCCTAACAATTCCCTTTCAATATTATCTCAAAATTCACTCCTATTCATGTTTATCCGGCCTTAACAATTGGTTCATGCTTTAGCGTGCACTATCGAATTATGGAGCACGCGGGAAGTTTGGAGAGCACGAAAGAAGCGTAAGAGTTACTCGAGGTGATAGCCGAGGGCAACTTCAGCTTCTTGAGTGCTCTCCAAACTTCCCAAGTGCTCCTTAACTCGATAGTGCACAGCTAAAAGCATGAACCAATTGTTTTATAACATAGCCGGTCGAATTGTGTATCAAATTTGACGCGAAAAACAGACAACAATATCAGAAGTGATTTTTCGTGGTAAGCGAATTATTAAGCAAATAGGAATTGGTTTTATTTCAATTTTTCTGTTGAAAGTTCGAGTTTTATATTTAACAATTTTAAAGGTTGAAACAGACCAGTTTGTCATTTGTTTAGTTTTGCCAGAGTGTCTTTCTGTCAAAATTTGTTGCATTTACCCTCGGACACGAGTGAAGCGAATCATGACGGCGCTGATGCCGAGTCTCCTTTTGGGTTGTTTTTCTCTTTTTCTGCCTCTTTCAAAATCTTTCAAGAACTCTAGCCGAAGAGAAAAGTTCGGCAAATTGTCTTCGTTTTGAGACTGGGGAGTCGGGTCTCTGTTTATATCCATTATTGTCGCGAAATATATTTTTTCCCGCGCTAACAATGGCCGCTCGTGCGAAAACAAAAATCCGGCGAAGTGATTTGCTCACGCCAACTGCGTGCACTATCGGGATTTCGAGCACGCTTACGTATACTGAATACACCACTTTGCTAATGATCAGTTGCTTTTGAATTGTGGGTAGATCCAGTCCTTTGTGGGGGCAAACGGCCAGTTTAGGACATAATTTGAAATTGTAATTTTGCCTGGATCTACCCACAATTCACCAGGAACTGATCATTAGCAAAATGGTGTATTTGATTGCGTGGCTCTGCTAGCTATGTTATTTATTTTATATTGTTTATAGCTTTTGTTTTGTGTATCGGTTTTGTGATTATTAAACTCAAAATAAAAGGCGAAACAATATACAGAAAACCCCACCGCAAAGCTCCAAAGCTCAAATCAAAATTCAATCTTATCATGGCTTAGCCTAATCGGGCTGCAGGAGCTCTGCTTTTTGGTTGACCTACATCTATATATTAAAATTTTCGAGCGCGCGAGCGAAACAAAGAACGCAGGAGATTTAAGTCCCAGATTTGGCCAGTATTGAGTGGGCGTTGTGAGCTAGCCTGCGTAGCAAGCGTTTCCGTGGGGTTTGGGAGCAAAGAAAGACGGGGGAACGGGATTTTCGGTATTTTGCCTGCCCGAAAAATGGGGCGAGAGCCAAAAAAAGAAAGATGGGGGTAGGGGAGGGGATTGTAGGAAACACTTGTAGACAAACCCCTGTAGCTGGTTCTGTAGCCTGCGTAGCAGTCATTTCCAAAAACTTACGCGAAGGAAATGCAACTGGGAGGAAGTGCGAAAAATAAGGAGCAGAGGGAGGGGGTGAGGCGAGCGAAGCAAACGCCTGCAATTAATCCCAGACATTTTACCGAACGCCCCCAAACATGCCGTGCTCCCTTGGCGCACCAAATGTCACATGAGAACCAATGAAAATTAACTTCCTTTTGACAAGTGCTCAGCATGGGCTGGATAGAGTCCGTTAAAACAAATAGTACGCGTAAATATACTTCCTTTTAATTGTCGCGTCTGTCATTGTTTATTTAAAAAACGAAGTTTGGAAAATGGAGATAAATAAGCTCAATCAAATTGATGGAAGAAATCGACGTCTCTGTACAAATATATAGCTTTCTCGAAGTAACGGCGGCCTGTTATGACAAAAAACCCGCCAAAGATGGACAAAGATGTGATTTCTGTGATATCGCGATAAGAAGCAACGAACTGTGCTTGACAGTTCGACTGAATCAACCAACCGGCGGCACAACAGATTGCACGATACATGTTCCCGAAATATGTGAGACCTTTTTCCCTGAAAGTCAATACTCATTGTACTCAGAGACTTCAAAACATATCTTTAAAACAAATCTGCGAAGCGACATGCAAATACCAGCGGTAACCATGTAGTCTCCTGTGAGTATTGGATGGATTGCAAGGACGTCCTGTCCGTGGACTAGACTCTAATGACAGCTTCTTGCTTCGGGTTTAAAACGATGTGTTTGCCGTTTTGCGAAAGGTTTTTCAACGTTTCCTCAACAGAAAATTCTTGAAGACCCCTTCGAACGCTTCTTCGGACTCGGCCATATCTATTTTGTTCTTGTTGTGTTCCAGATGTCGCATTATGCATGAAAGACAAATTTCTGATGTCATATTTTGATTGCCGGGCTAATAACCAATCAAATTGCACTATTGCTCCCCGTTCGTGGGCGAACAGAGTTCGGTAAAATGTTTGGGATTGACTTGAGGCGATTCCTTTTCTCCCTACCCCCTCCCCCTTCTTGCTCACCCCCTCCTCAATTTTTGCTCACCCCCTCCCCAATTTTTTTTCTCATCCCATGCGCGCTCCTTCGCTCGCCCACTTTTCGCTCACTTGTTCGATCCCCGCCTGGAAAAGGCAAGGAATCGGCTGCTACGCAGGCTAATATACCCCTTGATCTTGAAAACCCGGTTCGCTGGGGAACGGGGCTCGTGATTGGCTGGGCTAGTCGAACATCGCTGACATGTGTCGATCAAAGGTCTTAACGACCTGGGTGCTGGAAAGAATGGGAAGACGCGTTCGGAGCTTGTTTCCAAAAAGCGTTAACTTTTCTTACGGAATGAGGATTTAGTCGTGAGCTTCGACAGTACGGTAGAAATCCTGTAGTGCAGTGCCGACGCTTTGGTATTTCGAAACCTGCACATTATTACAGAAGCAATTACGACACAATTTGCAGCTGTTCTTTTAATTTTAGCATCACTTTCTTGAATGCCACATGCGCCAAGGACAAGATAATAAACCACAGACAGAAAATTCGCACTACTACTTGGGAAAACCGAGTGATTTCGTCTGGCTTGTTACATGGCATGCTTTCGGATTTGGTATCATGTAGGTACTCTGACATTTCACCCAGTATTTGCCTTACCAAACATTTAGTCTTAGCGACTTGAATACTTCTCACAGATTTGTTCTAAAACTTAACCGTTGCGGTCCTTCCTTTCAGACGGATTGAGCAGAAATATAGCTCGATCATAAATTACCAAATTTAACTTTGAAAACTTGCATTTTTCGTCCGGTGTCATGGAGGTTTCTCCGTTCTTACCGTACGCTAATTCTTTCAGACATATTTTGACAAGTTAAAGTGTGTTTTGGTTTAAGGTTCAGTTCCGCTTCCGAAGATTTAATTAGTTAATTTATAACAGCATGACATCTCAGTTTGCATCTGGGCGGTTTTCAAAATCCAGGGGTTTGTCCGCAAGCGTTTCCTTCCTTCCCCTCCCCTCCCCTCTCTTTTACTCGCTCCATTCATCCCCCTGTAATTCTTTGCTCCTGAACCACATAGAAACGCTTGCTACGCAGGCTAGCTGTGAGCATTGCGAAAAGCAATACAGACCTCTTTGCCATGTGACCCAAAAACTGGAATGCCAAACGGGCGGGAAAGTCTAGTGATCAATTCTGAGCCTTAAAATTCGCAACGCATAGGGGTAGGGTTCTGCATTTAACGAATGAACTGCCAGTAATCGGATACCCGTGTTATGCCCAAAGAACTCTGGGATCGTCAAGGGGCAAACATTGGCGAGTCGATAGAAGAAAATATATACTGAAAAGTTCTTTCGACGTCCAAAAAACGATTTTGGGAAGAGACCAAAGCTTTTTCGCCGTTGTTTTGTGGCCACTGGATTTGGGTAGTGTTGATACATGGACTGTACGTTTTTTGCTTGAATAACCGTGAAAAGCTACCGATAAAGTCCCTTTACTTGCGTGAGGTTTATTCTGAAATCTACATTGAATAGAATGTTAAAAATTCACGCCAGCGAGGGAGTTTATCGGTAGGTTTAATAACATATTTCAGAGCATTTCAGGGTTATTCCAACAAAAACTTGCATTTTCAACATATTAACACCGCCCAAATTCATTTG
>CM042752.1:18334029-18362524 GCA_022496165.2 Catalaphyllia jardinei
ATTGTCAAGTTGGCGTTTAGCCTCCTTTACATAGTCAACGGTGTTCATATATATATATATGTATGTGTTGTTGTTTTTTTTTTGTAGATTCTAGTTTCTTCAATGCGTGTAACTTATTTTGTATGGTATTTTAATGTATTTTTATTATATTTTCTCGAAGATATTAGCTACTAATATTGATAGTATTACAAACTACTCTAAAATTCGAGAGGAAATAAAGTTTATGTATGTATGTATGTATGTATGTAATACATCGCATCGAAAATGCCCACACAGAGAAGCATCAACTTCTTTCCAGACTTGCTTCAAATGCATACTGCAGACGTTATGTTTGATTAAAGCTTTCCTAAAGAGACATCTTTTTTAATAGTTACAGTCTTTCATTGATAATTGATAATAATAGTATAAAAATCGTTTATGTGTGTGGTATTGAAATTTGGTGCGAATAGTGCAAATATGATACTGCAAAGTTTTGCTATAAGCCTTGAAAAATAGCAGAAGGGGTTGGGTGGGATAACAAACAAACGGATATGAAAAAAGAATGAGCTAACAAAAGATAACTTGATCAGTAGACTAGCATCCAGTAGTATCGAAACATGTTTACCATTTACTGGTTCTAAGCTTTTAAGCCCAAAAGTAAGCAAACACACGATGAGGCACAGAGGTCATTGTATGGAGCTTCCTAACAAGGGCAAAGTTCAGATGTTGCGCTGTATGTGTTTTATGGTACTGCGGTAATTTTGTATTCCTTAGTTTGTATTCGCTGTTCGATGATGGTTGTCCGCGCAATAAAGAGGCATACCTGAAGTCCTCTCATAAAATAGCTCGAAAAATCAAATATTCCACCCATATTCATAGAATTTGTAACAATGCAAACTCGTGTTTTCATAAATACGGAACCCCCGAAATTCTCTTGCGTCCTTTTAAGCCGGTATCATAGAGATACAAAGCTTTGTAGTTGTTCTCTTTTAATAGTTATCTCTAACTGATAAAATGGCCTCTAGACTGCATTAAGCTCCACTTCTTCTGCTTTTCAGGCTTACGGCATGAGACTTAATCGTTTTTGACCAAATATTAACAAATGGACAAAGCCATTACCGACTGACGACTTACTTTTATCCTTTAACAGTCAACAATAGCAAGACCAAGTGATATCCAGGTAATGACATCACTTTATTCTACTGACAGTACCACTTCTTACACATAACATCACCAACGTTGCTAAACTGCTTTCTCATAACACATAACTTTAAAGTTAAAGTTAATCCTCTGTTGGGCGGACACCATCATCATCACTACTATATTTTTTAACATATATATTATTACGGTCACTTGCACCATTATAAGCCTGTAAAACTTCGATTGAAACATCTCCCTTTCGCGGAAGTCCAGTAAAGTTACATCAACTAAATGAGTCAGCTAGAACCCCCTCCATGTGAACAAGCAAGAGTATTTCAATACGTTATCCTCCATCTGGATGAACATTTGAGACAATTTATACAGCTGTTTCAATCTGAGTTTACTTCCTAGCGCTCCAAGACACATCAGAAGGAAGAAACCAAACGTAAACTAAAGAAGACCTCACAAGAATACAAAGATGCTACCATAAAGACTTCAACGCCAGCAAAGTATCTTTTGGAAGACAGAAAGACTATACCGGTGAAAAAGGTTGGTGGCACACCCTTTTTACATGTGTTGAAACTTATGTCTACAGAAAACAGAATACAGAACTTTATTTTACGTGGCACTCCACTTAGCTAAAAGCTACTTTGCAGGAACCTCACAAATAAACAGATAAATTACAAAACGAAAGGAAAGATAGAATTTAGCTAACCATCTAAAAATTTAAGAATCTAACATTTCTAAGAAATATAATTATTTATTTGTACATATATAATTACGAATTAAAAATTACAGTTTAAAAAAACTACGTAACTACAATAATAACAATTTTAGAAAGCTACATGACGAATATTTGTTAAAAATTCCCTTGGACCGGCCATAGCGCGAATCGAATTCGGCAGCGCATTCCATGTCTTTGCCGCGAAGTATCGAAAAGACCTTAGACCATGCTTGGTGCTACTTACTTACTACTTATGTTCGTGCCCCTTAAGTTATATTTTGTCCTTTACCTTGAATAGGTTTACAATGGGGGTCGGTGCCTTCTCCTGAAAACAACTATTTATTGTGATTAACATATCCTGGATACGACGTCCCTCTAGTGTGCTATGCAAACCAATCCAATTTAGCAATCTATCTATCTGTCTAAGGAGGAAAACCAAAAACTTAGCAATAATTTTATATTCACACTTTATGAACCATTCCCCAAATTTAAGCATGAAACGGTCCTTCTTAATTCTAGCGCTCTATCTATGGTCACCTATCTAAACTGCGTTTCTTTCTTGTCCTCTCTAGAGTAAAATGATAAAAAGGCAGCATTCAAAACACTCGAAAACGCAGTGAAGCTGATTAACTTTGTCGTAGTCTCCTATTCCCTACTTGGAAGCATCTAGAAAGAAGACATACGACACATACTGCAAGATGATAAACAGGTTTTTTTTTTAATAACAATTGTTTTGGAACGATCGGTTAAGAAGCAGTCGAATAAAAACAACTCTTATGCGTAGCAAGCAATTTATAGATGTAATAAATATAACCCGTGTATGGTCATCCAGAATATTTCAAGTACTAAATATTTAAACGTGTGATATTTTTTATTTGATACTGTCTTAGAGAAGAAATAACGTGTATAAATAAAGAAAAATACAGAACAAGTCTTTGTTGGAGGTTTATTGCGGTTTTAAAAGGAATCTCGGAAGATGAAAACATTCAGTCGTCTTGCTACAACACAACCCCCGAAAACGTCTCTCAAGGCTTGATACATTTAAGCGCTATCCATGATTTAAGATACCCTCTACCGTAAAAAGAATCTTTCCACATTCAGTGTCGATCATTTTGCCAAGCATTGTAGCCTTTAGAGCGTGTTGTGGACACAATGACAACCTTATAATATCAAAGAGAGAGAGCCATCTTTTCCATATCCTCATGAGTTACTTAATTCTGGTAACGATATTGGTCACGTTAACACGAACGCTGTGTTATTCGTTTGATTGCATGGGTATCATGTGTGACAATAACAATACTACTACTACTAATATAATATTCAACCTTATTTAGTGAGGGCGACACTTAACAGCAAAGCTGACAAACCTCTGGCCCTCATTTCAGGATCGAGTTAGAATTTGGAGTGTTGGTTTTTGTGAAAACCGGAGAACCCGGAGAAAAACTCAACCCATATATGACGCCGGGACCGGGAATCGAACCCGGGCCACATCTGTGGGAAGCGAGCGCTCTCACCACTGCACCATCCCTGCCTTCTTCGAAAGAAACATGAGAGGATATACGATAAGAAAGTTTATCACTCACATATTGTCTAGGTAATCCCTCTCAGATTATTTTTGTGACTACAGCGCTTGCGCAGCAGTCACTATTGCTATCGTCTGAGTTTCCCGAAAGTAACAGTAGAATATGCCAGGGCAACAAATATCCATCTTGCGGTCTCTTGCAAACATTTCGTATTAACGATGATTTGCCAATAGTCATCGATGGCAAACGAAGATCTCGGCTGCCTCCTTCGATCTCAGCTCTTGAAAGTATTCTTCGAAATTGAGGTAAGTTTTTTAGTTTTTTTACAACTTTTACTTACTAATTTTGGAGGAATGTTGTACCCGGTGCATGAAAATACTGAGTTCTGATGTTTCATAATTGAGCCTATCGAGTAGCCGGCCTTGCTTGGATATTCATAATGAAAGCTGTGCTGTTCTTGTGAAAGACACGAAACAACTATTTCAGATAATTGTGGTATGTTAGATTTAAATGATCGTAGTTCAAATGAATCATCAACTACTGTTAACAGACTGACTGTCATATAACTTTGTAAACAATTGAAAATCAATCGACTTTCGAATTCTAGAGACAGGGAACCATCCAGAATTGCTGGTAGTGAATTTTTTTTTCACGATGTATGATGGTCCCACGTTTCATTGGAATATTAGAGAACTAGGTGTTTGTTCAATATTTTGAAGAACACCCCACGAGGTTTATTGAAAGCAAATTGAAAATTCCAGACTAGAATGTCTAACATTTATTTGTCACTACTTGGTACATTATTCATGGGAGCTCTCGCAGACATAATCCAATAAACTTATATTGCCGAAGTAAGTGTTATTTAGATCACATAGATGAATGATAGTACTATTTAACTTTTTACCAATGACAGCTGTCAGTAACACAATTTTGGCGTATATATAACACACCAACAAGAAAAAAATTATACAAACATTTAATCCACCCACTTTGAGGGGAAAAAATATTCTTTCCAGACGGAAGTGGGATCTGGTGCTTCCGGAAATCCGGATAGCATGGGCATAGCCAGGATTTTTCAAAAGGGGGATCACACTGAGTCATACAAAGGGTACTCACCAGATTGTCACCTGAATATTATAGGTTGTTCGCTTACAAAAAGGCTTACAAAGGGAGGGTCACGGGCACCCCAGGACAACCCTGGCTACGCCCTTGGGGTAGTGTGGGAGGAGGGGGTCAAAAAAATGTGTTGTGTTAACATTACTAATAGATATACAAAATAAGGATATAACATTAGTTAAGGGGGGCACCCACGATGGAACTAGTCCCAGCGACTCTTCCCTGCGACTAGTCCCTGCAACTAGTGCCTGCAACTATCTATCTATCTATTTTGGGACAAGTCGCAGGGACTAGTCCCCTCCTGTCTGCCAACCTTTAAAGATCTGACCAAGTTGTTTCGTAATTAAATTGGAGGGGCAGAAGAAGGATTTTACAAGAGCGTGTAGCTGACTACTTGGCTTTATAGAATCAATAACGTATGCACCTGAAATGTTGCAATTTGAGAATTGAGAGAAGTAATCAAAATGGTACACTACAACAAAACAACTTATTGAGAGATTTAGTGAGGACGAATGGTGGAACATAAAAACGAGGCTTGATTTTCCACAGTAAAGGCTGTTTTGTACCTCATGGCCTCAAGGCTCTTGGGATCATCATCGGCATCTATGCAAAGTACCTTAGTAGGTGATCAAAGGCCTTAGAGTAGCGGTTATAAACATGACAAAACAACGCATCGTGTAAAAAAATACTTTGATTAATGACTTGACGTTTCGTATGCCTCAACATACATTCTCAGAAGTGACGGTTGGATACAATGCAATAAGATTCAAATGCTAAAGAGAAAGACGGGAAATTAATTAAGACAATAGTGAAAAAACTGATGATATGCAGACCTATCAAAGTCTGCTGGAAATATATAAAAGGTTAGTAAAGAAAAAGTTTCTTGCTAAACACATTTTCGTTCAAAGAAGGTTTTAAATCCTAATCGATAATGATTCTTTAATTATACAATGAATATCAGAACACCCGGTTGCTAAATTTCAAAATGGTCCCATTTAATATTGTGTCCTGTTGAAGTAATATGATCCGCAATGGCTGATGCTTGACAACTCTTCGTGAGTGCTTTGAAATGTTCGGTTTTTCTGTCGTGTAAACGACGCTTCCTTTTATCTATGTTAAAGTCATCACATTCCCAGCACCTAGCCTTGTACACAACCTTTGAGTTGAAAGAGTGGTTAAGCCTGTCCTTGTAGGGGAATAAAGAGTTAATGCGGTGAGTGTTACGAAAAATTATTTTTAGGTAAATAAAACCATAGAACTTGTAGATACAAGATTTAAGTTGCTTTGTGATTAATTTACTCTGAAGTCCCCAGTAATGCAAAACGATGAAAACATCTCTTTTGGGTACCATAGCTCTTTAGGTTTGTTTCGGTTTCTTGTCACAACATCGTTCATGTTGTAAGTAATAACACCCCGTACGTTCCAGTCTTTCTCTTTAGCATTTAAATCTTATTGCATTAAATCCAACCGTCACTTCTGAGGATGTATGTCGAGGCATACGAAACGTAAAGTCATTAATCAAAGTTTTTTACCACACGCGTTGTTTTGTCCTGTTTGTTCCCGCAGATTGTATATTATTTCTGTTAAAGCTGAAATGGCCGAAGAATAAGAGTTCTTTGGTTTTATTTCCCTACGCCTCAAAGCCCTGATAGGATTTTAATGCATTCAAAATGGCCTATTAAGAACAATTTTGTTTTTCGCCTTTTGGGCAGATTCAAACGTTCTTTAACAATGAGTTATTAGCATTCAATAATGTCTCTAATCATCAACATTCATTATGCACATAACTGCAAATATAGGACAGTTCTACTTTTTCCATTTTGCAGTCGTCACATGCGCTAATATGGCACCTATTTTTAGTCTCCTTGTGTTATGTTGCCACGCTTGTTGCGTAGTTGTTTACTTGGAGGATGAAAATGCATGGAAAGGAACTTGAGATGTCCATCACAGGATTGACTAGGGGACCATCTCGGTTTTAATTAATTAATGAAGCTGGGAGTGATCTAAATAAAACTCGAGGAAAATTACTTTGCGAATAAGCCCTATATGGGTGATAAACTCCCTTATCCCCCTAGCATCCTCGCTCGATCAAATTCGTTCCTTTTCCCCGTTTATTCAATCACGTTTTTCAACGGAATTTCTCGCAATAAAGCAATGACAACAAACGTTTAGAAGAGCGTACGGGAAAATAGCTGGTCACATAAAAATATGACACAAAGTGTGAACAAAGTCTCTGAAATGAAATATGTCATTTCTAGAGATAACTATGATTACTCTTCCAAGTAGAAGCTAAGAACAGCCAGAAATCTGATTTTATTTTTATTGGTGGCGATCTCTGGCAAGCATCTCAAATGACAAAACTAACCCAAATGAATGAGGCGCCACGCACCTCTCGTAAGGTCTAACAGGATTGGCCGAGAAAACAATAGAATAAACAACAGAAACAATGGCCCTAGTCCTGAAAACAATAGAGGTGGATGACTCCGGGAGCAAATAAAATTAGAGGTTCCGAAGAGGTGCATGACTACTGAAATGAATAATCTGCCGATGTAATAATCTGAATACACAGCATATCCGCGTCCTGATTAATCAAAAGATTAAGAAGGCTTTTTCTTTGATGCCTGTATAATACCCAGATCCTTTGAAACAAAAAAGAAAAAATAAAGCTTATGATTATACGAAGTTGATGAAAAAATTATCTAATCCCAATAATTTCATGTACGACCATGACATGTTCGCCTTTTCGCAGACCGGCATCATATCCTATGTACATAAAACTTAAGCCATCTAATATTTCAAGGAGAACTTTAAACTTTTGTAAGCATTAATGTGAAATACGCAAAGCTGTTTCTATAGCTTTACTTCCTGATCATGCAGTTTGTAAATTAAGATTTCTCTGTGAAAAGCAAACAGTTCAAGTGCGCCCTCTCACAGCTAAATACAATGTATCTAATCACGGAATTTTGGTTTTAATTACTTGTCTTAAAGCAGGTGTTTCGGAAATTTTGTTTTACATCTCGGGAAATAAGACAACTTACAAATTCGATCCACACGCATCTTAGAATAGTTTAATTTCTGCAAACAAATTACAGCCCCACAATTAGAGAAAAGTTAAAATTGTATCTGCAAATCACCAAAGTTAATCGATACTTAACATAAAAGTTTGTCAATTGCAATCACGCCCCCAAGTTTGCTAAAGCTTCTAAAGAAGATCCAAGCAGGTCTTTGTAATATTTAATTTGATGATATGCCAAAAGCGATTATTGGCGAAACAGTATCATTATTTGCGATCAAAGTAGCCGCTTTAATTATGCCACAGCAGTGGTACAATCTCTCTTTCCGGATGTAGGCGTCATAAAAGCATAAACATAAAAGGCGTTTATCAAGTTTCTCTTTCAATTAATTCAAGTAGTGTTTTTGGGGGGTAGAAAGCAAGTATCGAAAATTTTGAAGCAACAGAGGGCTAGTGTTAAAGCCCAGACGATAAAACCTTCTATTTTAGGCATGAGCTTGGAACAAACAATCTATCAGAGTTAGTATTGATTAGCCATGTTTTACGTAGCAAATTCTTTCCGGATCGCCTTGGCTCTGCATTTAGTACTGTCATCGACCGGTAGTCAGCAATCAAGCCAAAGCGAAGCTTTCCAAGCAGGAGATCTAATCCTTGGTGGTTTGTTTCCTGTTCATTCGTATTGCCCGAGTTCTTGTGAAGACAAATGCGGTGACCTTCGATCAAGGGATGTAGTTTATTTCACTGAGGCCATGATTTACGCCATCGATCAAGTAAACAAGAATTCAAATGTTCTACCAGGAATTACTCTTGGATTTAAAATTCTCGATTATTGTTCAAAAGACGTAATAGCACTGGAAAAAGCGTCTTATTTTCTCCCCTCGTGCTCGACCTCAAAACCACCGCCAATCGTTGGAGTTGTAGGACCGTACTCAAGTAGTGTTGCTCTTCAGGTTTCCAATCTCCTCGGACTTTTTCATGTGCCGCATATAAGCTACGGTGCTACCAGTCCTCTCCTCAGCGACAAAAACCGTTTCAAGTATTTTGTACGAACAGTACCCTCTGACGAAGTGCGCGCAAGGGCTCTGGTTGATCTTTTACTTGTAAACGGCACAAAATATGTTTCTGTCGTATATTCGGACGATGAATTTGGCAGAGAAGGAAGTAAGTACTTCACACAACAAGCAAAAAATCGCGGCATCTGCATTGCTACAATAAAGGCACTTCCACAAGGTGAGGCAGTGTCAACTTTTGACGAAGTGGTGAAGGATATGAGTAAAAAAATGAACGCCAAAGTTATCGTCCTCTTTTGTTCCAAAAGTGATATAGGTCTACTTTTCAAAGCAGTAAAAAATCTCGGAAAACAGGGCGTCTTTCGATGGCTCGTCGGAGGTGATTCGTCTGAAATGTCGGTTTATTTAACTGGAAACGAAGACATGGCGAATTATCTGGTGTTATGCTCTCCTCGGAATGAAAAGACGACACATTTTGAAAAGTGGACAGACGAAAATAACGGAAGTCGCAATCCATGGATTTCAGAAATGAAGCAGCATAGGAACAGGTCAAAATTCCGTTCTGAAAATTCCCTAGATACCGTCATTAAAAGAGAAATATTTTCTGCGGGTATGTACATTCAAAGCGTGATAAACTCCGTATACACTTTTGTTAACGCACTGAACAAAATCGTCAAAGTATCTTGCAAAAATTCTTCAAATACCATATTGTGCTTGCAAGAACAAACACAACAACGAAAAGCTTTGCTTGATACTATTCTTGATGTAACGTTTGAGACTCTAAACGGAAGGCAAATTGAATTTGACAAAAATGGCGATATTTCAGCGGAATATGACTTGTTAAGACCACAGAAAGATGACTCAGGAACAGCGTGGAGCCTCGTAACGTTAGGTCACTGGGGTCTTGAGAGAAATGGATCAGGTCCTGCTAGGATGAAGTTATTTGAGCACACCAACATACTGCCCCGCACATTCTGCAGTCGCCCCTGCAAAGCAGGAGAAAGAAAAATTGCCATCGAGCCTTGCTGTTGGAGATGTGATCCGTGTCAACCCAGTGACGTCACGAATAGCCAGCAAACAGAATGTACGCCATGTGCTCTAGGATTTGTGGTGAGCTTGAGTTAAGTCATATGAATAACTCTTTTTAAATGCATAATTATTTTCTCACTGGTTTCAATTAGTGAGCCTGGAATCTTTTTTTAGTTTAATTTTTACCATTTATTCCATAATTTACTCGTCCAGAAGGACTTGCCATTTAACTTGTCACGGCTTCATTTTTATCGTACTCGGCATTGACTGTTCTTTTTTTTTTACGTTTTGTACATGTTTGTTTGTGTTTTTTTGTTACAAAAATTCTTTGGACCGATTTCACTTTTTGCGCATTGTAGAGACCAATGGAAATATCACTCTCTGCTGTCCGTGGTACCATAACTGCAACCTGGATATCGACCTTTTCTTTGTGGTGCCGAAAGTCCTTGATAAACGAAAAAGTTCATATCCGTACCTTTTATTGGAAATGATTTTGTCGCAACAAATGCGTAAGAGCTTACAGTATTCACATTTACTGGAATTTATCTTTTGCCAATTTCATCGATGTCATTATTTATACGAATCTAATAAAAAAATCCGAAAATATCCTTTTTCATGACAGATTAGCAACACTCTCATCCAGGAAGTCACAAATAGGCCACATTTAACACATCAATTTTTTACCATGACTTTCAGGACAAAATTTGCAAATGTTGTAAGATTGCTTTGTCCGTCAATTCCCAAACGAAGCTTGGATACAAAGAACTTTAATATATTATCGCACTCGAGCACCAATATAAAAGTTTGTCCTGAACGCCTCGGAGCCATGTTAGAATATTTATATATTATAGCACTAGGTCATTTGCTCTATTTCCGAAACAAAGCACTTAATCAAGACAAAATTTGCGTAGCGATTAATGCCAAGGGCGTAGCCAGGGGGGTCCTGGGGTGCCTGTGACCCCCCCCCTTTGTAAGCCTTTTTGTAAGCAAACAACCTACAATATTCAGGTGACAATCTGGTGAGTACCCTCTGTATGACTCAGTGTGACCCCCCCTTTGAAAATCCTGGCTACGCCCATGTAATGCTGTCATTTCTTAAAAAGCTTTTTTGTACGATGCAAAGTTTGGCTGTTAGCTACAGATTAGATAATGTGAGACATAACATACGCACTAATTCTCAAACTCGCTCTCGTAATGCCAGGAAGGAAAAAGCCTTAATTTATTTGTTTTTACAACTTTTAGCCAGATATTAACAAAACAAAATGCCTGCCTCAACCTGTTGTCAACGTGGATCCCTCGCCATCTTTCATCTTGGTTACCATGTTGTTCTCAGCCGCTGGACTCGTCTGTACGTTGTTAACTCTGATCGTGTTTGTCACTCTTAAGGATCATCCAATCATCAAAGCATCCAGTCGCGGACTTAGCTGTCTTTTATTGGTCGGAATAATGGTGTCTTATGGCGAGAATTTTTTAGATCTGATAGCACCAGGTAATTTGTGCATACACGGGAAAGGAGCCGAAAAGTCTAAATAGCACAGGAACAAAGAAATATTACTGTCAGCCCATGATATAAGTATAAGATGTAGGCTGAACTTATGAAATGCACAACATAACTTAGTCTGTTAAATGTTAACTGTTAACAAAGCCAAAAGAGGGTATGGGAGGAGTTTACCACCTTTGTTCCGATGGTGACTCCCAAATTATCTCACTAAAAATATGATTGTTACTTCTTCATACAGATAAGCGCGTGTGTAGCATGAGAGGGTACACCTGTCTTGGCCACGTAACTTGTTATGCTGTGATGTTCTCGAAAACCTTGAGGGTGAATCGCCTTTTCAACTCTTCCCTCCGTGAAGCTATGAATCCAACATTTGTCAGCACGCGATCGCAGCTACTACTAATTGGTTTTATCTTAGGACTAAGTATCGTTTTCTCAACAATTTGGGGTTTTTTCACGTAAGTATCTGCGTTGTCCACATATTCCAGCGGTTCAATTTCACTTCCCACTTCACTTGCATCTTACAGTTGTTTTCACTTCAGTGTCAAAAGAAATTAATATTCCCATTTGTTTGGTTTTGCATAGCTAAAATAAGTTGGTTTTGCATAGCTAAGGTAAGTGATTGACACCCAATCAGAAGTGAACGAAAACAAGAGAAGCCATCTCGCTCGCACATGTTTTCTGCGCCTTGAGTCCGCCACCGAACTGTAGTTGCTTCGATTTTGATTGTTTGTGTACTTCATAATTAGCCAGAACGATTTCTTTGATTTGGTTATATGACACTCAGCCCAGTGAAAACTCAGTCCATACTGACATAGTTTTGACTCTTAATTTTGTTTTAGATACCAAGACAGTGTATTGAGAATATACACACCAGAGCAAGTCGTCGTGCAGTGCAGTGTTACAGACTTGTGTGTGTTGATCACAAATTCATTTTATCTCACCCTCCTTGGCCTGTGCGCTGTCTACACATTCAAAACCCGCAAACTTCCCAAGCAATTTAGAGAAACTAAAGGTTTAGCTTTTACAATTTATTTAGCTGCTACATTGCATCTCATTGTCTTATCCATTGTTTGTACCATGGACGAAACTAATTTGGTTCGAGGAAGGGCGGTCAAGTTAAGTCATCCGCTGGCGGCCTCGGTTGTGCTTTTCCCTATTTTCTTACCGAAATTGTACAGTGTAATTTGTCGTAAGGAAAAGATGGTAAATAAGATAGAGAGAAAGAAATATTCATTTGGAAATGTTGTTACGGATGGTTGCTCCATACGAATAAGTCAATCAACTCCAGATCTTCTCCGCCGACGTCTTGATAGTGGTGCAACGAACGTTCTTCATTTGGAAGGGTTAACTGTGAATTCAAGCCGAAGCCATGCCGAGTCATTTACGACACTCTCCGAAGATTCTCAAGCAACATTTACCGATACTTTACGAAGTAACGTTGGCATGATGGACCGATATAGATCAACAAATGAATTGACCAGAAGAGCAGAAAGAGGTGATCGGTCAGTGTTGGAACATTACACCAATCATTCCATCTACTCGACTTGGTTATAAGTTGCGAATTAAAAAGGTTCAAACCTGGCTGCCACAAATTGATATGAGTATACAGGCATGATTCCTTTCACTATAAAATATTAAAAAACAATTAATTTATCTTAATTTTTTTACTTATTGTGAGGACTCTCTAGGCATAAATTACCCACTAAAAAATCATTTTATTTATTTGCGTATGTGATGTATTACTAAAGATAGAGTTATGTGGATTGTTATGATATTCTAAGAATTGGAATACGCAAAAAATTCCGCTGCTTATACTTCAGTACTCCCCTACATAATATACGTTTGAAATGCAAAAAATCAAGTCTTAGAAACAAGGACTGCTGTTTATATTTCATATATAAGACTTCTCGAATTTAGCTGACAAAGAACCTAGATAGAATTGTCGTTATCATGCTATAAACCTCTATTATTGTAAATGTTTATCTATTAGCCCCTTAAATTTATTAAACCAATAAAACGATTTCTACAAAACACCTGGATTCGATTTCGAGTGATGAATGATACGTTTCTGGATCAACATGACATACCCTTTATGCCCTCCAGTCTGGTTATAATAATTGTAATCTATAATAGTAAACTGCTATCAGCACGAAACACCATAAACCTAAGAGATTGTAGTAATGATTAATAACACAGAATGCGAAATTTCAGCTGTTTATTGTGGCAATACATTTGGTCAAATTTGGCCGGGAAAATTTATGTTCTCTAGGACAAAACAAAATCAATACTTTTTTATCAATTTTATTGCTGCGAAGCGAGCGTAGCGAGCGTAGCAGCAGTTTATAATCTAAATATAAAAGAAAGGTAGGAAAATTTGAGATTTCGCTGTGGTTTTTAGCCTCGCTTTCAGCGGACCACAATGCTTTGCGCTGTGGATGAGCCTCGCTTTCAGCGGACCAGAATGCATTGCGAGAAGTTAATGTTTAGCGAAGAAGCGTCCAGTCCTTGCCGTCGCCACATGCAAAAATTCTTCAGGCGTGACAAACAATTAATTACATATTTACAGCCGGAAATATATGATCTTTGTCCGTGCAAATATCCGTACTACGTGTCGCATGGAATATAGAAATCTAGTTATTGCTTTCGGTCTTCAAGCTTGTAAGAACACGTAGAAACACTAGTTCCTTCCAGCAACTAGATAAGCACGGGATTCTGCTCTGATTAGTTCCTATTTCGGCAGTATTTACGTAAGTGTTCACCCATATCTGTAAAATTGCGTAATTGCGTAATTAAGTTGTTTATGCCAAAGGAAACTCTTATATTTACCCTCTGTATTTTGTAACACGTATAAGTTAGCTACCATTTGTGGAGTGTTCTTCTTTCCGTGTGTGAGCTCGTGATAAACCCTGTATAAAGCTTTGTTGTTAAAGTAACCGTGCAAACATCTGTACTACGTGTCGCATGGAATATAGAAAACTAGTTCGTGCCTTCCGTCTTGAAACGTGTAGGAACACTAGTTCCTTCCAACAACAAGATAAGCACTGAAGTCTGCTCTGATTAGTTCCTAGTTCGGCACGATTTACGTAAGTATTCATCCATATCTGTAAAATTGCGGTTATATTGTAATTAATGAAAGCTGTTCATGCCAAAGGAAACTCTTATTACCCTCTGTATAAACAAAATAACTTTATGACAAGCACTTCTACACAAGCTCTATACAATCCTCACTTCAATTTGCGAACAACATCCCAATTCCCGCAGCACTTTCATAGCCCTGGCTAAACTAGTTAATATATTAATTATGGTAACCAGTTAAATGTACAATTTTGAAAACTTGGAAAGATTGAAAGAACTGTTGAATACTTCAAGCAGATTTAATTATGCTATTCAAAAAGCACACTCCAATATTGGATGAAGTCTAATTTCCTGAGTTGCTTTATTCCATCTTTTCCACAGTTTTTAGTCGTCTTGTCAAGAACTCAAAATATTTGTTTTCCTAGGTCGCCATTCTCAACAAAGTTTCCTTTTGCCAATTCAATAAGAGCTTTGGAGCCCAGGTTAGTAATGTAATGGCCAGCTCCTTCATAACCAACATTTTAAATGGTCTTCCATTGTTCCTTGGTCAGCTTAGTGATTGTCACTCAAAACGTAGCCCATTCGTCTATTGTAATCTTTCATCTAAAGCGACCACATAGTCACTGAAACTCTCGAAATTTGACGAACAGACCAAAATCAATCACACTACGAATATTCATCTTAACTTAAAAAGAAAATTGGAAAGTTATCATGTAAAATGAAGCAAAGAGTCTATTTCATCCATTTTTCAAGGGGATTGTTGAACTCAGTACACCAAAGTCACCAAAGTCCACATTTCCTTCGCTTCTTACTTATGTCAAATACGCACTATTGAAGTAAAAACACTGTCATTCCTCATAAGTCATTCCTCAGTATCACACCTTTGATGCTCAAACAAGAAAAGTCGAAACGTCTGTAATATTTACAGTCGCTGTTAGTGACAAGGTTGTTCCATGGCGACTGAATCGAATGCATTCTATCGATCGATTCATTTTCTTTGTCCCAAGTAAGCTATTACAATAGACTAATAGGTAATGACACGAGTTTATAATGTTCAATAGGCCAATTATTCCAGCTTGGTTCCTAGGGTAATAAAACAATAGAAATTCATCTTTGATCCCTCGAACTCGATGAGTTTTCTCTTTTTTTGTTTTTCCATCCTTTGGACTCAAGTTACAGTTTTCTTTTGTCACTAAGGCTAAAATTTAGTTGAAGTTAGGCAATAAACAATATTGAATGAATATTAGCATCTGCAAATAAAGATTTAAACAATTCAAGATTAGCGTGATAAATTGGGCAATTGATTCTCAACTGCAGTCATTTTGCATGTAAAGCAATAGCTTTAAAATTTCATTTGCAAGAATTGTTTGATTAAATATAAGTACAATGCAAAGTCATTTGCATATAAATATTCTGGCGTGGTCAAGGCCATTAATGACATTCTTCACGGGAAGGGTGTTTCCCTTGAGACTTATTGGTGGCTCGGGTTGTATAAAAGGAAAAGGACGCTCTGGCATCATTCTCGTCCCCAGAGCCCACGATCCTTCTGGCCTGTGGCAGGGATCGAGAGCTCTGGCCTGACCCGATTTTCTGAGTTTGCGCAGCGTATTCGTTTCGCATTCTCAACCAATCCGATTTGTCCGTTTTCACGGTAGTCCGTGAATCCCGGACTTCCGGTGTTGGACAAAGGCCCAGAGCTCCCGATCCCTACCACAGACCAGAAAGATCGTGGGCTCTGGGAACGAGAATGCTCTGGCATAAGTTATTGAGCAAGAAATCGAAATCAGTCGACTCGGAAAACACCCGCCCACCCCTTTAAGTCGGGTTGATTTTTCCCAAAACAACCATTTTTCTCTTAGCACTTCGTACCGGACCATGCTCCGGTCGGAGTTGCGCATCCATATCTCATTAATGACATAACATAGACCGAATAATATACAATGCAAAGGGACCGGCTCCGGCTTACTCAAGGTTGAAAGGAGTAGTCATGAATCACAAAATATTCGGCTATCGATCAAGTACACATTGAGTTTTTACTTGAAAATCTCTTCCCAAAGGTTGTTAATTCTCTTGCGTGTTTTCCCTATTTAAGACAAGTCTAACCTGTCAAACTTGTTGTGTGTTAGAAGAGGTCGTGTTTGCCTCCAAGAAAATAATTTTAATTGAAGAGCAAATGGTACAAAAACTCTTTTAAATTAAAAGCTTCCCAAATAAATCAGAGGATTATAAAACGGAAATTCCTTGTAAGATATTCTTGACAATCTGGGTATACGGGTATTTAGTGGTTTGGTCCATATACAGATACATTGTTTCATATAATAACTAAACATTTGAAGCAAGAGACGAAAACAATAGAAATTCCCAAAACAGATAAGGAATAATTATTTGGAATTAGGCTCAAGTCTCAACTTCTATTATTGGCACCGGCCGGTCGACAGGTTTTGGCAGAGTGCAATGTGTTAAGATTTCATCAATTAACAATTTTAAACTGAAGAAGAGTAAGAGTAGCAAGTCACAAGACTAGCAATAAGGCAAGAGAAACAAGTCACCCGTACGTTTCTTTCTGATAATAAATACTTTTATTGTTATATTAGCCACAAAGAGTGCCCCCTTGAAGTTTACCTTGAACTTCTGATCGTTTATTTGATTCTTTTGTTGATCTTAGTTACATCACTTTGGTTCAAAGACAATGAGCAACTTGCATTAATTCTCTTATTATTGATTTTAAAATAAAAGAAAGTTATTCAATAGGATGATCAGTGACAACTGGTCAAGTTCAGATCTCAGAAACACCACTTTATCTCTCATTATTTCACTTCTTTCTTGGCCAGTGACATACAAATTGGCACTAAAGGAGAACTGTATGACGGCAAAACCATTTTCTTTACCTGCAGCGATCCCCCGGTAGTGTTTTTTGACGGGATGTAAACAATTCCACGTTGGCTGAAATCGAAAATTTCATCTTCACTGTAGCTGGAATAATCATCCTCATCTGTGAGGAAGGGGATGGTGTCTGCCTCAGATGGAAGAGTCTCGCACTCTGATGACGGCTGAATCATCACGAACAACAGGCACGTCAGTACACTGACAAGACCAAACAGGCGGAAGGTTACATTAGTGTCATAACCTTGGATTAAGATCCCACCAATTATCCCTCCGAGGCTTCCTCCTACCCCCAGATACAAACCCTGGAGTAGAAATAACCCCGTGGGGAAGGTAGATCTCGGAGTGTAGTTGGTGATGTACAAGAGAAAAGCTGACCAGGCAGTGGAATGGGCGATTCCTTGCAGAAGCTCAACCGGTGGGGTAACCCACGCAGAATCTGGGGTGCTCAGCCACGAGTAGATCAGAAATCGTAGGGCATAAGAGGCAAGGCCGAGGTACACCATTCCGATATACCCCATGTACATCATCAGTATCGGAGCTGACAGGGACATAATGGTGTCGGAAAGATATTGACTGACCACCGTCAAACCTACCACGAGATCTGAGCCACCTATATCCACGATATTCCAGTAAACAAAGTTGAACAGCACCCCCCGGAGAATCCCCATGATAAGTACTATGAATAAAAACAAGACGTTGCCCACTGATATCAGTTTCCCCAGTGAATGTTTTATTTCAAAGCTGCGACGGCGCCTTCTGTATGTGAAATCAAATTTGATTGAGATCACTATGGCTACGGCCATGAGCAGTGAAAAGATTATGAAGGCGATATGGTAATTGGCGTATTCGACGTCGCAGATTGTTATTTTAGGCGCGAAACGGAGCGTTAAACCTGTAGAAAAAGCTATGAGCCCAATACCAATAGAACTGTAGATATTGTTGTTAATAACGTTTTGATATAGGACCCCCAAGTGTTCCAAGAAAGTTCCGTCAAAATGAGTGTTGAGATCATCTGTTGGTGACTGAAAAATTTCGCCAGCGAATACAATGAATAGCAACTCGGTGAATATCGCATCAGAGTAGGGGTTTTTTCTCTTGTTGTAATATGGCACACCTCGTGATTTAAAATCAAATGGTTTTCGTTGATTTGTTTCAGCGTTGTTACTCGTCATAACCTCCAATTTCATTCCCGACAAACTAAAATTATTGACAAATGACCTTTTTAAAGCAGCAAATCGTGAACGGCTTGATGCGAATCTGCTTTTCACGTAGGTATGTCCAACATCTCTTTTGGATGTCTTTCCATGTAATCTTTGTCCTTGGAAATTGAGACCGTTTTGCTCGTGTTCTGGTAAATCGTCAGGTTCCTCAGACGAAACAAGTCGATAGCTAACAAGCGAAATATTATTTAACTCTCTCTTTTCATGATCTGTCAAGGAATCTTCATCTGTAAGGCTGAGCTCTGAACTGGTGTTATTTCCTTGACTGGGGCACTGATCAGTTGCAAACGAATGTGGCACAAGCAAGAGTGGAACAGTAAAGGCAATCCAGCTCACCAGCGAGACAACAAGTATTATTTTTCTTATCTTATACTTATTGGATACAAAGCTCCATATTGGAGCACAGAGTAAGGCGATGAGGGGCCGAATTCCTCCGAGAATTCCAATTTGCCACGGGTCCATTCCAAGTGCTCGGTAGTACAAGTTCACAAACGGGAAAAGAGAGCCCAGTGCGCCATAGAAAAAGTAATAATATGCAGTCGGTAGCCATGTTTTCAATTGTGCCTTGTTTACTTTCCAGTGTCCGCCTTTTAGAAATTTTGCCATCATAAAATTTTTGAGGAGAAGTTATAACAGCAGCGAGTTTCAACTTCATTTAACTGAATAGGATTGGTATATCCTTCGTCGAAGGTTTAACCCTAGCTCATGACATGGCTCTTGTTAAGGAATCATCATGGGCTCAATCTAGAAGCAATACGTCAATTTCACTGGGCCAAACACGACCTCAGCATGTGTTCCAAGAAGACTTTTACAATTCAAATGTCCTTTTTCTCGCAGTGCTATTTTGAAATATTATTTCCTTAGTTGTAGCAGTACCACATGTTAGAAATATAAGAGGGATAAAGAATACATTAACAGCCACAGCGTTAATGATCATCAGATTTTTGTCGATTGCTTTGGTTGCTAGGATTGGGAAATTAACATAAGTAAAAGTAGAATTGCATTTGAGTGAAAAAAATATTAGACTTTGAACTGAAATCTTCTTTGTATTTATATATATACGTTATGTTTGTATTTCTAGATTTTTGCTTTTCCCTCGAAAATTTTGATTGTTAAACTGAGCTAGTAATCAACAAAAAAATATGCAAGATTTCGTTTTAACGTTAAAAAGCTGGTGCAATTTGAATCAAAATAAAATGGGGGAATATTTGTCTAATGCAAATTTTTACACGCCTGTACAAATAATACTTCGACCAACCTACAAATTGCTTGCGAATGCGTTACAGTAGAATATATTTACTCCAAGACGGCTTTTTTTGTTGTTTACTTTCGTTCTTTTCTCAGCTTCTTTGCTTCAGGTTATTTTTGCTTCCTTGTGCTTTAGTTTTTTGACCATGAGATGGATCACTTCTAACAGGACATGTTACTCACATAGAACTGTACCCGCGGCTGACAGTCACGCAAGCTTTTGCTACGAGTTTGGGAAATGGGCTATAAAGTGACATTTTCACATTTTGACACTTTTGCGTATTTCTATGTCATCAGTAATTTTTATTTTCTTTTGAATATAAGTGTCACGCATCACCCAAGGATTACAAATACTTTCGTACTTGTTCCTCCTCTACATTTATAGTAACAAACAGACATAAACGACACCTTCTACAGACAATAACGCAAATTCTGCTTCAAAGACACCTTTTTGTGACGTTTGAAGATTTAAGGTGGCTCTTGAACCCTACGTACGGGTTTTTTTTAAACTTTGGTAAAAGTTGCGTCTTATCCTGCTTATCAAAATCTGGTAACATAAAAAAAATAGAATTAAAAACAATAATTGGATGAGGTTTTTGTGATATCGGGAATAATCAAGGTCGAGGCAAGATTCCCGATATCACAAAAACCGAATTTGATTATTGTTTTATTATACATTGTTTTATGGAAAATAACAACAACAACAACAACAAGCTTTATTACCAAAATAAAAAAGTCAATTATTACATTAGAATATATTAATACGCAAGAAAAGGTAACTTTCACTCAGGATAACTAAAAAGCTAATCGAGCTGAGTAAAACTAAGTACTGTTTAAAATATGTGTGAAATGCAAGTAGATTTTATTTGCGCTTGTAAAAATACAAGGACAAACGCACCAAGCGGCCGCATCTTTCCAAACCATTGAAGTGTTCGCGCTCTTTAGCCAAAGGTGTATTACGCATGCGCACTGCGCGAGGTATAATCTGCACATATAATTGGATAGCAGATTATACCCTAATCATGCTTGTCCACAAAATCACGTGAATTCTCAAAATAAGCAGGGGGCTCTTGGCCAATCAGAATGCTGATAGTGAGTACAATGTACAATAATAACAGTAATAGACCACTTTCATAAATGGCTGCCAATTTAAAATTCTTTTGTATGCATTTAAATTAACCTTACTAAACTCGTTTGGGAGTAAAAATTCTTTTGAATTTTCAACTCAAAACGAGGTTAGTCAGGTTAATTTTAATCATTACAAAACAATTTATAATTGGCAGCCATTTATGAAAAGGGTCTATTGCTACTAAAAATCAAAGAAATCGTGGCCACGATCAAATAATCAATGTGGCTCCTACTTGGCCAGTTTGAAGGCCTAGAAACTGAAATCAAGTTAGTTTTTTGAAAAATCTAATATAACGGCAGAAATTCACGAAAAACGGTCATCGTACCGAAAACTCAGATTTCACGTTGCGATAATCACAAATTTTACACTTTTTAGCTTCTTGCTACACAGACGTCTACACCGCTGCGAAACGTTCTCAACTTTTACTATTCACTCTGATTCTTCCTGAATCATGATTTGAAGATTACTCTCATTTTTGTGTTTCCTAAGCGAACAGAGCCACGATTAAACATACGTTTCTAATTAATACAAAACTCAAAAATTATGTTAATTCAATGAGGAAAAACACTGGCTATTAGTGCTTCAAATCGTCTGATATTTTAGCTAAAGATAGTTCAGTCAAAAAATTTTGCGAGCACTTTCAAATTGTATCGGACCATTGCATGCCCCTTTCGTTCTCACACGTATACTTGTTCGCCTTTAGTTGATGAAACATTATTCTGGGCAAGAAAATGCATAAAAAACTGTGAGAGCCGATCAATTTCTTGACAGTATATCTTAAAGGCCTCAGCCAATAAGATTTGGGAAGATTTCATCGTCAGGCCAGGTTTCGATCGGAGTGTCTGCAGCGAAGAATGAATATTATTTTTAGTTAAACATTAAATGATTCTGGTGACCACTGCCGATTTGACTCGAAGTTTCAAATCGTTTTCAGTCTGTTTACACGTACTACGCGAACGATCGACTTGATTCCCGAGTGGGGGGGGGGGGGGGGAGGGAGAATACTCGCATATGAAAGGGGTGGTGATGGTCCTCGTCTGGCTTAGGGATGTAAATTTCTGATTTTTGTCTCACGTAAAATGTTCTGGGCAAAACGCCCTTATATTTAGCCGTGAAGGTCTCGTTTAGGGTGGCACTCGAAGAGATATAAAATTTTATTACATGGAGGAGATTGTTTTACCGGGAACTAAACCAATCGTAGATTCCATACGCCACTTCATCCGGGACCCGAGTGGCGTATTTTGCGTATGTCACCTTTGTGAGTGTCGTATCGTTCAATGAAGTCACGATTCTCGCCTTTTGCTTTTGTTGCACACTCTCCTCCATATAATAAAAAGAACATTACACGTTGGCTCTAAGATATGAATCGCGAACGAGTGAGATATTGTTCTTGCCACTCGAACATAAAATTCATATCTTCTCGCCACCGTGTAATATCCTCTATATATATTTGTCAGTGTTTTGACATGGCCTTTTTTAGGGGTCGAAAGAAGCTTTGGGCACGCCCACATTGGTCACCTTTAGAGGTTTAATCCAAAATTTCCGACGAGCATCCCCGCCCCTTTCATATGCGGTCCCCCCACCCCGGGGGGCTTGATTGCGGTACTTCGCATTTGTGTATAGTTTAATGATCTGAACCAATAGACACCGGAAAAATGTGAGACTTTCGTCGACGAATTGCCATGCAAATAGTTTGCCCAAGTCAGAGTATTCTGCCGGAAATTCTTTCTACAAATCTTCGAAGCGATTCTGGTTCATTTAGTTCAGTTTTCCATTCCCTGTAGAATGACTAGAATTAGTACGCTACAACAACTGCTGTTTAAAAGCTTGTGGAAAAAGTATTCCAGAGTTAAGAATCTGAAGAATTTGGATGATAAACGTGCAATATATCTAAACAAATGTTCAAGATCGCAAAGAAAAGGTTATTTCATTGACATACCAAGGAAACTCATTACTACTCTTCAATACCTACTCCTCTTCTCTTGAGTTTATAACTGGGGCTAATATCCTTGTATCCTTGTTTGACCTCACTAGCCTCAGTCTCCGTTGCTCTCGGTCGTGTGCAAGCGAATCATTTGCTCCGATGAAGGGTTAACGCCCGAAACGTCAGCTTTCAAATCTGTTTGCGGTGGCCAATTCACATTGTCAACCCAGTTGATAAAACCAAATTATCTTGAAATACTCTCCACCGACGCGGCATCACAGTGTAGCGCAGTGTGAGGTTTCTAAAAAAGACTAAACGATGATAACATAACTGTTTTTATAAAGCTCATAAAAGCCTGCCATTACTAGTCGTCCTACAAGAACAACTACATCCGGGATACAACGTCGTGCAACATGGGATGCCCCAGCTTATAGGTGGATCAAGACATTCAGCTTTGGATTATTGCGACTATAATATAATGGTAACAAAACGAGTCTAAGTACGAAACCTTTCATATGAAAATGAGTTCTGCATATAGTTTCATTTTCATGCAAATCAAAGTCATTTTCATAAGAATGGTTTTGCACTTAGACTCGCTTTGAAACAGAGTCACAAGGGAACTCAGAAATCGCCTATTTTCTCCTCTAGATGGGCAGCTAGACCGGTTACATTTAGCGATGAAAAAGTTCCAAACTAAAATGAAAAAATATTTTATTCCAACAATATTAAGTGGATGTTCCAAAAAGCCTGATGAGCAAAAAAAAAGGTAAAATGGAGGAGCAAACTTTGGCATATTTATGTTCAGCTGAACGCCGTTCGCGAAACTTGAAATGTCAGCTAGTACAAACCAGTTACATTAAACTGATTAAATTTCTTCTTGTTTGCCATATAATAAACATCTTATTAACCAACCTTAGGGAAGAATCTTGACTTCGGTCGTGTGTACAGATCTCACTGTGTTCGGTCTGTACTCGGTCAAGATTCTCCCATACAGACCGACTAAGCTTGGTTAACAAGGGCTAGCGCTAATAATTAAAACTTGGCTCTGATTTACAAAGGTGCAGATTAAAGTTGGTCTATTTAAATATTTTCTTTAAAAGAGTATTAGTATTGTTTTATTGTGTAATTGTTTTTAAGTCATTTTGATCTTTTTAACTTAGTGAATATTTACTAATCAACAAACATTTCATTGCATTCTACCGTTCGTGACATTTTTACTGCGGTTATTTTTATGCGTTCTTTTACTCGCACTTGAGAATGTCCTCGGCCGAGAGGTCGAAACGTTGTGACTTTTTATGGTTATTTTTTAATGCAAAGAAAAACATTGTGAATAAAGAATAAAGTGAAATAACATCTCAGTAGGGAGTGAGCCGAGATTATCCAAATGGCAAAGGCCGATCCCAATGACCGCGTTAACATTCTCTTAATTTATAAACATTTTATTTCGATATCAATTTTAACATAGAGCGTACAATTTTAACCGATTTGTAAGTTCTGATTTGTCCGAGAACGTTTTACATTTTGATTTCAATGAAATCGGTTCTTATCGTCAATAACTTATACAAATAGCCACAATTATCATGGCTATGACCATTACAAGCACACAGAAAATTACGAATACACTGTTCTGTATTACTCTTTTGATCTGCCGACCCATTCTAGTCATGTCGAGAGGTATCTTAGTTATTTGAGCTTCAGTATTTTCATGCGGGAAGGGAATAGCTGGAGCCGTACAGCCACAGGCTTACCAAGCTCAAAATACGTGGTGTATGCGACAGCTCGTGTATATAGAGAACTATATGGGAATATCACCGATCGTAAAAAAAAAATTGTGTAAATGACTATCCCATTTGAAATAAAGTTTTCCTACCTCAAATGCGTGGCGAACGAGTCTCTTGTGCCGATTTTACAGCCATTCTGACGCCTTTTAGTGAAGTTATTTGAGCGCGCGCTGACAACACGACCCTCCACCGGAGGGAAACGTACATTTTTTCGCGAATCAAGTGTCCCACTAAGGCTCCCAAGGCAAAATGTATGTTTCCCTCCAGTGGATGTTGTCAGAGCGCGCTCAAATTCAAATGAACCACACAAGCCTCTCAGGAAAGTCGAAGAGGCGAATGTTAAGCCAAATTTTTCGTTCTTCATGAGTCTTTCGGCCGCCGAAGCACACGTAATTGGAGTTAAATTCATTGAGCTTTATTGAACTGTTGTTATTATTACGAATCGGGACTTTTCCTTTTGAGGAGAAAGCGATTTGTGGAGTGACGTCTGGCCAGCGATAGATCGAGTGGTCTGCCTTTCCATTCTTTTAGAAGGAGGAGTAACGGTTTCAAATAACTTCAATAAACGGCGTCAGAATGGCTCCAAAATCGGCACAAGAGACAGGTTCGCCACACATTTGAGGTAGGAAAACTTTATTTGAAATGCGATAGTTATTTAGACAATTTTTTTTACGATCGGGGATTTTCCCATACAATTCTCTATATACACTTTACTGATCCCGTGAAATATGTATTTAAGGTGCATTCTTCTGGTAAATTGACTGAAGTCATTGAGTAGTGGCGCCTGATAGTGTTTTCTCTTGTCACGGGAGCAGGAATGAATTTCAAACCACGGGATAGCAAGGCAATTTGCTCGTAGGAGCCCATGGTTGTGTTGATATGTTGCTTGCGTGACTCAATGTTGTTTTGTATTTAACCGGGAAGGGACGGGGAATTTTGTTGAATGACGATATTTTGAATGTCCGGGAACTTTGATGCTGAATGAAATTATTTTTGGTTGAAGTTGAATCAATTTTTGTTAAATGAAAATAATTTTGGTTGAAGTTGAAATAAAATGCGCATTGTTGAATATAAATATAAAATTTTGAATATAAATATATCTTGTTGAACATAAACATAAGTTGTTGAATATGAATGTGCAACATTTTGGCTAACCATGGTCATGCATCTGGCTTGACGCCATTTTGAAAAACATCAAGCCAGTGATCCAGAAAGTCGAAAATTTGTTCTTCCCAGTCAAACACTGAAAACCCAAGATGGCGCAGAGCTTTGGTGATTGATTTTGTACCAGTTTTATACATTCCCACACATATCACCTTCATGACTTGTGGCTTTGAAGTTGACAAATGCCATCCCGGAGTTTGTGACGCCTAGATATTCCTAAGGTTCATTTAATTGCGCAACAACTCACAAACAATAGAGCAAACAAAACAAAGCTTCTCAATCTGATCGGTTGAATGATCATGATTATTCCCTGTTGAGCAATGCTTATCAAAGATACACAGGATATCACATGGCCACTTGAAAAAATATTTCACTCATTCGCCGCACTCACTACTAATTAAAAGAAAGCGAATAGAAAAAATCTGCCATAAAAAACCCCTTGGGAAAAAAAGCAGGAAATCTGGGTAGGAACCATGGCTCATGCTCCGGCGGTTGGTAGCCTTTCCTACGGAGGCTCTACAAAGGTAAGGCAGTCGATAGTGCAATAAAACAAAATACCTTAAAAAAAACTAGAATGAAAAAATTAAACGGAGCTCTGAACAGGGTTGGTTCAGAGGCCCAGATGACTATCACGTTCTACACTTTCCCTTATATAGGCTTTTCTCTCTCTACCCATGATGCACCGGCCTGGAGCCCAGGCCGCGTTGATTCCCGTGCCGACAAAATAATTATTTCGGCCTTCTTCGCAAGCTCATTCGTCAGAAATAACATTTGTTAGCTTACCATCAATTATGTCAAAATGCTGCTTTTCCATTTTTTTTAATCGAAATGTCTTTAAGGACATTTTTGAATAAATCTAATAAATGCTGTAAGGTCCAATAAGGCGTTACCCTTGTAATGTGAAACCGAAGGAAAGTAACATGACGACATAACATGTGACCTCTCCTGACCGCAAAGGTCATTTGACTTGTTTATTCAGTGAACGGGGACCGATTTATTTGAATGCCCATGAGTTGACATGAAGTATATAGATATGAGAAAGGTTTTGAAGTGTGTATTGTCATATTTTTAAAGGACTCTCGACTAAGCAAGACGATGAAAAGAGCCACAACTGCGTGTGCGACAACAAATATACCACCTCGTCGAATTTTATGGCCGTTTATGCTCGCTGTGTTACTGGAAATATTTTACAAAACAACTCAAAAGGACACTGGGAAGTTAAAATCATTTCTTTAGCAGCAGAAGGAACGTAAATAACGGTGAGTCGTTGTTTCCTCTTTTAAACTGTTGACTTCCAAAGAATAACCTCGTGATTTGCATAAAATTAAACTCGCTTACATGCCGTAACATTCTATTTTATTCACGGGGAACGTTTTAATTCCCAGAGCTATAACCAAGGTTTCCTAAAATGTAAATATTTTGACCAAATGATATATACCAGAGGCCATTTATACTAGTCAAAGTTGGCCTTTCTTTGTTTCTTGCCAAGAGACACAAATAGCGGCTGTACAAATGCCCTTCGTTAAAAAGCTGCAAACAAAACTTCAAAAAACTTATTACACGATTTAAAAGTATAAGAATGAAATAACATTT
This sequence comes from Catalaphyllia jardinei, assembly GCA_022496165.2. Lineage (NCBI taxonomy): Eukaryota > Metazoa > Cnidaria > Anthozoa > Scleractinia > Caryophylliidae > Catalaphyllia > Catalaphyllia jardinei. The sequence continues at coordinate 18,361,085 of CM042752.1, forward strand.
GTGCCAAGTTTCGTTTTTACAGGATTGTTTTTACGCCCCTGCTGTTTTCGCAAAGAAGCGTGAAATTTGAACATTTTAAGCCGCGAAAACCTCCATTATATGCAAATTTCGAACTTTCCTAAATTTTGGCCGTAAAACAAATCGTTGAAACTTAAAACTATTTTTCCTTGAATAAGTTCGAAAGAAAAGAAAAATCGATTTTTCGTGAGTGTCTTTCGATTCTCGACACTCTCAGAAAGTCGCTCTTAACTTTCGTTGCCTCTCCTTTTGGCAGAAAACATCTCTCTTTCCGACTTTGACAGCTGTAGTACCAGTAACCTGTGGTCTTGCCTGGATAAGATTGACCACAGCACCTACTTGAGTGTGTTGAACTGAAGGGAATGACTGCTGAATGATGTTACTTGCGGCGTGGGGGTTTTCACTGTGTTGACTGAGGTTTTCGTCTATAACATTGAAGCCAACGATCGGGTACTCTTGGTCCTTTCGTCCCACCAGTACTGGAACTGTCAGTTCATTAGCAGTTGTATCATCTCCAGCCAACTTAAGCTTGACCTCAATCCAACCGTCAAATGGAATGTCCGTCCCATTCATTGCTTCCAAATTTAACTCTTCTCCGGTCCCCAAACACTCTTCAACATTTCTTAACACCTCCAGCGGTAAGTGAACTTGTTGCCACTTCCTTGACACAACGCAGACCTGGGAGCCTGTATCCCATAATCCCCCTACTTCCTTTCCCTGAATCAGGCATTTTACCATGCACCTCCGTCCTACCAGTTTTGTCAGCCCAGCCTGTTGTGTAGGCGTTAAAGGACAGGGGAACATCGTGTTCAAATCATCGTTAGCATCTTCAGCTGCCTTTTTTTCTGAAGTTCCTGCATAGCCATGCAAATTGGTTTGAGCACAGTTCTGTGATTTATTTGACTTCCATTTGAACAATACCTGCTGATCTTACAAGCTCCGCAGCGGTTAAGCGGTACATGGTCTGTTCTTTGTTTTCCACACTGAACGCAACGGGACTGATTTTCATGCCCGGTCACACCCTGTCACATGGGCGTGACTTCTGACCGTTTCCCTGGAATTCTTCAGGAGAGCGTCGGCTAAACTGGGCGGTACACTCGCGCATATAATGGCCACTAACCCACACCTGAAGCAATGGTTGCAAAGCCATCCATTCTCACTTTGTTGGGAGGTCCTACACTACGGAGCTTATCTCATAGGCTGTTGTGTGAGAGGATTTTGAGCTTGGGTGGGGCGCGAACTCTCTCCTTGACTCTTCGGTTGCTGTTATCTCCTGATAATAAGAATGCATAATTCTCCTCAATTTGACCAGTGCTAAGTTCGCCTTACCCCCCAAATAACTTCTCAGGCTTAACGCCGGATTTATGGCGTTTATTACAGATTCTTTAATTTCATCCTCAGCGTAATCATTCTTTAAGCCAT
>CM042752.1:18370024-18380024 GCA_022496165.2 Catalaphyllia jardinei
GTAATGATGACGTCAATTGTGCATCTGTCCTCTAATAGATCATAGGCGAGAACCTATCAAAATGCGAGAATAACTTGGGTTATTATATAAATCGAAATTGGTCTATTGGGTCTGCTGAATAAGTGCAAAATCAACCAAGAAAGGATGTTACGGAAAAATGAAGAAATATGATCAATGACAGTTCATAAGCCAGACCTATATTTAAAATCGGAAAAAGGCAAAGCAAATCTACAGATCATGATTCAATTCATATACTTACTGATAAGAATTTTGTACCTCAAGTTTTATGTGTATACTACGATTTTCTCCTTTTCGAAGCTTTATACAAAATGTTTGCCGAAGTTCCCGTTGCCGTCGTGGTTTGCTTAAGTTCCCTATTAAACTCCCTATAAATACCGAATAAACGGCCAAATAATGAACACTGACTAAACCAGCACAAAACAAACGAAAGCCCGGCAGAACAAAAAGACAGCTGAGAGTGCAGAAAACCTCTATGCTATGAAACGAAATCAAAACATATACAATGACGTTCCCGCCATTTCGTCTCAGGAAGTCTCAATGGGGTATCGAATGGTCCCATCCAATTTGAAAGTGCTCGCAAAATTTGGCCTTTGCTCGAATTGCTCGCAAAAATTAGACGAGTGCTCGCTTGCTCATGCTCGCAAAATTTTTGCAACTGCTCGCATTTTCGGATTTTCGTTAAGATTCCCTGCCGTGTAGCTTAAGCATAACTTGCATCTTGGAAACAAAAACTGACACTGGAAGCAATGTTTCCCGTTTGGAAGACTGGGAAACACTGGGGAAACATGCGCGCGGCATGAATGTTCCTGGAAAAAAACTTCCTCGTTTTGTTGACGTTAATTGAAAATGACCGGCCAGAGTTTAGTCAGGTAGTAGGGTAACCCTGCCTGAAACATTTCGCTTGTAAAGCCGGGTTATCTTTAACCCTCTTGAGAGGAAATTTACTTGCTTGTAAACAGGGCCTTAGAAAGCTTCACATCCCGTTTAGCGTTCACCCACTGACTCACGTGAAGCTAAGCGAATCAATTTTGCAGCAAACGGCATAACTGGCAGTAAGCTACTGGGAATGGTTGAACCGCGATAAGATCTTGTCATGTTGCCTAGCTTTGCGCCTGTTGTCCTGTTTTGAAAGTGTCAGCCAGATTACTTGGGGCAAAACAACGTTTTAAAAAAGAGAGATTCCAGCTGGCGGAAAATTTACGAAGTGCTCGCTTCTCGCCATTTATAATTTCTAAAGTGCTCGCTGCTTGCATGGGAAAATTTATCACTGCTCGTGCTCGCAAATATAAACGCACTGCTCGCATGCTCGCAAGGATCATTCGATACCCCTCTCGCGGAGAAAGTCGGCTCGATTGTCTACGCATCGCGCGAGTAATATCCGCGGAAGAACTGAGTACCATGTCTAAAAATGGTTACAAGACCTGTATGGAAGATACACCATCTTACCTTGATAATCTCTTGACCAAGCCCACGTAAGACGCCAATAATAACAAATGTTTTTATGAGAGCGTCATTGGCCAGTCTTTGGCAATTCGCTTCAAAACATCAGCGATGTTAACGTCGTTTGGAAGTTGAAACTTCCGGCGTCAATAAACATGAAAAGGAGAGAAATCGATTGAGTTATCGGCCTAGTAGGTGGCAGATGGCACTCATTGCCAGCGGTCTGGGCAACCTCAGCCCAACATCAGGCTACTCTTTAGTAGAAAAAAAAAACCTTTGGGAGGTGAGGTGTTTTGTTACTTTAATGTATTAAATAATTTGGTGTAATAATATACCATTACCATGTGATATTAATCCTCAAAGGTGAGTATGCCTGTTTACCCGTGGCAGATGGTCGTGTAATCTGGAAGAAGCGTGGCCGCGCGCGTAGTCAGGGCGCCAAATGAAATCCGGAGAAGCTAGTTCAAGGCCCGCCTTGATCACTAATTAACACTTAATGACTGGTTCCGAGGGGAACAGTGAATTTTGTTTCCCGAGAATCTCAATGCTTCCGAGACGAAGTCCATAGAAACGTTGAGATTGGAGGGAAACATAATTCACTGTTCCCCAAGGGACCTGTATTCAAGTGATTTATTATGTAGCCAAACAATTGGAAAACGTGCTGAGATCATAGTTAATGGTGAGATTTAAGGTGGTTGGAAACAGTTTCCCGTACTTTCCAAGACTTACAGTTTGATGGGTCATTATAACCACTCTTTAGAGTGGACGAAGAGACGAAACTACGAGCGTGAGCGACGAAAGTCTAACTTTCTGCTTGCTTCCTACAATATGTGTAAATGAGAGGAATAAATGCATGTACCTATGAAGGCACCGTCCCAATATAATGGAGCTGCCCGAGATTTCCTGCCATTATATAAAAATAACGAGATAGCTTAATAATAAATAAATAATAATAATAAATAATGTTCTCATACAATTTTATATGATACAAAGTGAATAAAGTTTACTGTGAACATTGTTCGGAAACGCCACTTATAGTGTCCAATCAATAGTGTAGAACACCAAAACTTATGAAAACACTCCTCTGGAGTTCCCATTTATCTGCCTACCCATTCTGGTCATTCCCAGTGGCGTGTTAACTATTTCACCTCTGATGTTTTCATGCGGGAATGGAACTGTTGGAAACAAAACTTCGCAGCCCAAGAATGGACGGTTTCCATCCTTGTTTTACTTCATATACCAAAAGCTTGCCTGCGGGAATGATGGACTTAACTCGGTGATTGTGGATACGATATCGCTTTCTGAAAACGTACGTGGATTTGGGATTATACGAACCAATGGTAGTATTCCAGTAGAACTCCAAAACGTTTAAAACCAACTTTCTGGCCGTTGTCGATATCAATGCTAGTTTTGTTTAGTCTGGGATGCCCTTGTTTATATTGATTCACAAGACTGTTGACCCATGAATCTTCTTCTCGTTCACTCAAAATCACTTCAATTACGGTCAGAAAAAACTTCCAGAATTTCCTCGTAGATGAAGCTTCCAGGCATATCAACGAACTGCATCAGCATGCTGATAAACCAGCTTGACATCTGGCTTGAAGCCATTTTGGAAAACATCGACCCAATGATCGAAAAAGTCAAGATTTTGTTCTCAAAGTCAAACAATGTGAATCCAGGGTAACGCAGAGCTTTGCTGATTTTGTATCAGTTCTTCCCATTCCTGCACAAATCACCTTCATGACTAGTGATACAAAGATATAAGATAATGTCACGTTTTTAAAATTTCTTGATCTACCGTTCTGGTTCACCGCGAATCACTTCAGCTCAGGACAGCACACGAAAACAAACACCTTCAGTTTTCTTTTGTTGTCATCTGATTGGTTGCTTACGTTCTAATTTACTGCGTTGAAGAGAACGAAAACAAAAACCGATAACTCCGGCACTGCTGTCAGTTGTTTAACAGTAACCCCCCCCCCCCCCCAGGGACAATAACAAGTTTGTTAAACATCCCAACTCAAATATACGTTTTTCGATGGGAGGAGAACGTAAAGGTAAGGTAGGGTAAGGTATCTATATTTTTTAAAAGCCGTAAACGTACCGAGCCAGGAAAGGAAGTCTTCTTACCAAGGACCAGAAGTTATCACGTGGTTGGCAAAATGGTATTGGGGTGTTTTCTCTGACAAAGGCAGGAGAACAACAAATTGGCGGTTGGGTCCCAGAAAAGGATCAGTGAACTATGGATGCTGTTGGAAAGGCATGTGATTTGCCTAACTTCCATGCCAAAATCGACAATACAAGTACCAAAAATATTGGAGACAATTTTACCAAAGTAACAATTTTATAATAATAATTATAATAATTAAAATATTATAAAAATTGTTACCTTGGTAAAATAAATTGTGAAGGCTCCTTGGTGTAGAAGACACAGGGCAGCACAGGACACATCACAATAGAACGCCTCACTAACCTATTTTGTTCATTGTTTTTTTTTGTCCTTTTGTTTTCTATTGTTGTACGCCAACTGTGTCTTCTAAACCAAGTAAGAGCCCCAAAGCAACGAGCTTTGTGAAATAATTAAACTTAATACAGGCAAAGAATCTTGTGTAACTTTAATTATTTTGTGGAAAATTAATTAGTTTTCTGTAAATCATCTCTATTTTCTTAAACGTAAAAGTTATGTCACTATTTACATATTTTTGTAGTACTGTTAGATGTTGCTTTGTATTTTGATATAATTACTTTAGGCATACACCAGTCGCCATGTTGATTCCTGGCTATTTATTGACTAGCTTGGACTATATAATTGAACAATAACTGTTGTAGTAATTCTCTAACCATTTTTAGCTAAAATGGTTTGAAACTGGGATACTTGAGACTATGGTGACTTATAGCAATACAAAAGTAAGCAAGATAATTATATGTATTAGGTAATATTGGTTTATTGCGAGGGATTCTGTGAATATTTTTTTAATTTTATGAACTTTGCTTACTTTCAGTTTTATTACTTGAGTCAAATAAAATCGCTTTAAGTCGCCTTAAATCGCCTTAAGTCGCCTTAAATCGCTTTAAGTCGCCTTAAATCACCTTAAGTCGCCTTAAATCGCCTAAAGTCGCAATGATTTTTTTTGCCAATTTTCCTTGAGTCGCCTTAAATCGCCCAAAGTCGCCTTAAGTTTCGGCGACTAAAGGTCCAGGCCTAACTAATTGCTCGACTGTGTTGATTTTAGTTGAAATACTGCAGTCATTTTTATGGCCATGTTATTATCAGCTCTCGGTTAGATAGAGATATGGTATAAATGATAAAAAGTAGAAGGGTACTCCCTTATATCAGCTTATATGGGTTATATATGTCTGTGCGGCCCCAGGGTATGGATTTTTCAGCCATTTTGGCCATAATTTATAGGGTATGGTTTTTGTACTCTAGCCTTCATGTGGATATGTTTTTGAACCGAGAAGCCATTTTTTCATCATTATCGAAAAGAAAATCAACAAAAGCCCTTCACAAATTATGTTTACTGTAATTTAACATTGGTCTGAACTAGGGATCCAATTATAACACCGGTCTGAAACTGGATTTTCATTTAAGAGTCAGGTCATAAATAGGGTTTCGAATACTTGGTCAGGTCATAAAAAGAGTAGGGAATATCGCAGATTTTGGCCATAAATAGGGTCTTGGGAGGCGGGCTGCACACCCCCAACCAAATCTTGAAAAGGAGTTTTTAGCAGATGTCTACATGCCTCGAGGACTAAGACCTCAGACCTGAAAAGCTTAGATCCTGTGGGTGTCTCAATAACTCAGACCCTAAAAAGTCAGAACCCCTGGGTCTCTCGAACACGTTGACCCTAAAAACGCAGGTCCTATTGGTGTCTACGCTGCGGCTCAAGCAAAGGCCGAAAGCTGCTAGCTCGAGAGACAACGGAGCTTCATTCATTCATTTCAGATTCCTCTTTGATGAAAAATAGCAGTGAGCAATACCCCTATTCATTTGATTCATGAAAATAATATTTTCCGGGGGCTTGGTTTCTGTTCTAAAATCGCAAGAGATGAGTCAGCGCCATTTTGCTAGATGATTTGATTGTTTCGCCCAGTACGTCACGGTCAAAATCACAACATAACGTCATTGTTGTAAAGTTATATTTGGAATATGATCACGTGATTGAAAGCCTTGCAATTCACGACAGAAACGCTGGAAATAGTGGAGAATATAGTAGTTTTCTCGTCAACAGGAAAGGAAATCGCATCTGTTACTCCAAAATGAATAGGCTCTTTGGGAAAGGAAAACCAAAAGAACCACCCCCAAATCTCACAGATGCTATTGCTAACGTGAGTTGCTAATCGAACTGGATATCTTATTCCAGTCAGTTCTGTTCCCCTTCGCTTGCTGGTGTTTTTGTAACAGAAACTAATTATTTTTACTTTTCTCTAGGTTGACAGTAGAGGGGAGTCTATAGAGAAAAAAATCAGTAAACTTGATGCTGAACTCTTGAAGTACAAAGAACAAATGAAAAAAATGAGGGATGGACCATCGAAGGTTTGTTTGAGAAATTGGGCTAGGCTAACTGTGTGACTATGGCCTTGTTGAAATCAGCTTGGTCTAAACCTTTTATGTCAGTGAAATGCATTTAAGTCGTTATGTTCCTTTTTCAGCTTATCTGCTAGTTGAAAGTATATCTAAAAAACGTTTGACAGGACCTAGTGAAGTCCAATTCATATTGTAATAATCTGTAACCAGAACAGTGATAAGTGATATGGGGCTTTCTGCGGTATGATTGGTAACAGGAATTCAACCAGTCGTACAATTCATATCAATAACAACATAAATTTTGTCTTTCTGAGAACTTCTCGTGAACAAAAAAAGCGAGTAGAGCTTTGCACAAGTTTCAAGAACTGCTGGAAATACTAAGAGGGAAGCCATCAACATACAAATGGCGCAGGTAACCAATCACAACAAGATCATTGTAGGCTGATTACATGGCAAATAGATGAGTGGAGAACCAATCACAGTCAAGAATTATAGAATTATCAAAGACAGAATTGAGGGATGGCTGTTGCTACTTAATCATACATCAAACTAGAATGCATGTAAAAGAACTAGTGGTCAGTTAAAATCTTTGGTTATTAAATTATCTTCTCTATAACTCCCTTCATAATTTTTCCTACAGATAATATTGTTATCAATCTCATTATTCAAGGCTTGTTCTTGAAATAATAGAAACTTCCTACTCTTCTGTTGTAGCCTTTTGGAAGTTAGACCTTTGGACAAATAAAACGAAAGAACAATTATTAACATTATCAAATAGTATGATTTTATGCAGTGTTTTTGACAAAACGGAATAAAGACTCTTTGAACTATGTGCTTCTAAATTTTCCATATACTGCAGCTACCTAAACGACAGTTTTCTCATACTTTCAAAAGAAAAATGAAACATACAGAAAGAAATAACTTTTAAAAACAAGTCTATAACAGTACTGCTTTCCAAAAATCCTTTCAACTTATTATTTAATTTCTTTGTTTTTGTTAAGTAAGTAAATGTTGTAAATAGTGTTGCTTTAGCTACGTAAACTCAATGATGTCATGAGTCTTAACTATCATATTGTACTATTAGTAAGATTTGTGTTACTATTTTCCTCTTTTTCTCCAATGTATTATGATTGTAACTTGATAAATAAATAAATAAATAAAAATAGAGAAATAGAAAGATAAACACCAAATCAACACAAGATTGGCTGCATATGGAAACCTGTTCATTTTATTTATTTTTATCCTTAAAATTTAATTTTTTAAGCTTCAGTTTTAAGTTCTTAGAAGACATTTTTAATTCCGAAATTTGTTGTACTGTAGATACGATTAATTAGTAATTGAACCTTGTGTCACACAATAATATTCGGTGAGTAATCGTGCTTGTAATTTCAAATCAGCCCCGCGTTTCGCACTCGTCCAATTTTGAAATTATTGCATGATTACTCTCTGAATTGTACTCCACTCAGTCTAATTACTATTACTTATTATTATTATTTTTAATATTATTATTATTAATATTATTATTATTATTACTTTTATTATTATTATTAAATATTGTTGATATTGATATTGTTATTATTATTACTATTATATAAATCATAAAGAAATTCTACGCATTAAGTAGAATATAAATCTTGCTAAATGCAGTGTATATATCTTGCTGATAATTTAAGCATGTTGGAGTGCATCTGCCAATGCACTTTATGCTATTAGGGCTGGTTTGCATTAGAACAAAATTCAAACATTTTTTGACATTTAGAAAAGTAAAAATGTGGAATTAATTTTGGCAGTGGTTACATGAAACCAGCATGTGTTAACAGTTTTTGGTTGACTGATACGTTGGTCACAATTCTATCATAAAAGCATTCTTTACCAGAGATAATTCATGGTTACTTGGTCTTCTTTTTTCTTTCTTGTCATTTTTGTCTGGATTGCTGCTGGCGTTTCTTACTCTGGGTATTTCCATGTAAACATTGTGAAGAAATTTGTTTATTTCTGCAAAAGATAGTTTTTATTATGATACATGTATTATCGGGAGCTTAAGCAACTACGACGTGAAAGTCAGTGCGCAAACCCTAAGAATTTTGTCATCATCCTCTCGCTGACGACGTCAAAAGGAGTAGTTTCATGCCGTTGTGAACTTAGTTAAACTTGAAGAATTATAACTGCCTAAAGGGAATGAAGTTACTATCGTTTGGCGTACCTTTCAACTGGTTGGAGTTTTTAATCTTTTGTGTGATTGTTTTGAAATTCCCTGTTGTTTTGAAATTCCCGATTTGTTGACTACAAAATTGACTTCAACCCTTCTCTTCCCTGGCACAGAAGTCACCGCAATCACAACAAGTCAGGCAGAAAAACCACCGCGCAAAAGGGCCCAAGCAGCTGAACTTTATATAAGTATATGTAATGAAAGCTTAAAGCTTACTGCTTATCATTTTTCTTAAAAAACATATTGCCATTTAATATACCTTTATAGACCTTTTTATTACACTAAAATTATCTCGATCCCAATCTCAGGCGAGCTGTAAATTTCCTCAGACTTACACAGTTTTAATACAACCAAATGTATGGCCAGATCAAAAGTGCAATAGTTGATTTGTAGCACTACGCCGGCCTAGCTACATTGGGACGACACGAAAATAAGCATGATCTGGTTAATGTGCTGAGATGGTGCAACTACGGTTCTAATTTAACAGCATGCAGAAGTCCAAGATTACCTCAGTATTCTACTGTAGTCGATCAGAATATTTGTATAAACCATGCTGAATAGGGGAACCAGCTTAGCAAATCTTTCAACCATGCATTCTGTGATTCAGCAAGACACTTACTGGAATTTGTTTTTGACTCTACTGTCACCAGTTTTTTTTTTTTGTGTGTGTGTGTGATAATTAGTGATAATTTATTAGTTGTTTTCAATCAGAATTTTGTAATTTACTTGTTAAGAAAAAAAAACAATCTTATTTTTTAATGCTTAAAATGTTCATAAATTGTAATCAAGGTTAAACAATATCAACAGGGTGATTTAAGCATCATTTGTGTAACTTCTCCTCCATAAAAAATTGAAAAATAAAGAATGGTTGGGAAAAAAAAGAAAAAGAAAAAGAAAAAAATCCTTATTGCCAATAAAACTCTGACCATGAGTGAGATGAATAAGCGATGTCCACGCTAGATACAGAGTGAATCTTAATGAAATTTTTTAATCGTCGTCCTTGAGCATCCTCACTGCTTAAGTTTAATTTTGCTGACGAAAACAACATTCTCGTCCAAGTCCCTCTGCGCATACCTAATGTCGTCATCGTCGTCCCTTTCGTCATGGTTGCTTAAGCTCCCTAATAACCTTCACAAGCTATAACAGTAAGTTTGTGTTGAAGTGCAATGCACTGTGTAGTAGACATCATTCAATACCATACCTTACATTTTCTTGATTCCAGAATATGATCAAGCAAAGAGCTCTTAGAGTACTGAAGCAAAAGAAACAGTAAGTTGCATGGATTTCATAGATAATGAAACGATTTAACACATAACACAATGCTCTCAGTAGGTAAATATTTATCTTGACTTCATCTCAATAAATATTCTTAGCTGGATTTTACATGTAGTTGAATCTAATGCATGCCTTCATTGGTTGATTTATGGTCATGTGGCAATGGCTGTATCTAAGCTTGTTCTGTAAGCCTAACGAGTGGTAACCCTAATCCTAACTCTAATAAAACTGGGAACTCTTAACCCTAAGAGTTAAAGTCAGCTGCACAATTTGGACCTGTTTTGGCCTTGTTCGATTTGGGCAAAACATCTAGGGGAAATTCTTGCAAGTGGCCTTTCAATTGAGCTTACATGTTGTGAAATGAAGTTTTCGCTGTTCTCTAAGTGAAATCAAAGTCCTTGCGGTGGCATGATAATGTGAAATCAAAATTGTAACTGTGTGTAAATGACCTGATATCAACAGTGTCTAGCTTGCACATTGCGTGAAGTAAACCTTTGACTGTAATTTGAGTGAAATTAATGTCTTTGTG
>CM042752.1:18385024-18392524 GCA_022496165.2 Catalaphyllia jardinei
CTTAGAAGTCTGGCATGCCGATGCCGATGGTACATTTAGTTTAGGGTGCACCAAAGATCTTTGGTGTGGGTTTTAAAATTTTGCGGCGTACCAGTTAAAAGGTACAAAAGGTAAAAAAACATGCAAAAAACCATGGAAGCATATATACAGTACTATTCATCATTTTAACTACACCAAAATTGGGCCACACCTTAGGATACCCGATGATCCTCTGTTAATGTGACAAGATAATCCTACCTCTACTCTCATACAGGTAGTCTAGCTAAAATCTTCCAATAATCTTTGGATTATTATTTGATGTCCAAATTCTCAGAAAACTGATGCGCCTACTGTATGTATCTTGCCCGCCATATATACACATGGGGAACATGGCTTTTTGATAGCCCCATAATTTATCATGACCATCCAAAGACATACTACAGTCTGATCCCTAAAAAACAAACAAAAAAGTGAAAGGGTCATGTGGCTATCCACAATACAGAAGTGGGTAACTGTAAGAATCAGTTACAGAGTTTTGTTTTGCTATACATGTACATAATAACTGGTATTGTTCACGAGGGTGACAAGGGGATAAAGTCAAAATAACGATACAGTGGGACAAAATTTTTCATTTTAGTTGGATATATCAAATGGGAAGTTACACTACAACAATTAGATTATCTGCTGTTGATTTGTATTCGTGATAGAAACCTAATTGTACATGTAATAAATTGATACTAAAACGATTTTGCTCGCTTAGAACAGGCTAAAATATAGTATTTTGTAGCGTCCGTTTCTCATTAGCACTGGTACTTAACCCCACTCACAAAATTAATGCTTTATTTCTGCAGGGTCGCTTCGTTTCCCCAACACCTCCCCTTTCCTCCAAACCATCGGGATCCACTTTAGTCATTACTGCGTTTAACCGCTGCCTCGCTTAAGTGGAAGGTGGGTGCCTGGGATATCCAGAGGCTTCCACTGTGGCCAGCCAGCCCCTAGATAGAATACTGCTCCCATGGCTGGCAAATCCCACGCAACCCAGCCATGAGCCCCCAATCCAGGCACCCGTCAACATTGAATGAATCAGTGGAGGAAAGAAAAAACAAAGGGAGGGTGGGGTGGGGGAACGTGTACAACTGTTGCTAGAAAAGCCCCAAAACGCTAGAGACTCAAAACCGCAGCAGAGCGAGCTGATATAAGACACACACCGCAGCAGCGCGAGCTGCTAGAAAATGAAGCTCAAACGAAGCTAAAACGAGCCATGTGAGCCTGCACTTGAATGCGTAACCCCTGGCCAAGAACGAACGCTCGCTAAGCCTCATGGCAGTTAACTAAGTTAAATGCCATTTAACTAAATAAACCAAATCCCTAGGCACCTGTAGACCTTGTATCTCCCATATCTTCTTATGCATGGCTCTGTAGCCAAGAAGCTTTCCTGGACCGGAAATCTCTTTCTTTACCGCATCTTCCACTTCATTTACCTTGACATCGTGGTCAGTAATTTGAACTCCAAAATACTGCATTTGGCGTGCCAGACTTCTAAGGCTCCATGCGTACATGGGGTAATCCTTTCTCGTGAAGTGTAATATTTCTTATCTCTTTAAATTCCCTCTGACAAACTTAGCTAGGTTGTTCCTTAAATCTATGTCATCTTTCCATTCGATGTTTCTGATCCATGCTTCCGCCATATTGCATCTCACATCTGCACGGGCATCGTAATGCACCCTGGTCTATGGCACACATAAGCCGCCAATTTCGGTACTCATAGGCCACACATTTTTTTCTTTTTTTTTTTGGCTATGGCACTCATAGACCACACTAATTTTTTTATTTTTATTTTTTTTTTTTGTATACATTACAAAATAAAAAAGTAAATTTATTAAAACGAAATTGAAATATAAAAAAATAAAAATTAAAAAATACATAAAAATAAAAACAAAGATAAAAATAATTAATCATTGAAATAAAAAAAAATGTAAAAAATCAGAAATAAAATAAAAAGATCCACGAATATACGGTCATTCGACAACTTTTTCCTATGGCACGCATGGGCCACCATAGAATTCTGTTATTAGGAATTAAATATTGTATGCAGTAAAATATTAATATTATAACATAAGAAGGCAGCAGAAGTGGTTAGGGTGCTGAAGTTGAAATCTGGGTTCAGGTCCAGTACCATGGTACAGGATAGCCTGCAAGCAGGTTGATTTTGGAACAGAACCACGCGTGGTGTAGCCGCTTGTGTGAAATCAAGTGGTGAAGCTGTGAGATGGGGAAGTGAGCCTGCTCTAAAGTCTGCAAATTTCCGCCCCAGAAAGCGCAGAAAGACTAAGCGAACCAATTTCTACCAGAAGTATGAACTTTGGCAGCTCAGATTTCTCGGGAAATTTGTAAACCTTTTTCATAACAACATGCAGACGTGATATCTGTTGATGATAAAGAAAAACAGTCAAAGTTTATTTCTGGCAAGGACACACAGTTGATTCCAAGTGATCTTGCAACTTTATTAAAACATCAGTAATACGCACACATACTCAATTCGTCCTCTGACTTCAAATGTGGACAACTTTAGTATTTTTATCGTGAGAACCTGTGGCAAATTACCATGGGGATCTAATCGCTCTTTGTCAAACATAATAGAATGACAGTTTTTGACCAATGGTATTTCCACTTTGTTCAGGTGAAGCAAAAACGAAAAAATGTCAGAGATCAAAGCAGGCTAACTTTCTTGCCGCCTCATCACCAGACTCCTTTCTGCCGGATTACTTTGTTTTTCATGACTCATGCGTGTGTCTCAAAGGTGGCACAGGACTGCTGCACTCCTATTGTAGTCATTCTGAATTCTGTTGTGTGTTCTGAATTCTGTACTCACAATAGGCCATGTCTGACATATCAATATGAGGTCAGCATTGCATATTTTTGGTTTCCTTTGTTGCTATTTTACTAGTGTCCCCAGTTAGTCTATCTAAGCTAAACACAGAGATACGTAAATAAAGGTTTTACTTACCTATTTATTCAATTCCCAAAAGAGACTTTTATACAAAGAAAACACCACCAAATACATAAGCTTGTCCTAAAAGTTTCAGAACTATGCTAGAATATTGATATATTGAACACAGCCTATTCTGTAGTACTCTGTAACTGTATTATTCAGCAGTTATTGAATTCGGCTTTTAGGATATGAAGAATTCTGTAGATCTAGGAGGGTGTTATGTCATTGGTTCAATATGACAAAGTTCTTTCCAAATTTGGTCAACAGCAGCTGATTATGGTGAATTATGCATGTGGTTTTAACCAATAAGAAATGGGGAAATATTTTGAATGAATAATGATACATATTAACATGTTCCTTTTTGAAATATTAGAATTTTAACTTCAATATATACCCATTACTCTTCTCTCTGTTATTAGGACCTTCAAGATGATATGGCAGATATGCTAGAGATTGCTAACGAAGTCCAAGACACCTTGGGCAGATCATACGGAATGCCTGAGGATATCGATGAGGCTGACCTTGAAGCAGGTTAATCTCTATTATTATACATCAGCCTCACTATGAAAAACCTGATAGGTCGAGAGCATTCAATCAATTTACAATAGCTTGTGAACTTGACATGATAAATGCAATATCTGGTGCATATATTGCATTTATCATGTCAAGTTCAACATCTACCTGGTTACCAAGCCCCTTGGAGTGTTTTCCTCAGAAACAAAATGGCTGAACGCCTAATGAATGACTATTGCTTAAAAAATGTATAATAAAACAATTATTGAATTCGGTTTTCGCATGATATCATGAATTATCAAAACCTCATATCTGTATTATCTGCCTCAGCCGACACAGACCTCGGTTTTGATAATTCATGATAGATCATGCTCAGCCTCATCCAATAATTTATTGTTTATTAATAAGCGTCTCCCATTGCAGCTGCCTTGATTAGTGATGTCAGCCATTTTGTTTTTGCACGAGGTACTACATGTAATTACAGCTTGAGGTTTTTTTTGTCTCCAGAGCACATCCTCTTGTACAAGTGTATGTTGCACATGTAATCAATTTTTACTTAAGAAATAGAAAACATATACCATGCTTCTGTTGAGTCATAGAAACACAAGTGGAAGTTTAGGAGAATGATATATGCTGTGGGAACAAGAGCCACAGACAAGTGTTACCACAGCTTTTTCGATTTCTCCCAAACTTTCAAGAGTGTATTTAACAATTAGATTATGAGCTCGAGATTTCTATCGTGTGATAGTTGACGAGGGCGCAGCCCGAGTCAACTATCACACATAGAAATCGAGAGCGAATAATCTAATTGTTTTAGTATAAATCTACTAGTCGTTCAAAACTTTATCTAAATCCTCTTCACAGGCACTTCAAAAACGTCTAGAAATGGCCTTCAGTTTGCCAACAAGAGGACACTGCTACGCTACTTACTATCTATCACATAATAGATAGTGAGTAGCATAGCCAATCAGAGAACGGCATTCGTGATAGAATGCTAGTAGATTTATGCTAAAACTTGATAGAAACGTGGAGAACATATTTTCTGTCTCTTTTAGAAGACACCATGATGACAAAAGGAAAACAACCTGTTAACTTTAATTATCAAAATGTAAATTATCTTTGTTTGCGCCATCATTACGTCAACAGCTTTTGCTAGTTTTGTGTTCTATTGTTGTTGAAGAAACACGATTTTTAACCAATCAATGCGCATATTTTCTTAGGACTGTTTCCTAATGAATGATAGCATATCTAGTCGGTTGCTCATCAGTAAAACAGTACTTGTGTTTTTCAGTTTCGCTGAGTGAAACAAGGGCTTTGAAATTGAAGACTTTAAAATGGTTTACAACAAAGATAAGAGTAAAAGTTTATCCATCAATAGCTCTGACAGTTTTTAACCTCATGTGGAGGGGCCCACACCCAAGAAGTCGAAGTTTTTTCTTCTACAAATTATCTCATACATACATTCTGGCACCTCTTGGCACTAATTGGACACATTAAAACTAATTTAACTATAATAAAACATATATAAAAAGCCTAAAATGTTCACTAATTAAATACTAAGTACCTACTAAATATTACTAAATACAATTTTATACAAACATGCTAAAATAAATCAGTATGTAGAGGTTTCACACATCTGATTAACCCAATCATAAGCAACATTCACTCCCATATCCTTCAACCATCGATTTTACATCCTTCAAATTTCAGTACTGTCCCTGCTTCTTGAGGATGTTCGCGCTGATTGTTTCTGCGCATCCTTACTGCACTCGCAAATTCACATGCCTTGTCATGCATGAGCATGTGTGCTAAGTCATGAAATAAACAAATGATAGGGCAGATGGCCATTGCTAGGGCTTTGCCTGGATTTAACGATCTTGGGCGTTCGGTGACCCCAATTTTTCTTTCGATGGATCATTTTCTCTACTGATTTTCTACATTTAGGGAAAAAATGAAGAAAATTGATCGACTAGGAGTTTGAATTTTTGGCAAAATGCACCATCGAATTCCGTTCTCAATAGCTCTTCATGCATCTGTGCAGCAGTTTCAATTGCCTCTTGAAGGGTTAAATTTTGTGAAAACGTTAGTAACTTTTAGAGTATTTACACAACAGACCCACTTCTACAAAATATGACTGAGACCGTGTGCCTCTGTTGGCTTACCTTTGATTTTTTTAACTATAAACCCCTGTAGACTGTGCTGAATTATATGGGACAATTTTTCAAAATCACTATAGTTTACCATATGCTTTATCTCTGAAACGAAGATGGTGACCCCCAATTTTTTTTGCATTTCTGGCACAAGTAACTCATTAACTGCCTGCAGTAAAAATGTAAAAACTGGAAAATTTTTGCAGGAACGTCCTTAAAATATAATTACATCACCTTGATGGCTTGAACATTTTTATTTTCCAATTCCTAATGAATTCTATATAACTGCAAACCGTACATTAGTAGCTATGCAGAAAAGAAAACCTTCCCTCGTTAGGATTCACACCTGCGACCTTCAGATTACCACATCTGAAATCAGAGCAGAGGAGTCCTTTTCCACTTTTTATTTAAATTCACTGTAGAGTTGCAGCATATCAGTCTGTTTAATATTCAAATCACTGTATGCTATCCAGCTGGACACATGTATGCATTTGATTCTGTAACCTGTCTGTTAAGTTATACCCATTTAAGTCAAAAACAGCACACTAGTCATTACAAGTTGACATACATCCTTCAAGGTGCATTACGTGTGTTGCATAACCTTGGCTAGTTGTTTATCACTACATGGTACTCATTTGGTTGTCCTGTATTGTCAAAGACATCTACTTTAGATGAAGACATTATTTTGAAGAACTCTTAAGCTACATGTAACAGTAAATTTAAATTGTACAGTTGGTGAACTATAATTTTATTTCCATTGACATGCCATTTTCACAGTTATAGAGGGACAGAAAAATGGTTGAAGAATCCATTGTAGATTCCTGTTGCTATTAAAACATATTTGTATTTACATTTGTTGATGTTTGTGCCCTGAACCACACATGTTCTGAAAATGTCATTTAAATTTTTAATAAACAGAATTGGAAGCCCTTGGAGATGACCTTGCTCTTGATGAAGACACTTCTTACTTGGATGAAGTTCCTGCACCATCAGATACTGTACCAGGAGAGAAAGATACAGGAGGAGCCAGAACACAGGTGTGGAACACTGTTAATCACACTGCGTGAGTCAGTTCGCATACAGTTCATATCAGTCTTCAGGTGGTATTCAGCTACAAATCACAATTGGTGACATTCTTTGTCATATGCAATATTCTGTTATTTGCATGGTTGTCAGTAGTGTGTGTCTGAGTATTCATATGGCTAAATCCGATAAACAGTCCGTGGCTTTGCTGACAATTGCAAGCGGTTTTGTTTATTTACTTAGCAGGAAGGATATTACACTATGTTGATACAAGAGGTACATATGTCTATGTGCATGGCCATGCAGATTGCCATGTATTTTTCGTGGTGATTGGTGGACCAAACTTTATACTGAAAGATCTTCTGTTTGTTTGTGAATAATTCTGGTACAGATTGTACTGTTTGCTGGTCTGGTAGATTTTACACTTTGCTGGTCTGGTAGATTGCACTGTTTGCTGGTGTAGCAGATTTTACTGTTTGCTGGTCTGGTAGATTGTACTGTTTGCTGGTCTAGTAGATTGTACTGTTTGCTGGTCTAGTAGATTGTACTGTTTGCTGGTCTGGTAGATTGTACTGTTTGCTGGTCTGGTAGATTACACTGTTTGCTGGTCTGATAGATTGTACTGTTTGCTGGTCTAGTAGATTTTACACTTTGCTGGTCTGGTAGATTGCACTGTTTGCTGGTCTAGTAGATTTTACAGTTTGCTGGTCTGGTAGATTTTACACTTTGCTGGTCTGGTAGATTATACTGTTTGCTGGTCTGGTAGATTGTACGATTTGCTGGTAGTAATGTGGTTTTGTTTCTTATTTCTTTCAGGATGGAGTACAAGTAGACGAATTTGGC
>CM042752.1:18397524-18420683 GCA_022496165.2 Catalaphyllia jardinei
TTCACTAATCTCACACGTTCAGTAGTGCAACGGCTAGCGACACAACTTGTGGGGGAATCAACCGGTTACCCGCTAAAAGCATTCAATGGATTTTGTTTAACAATCTTTAATTGGTTTTAAACTCTTTGACGCTGTGAGACACTGTAAGAAAGTTGGTATGTATGCTAATGGTGGTTATTGAAAGAAAGGAATGATTCGTAACCAGTGGCGTAGAGCAAAGTAAGGGGCATACAGGCAAGGGTAGTTTGAGGGAGTTGATGCTAAAAACGGTGATGCTGGTGGTGCTGATACTCAACTACAGCAATAAAACATGACAAACGACTTAGTTGTGACTCATCTTTACTTTCTAAAAATCAATGTTAAAATTGCCCTGCTGCTGCTAATATATTTTTGCAACTTTTTTGTCCATTTACCCCTGCAACATAATCTGGCGTAATGTATCTGAGCCTGTGTAGACAAAACACAAGCATAAAAAGAACAATGACAAGTTTTGAAGCAGCCCAATAGAATCACGGTATGAAGTATCCTCTCCTTTTCTCACAGCCCATTGCTCACACCAGATATACATTTAGAGTATTTTTTCATTCAGATGTAAACTGTTGGGCTGCTCCACGCCATAGTATAGCAGCATGAGTAACCTTGGCTCGGCTTCAAAGCTCAGTTGGTAGAGCATTGCACCGGTATCCTGGAGGTCACAAGTCAGAGTCCCGTTGAAGCTCTGATTTTTTCAGGCTTCTTCTTTCAAATTGCTTAAATTGGAAAATTAACTGCAATGATCACTCTTCACTTTCATCTTTAACTGCAGTACAAATATGAATTATTTCATATATATACTTGTTTCTTGAATTTACTCAGAAACCTACTCTTGGCCACCAAAAAAGGTGTTACTACACCAGCAGCGCCGATTTAAGCAAAAGAGAGACTTAAAAAGGTATTCTTTCTTCATTCCTAGAATATACTTAGAAACCTACTTTTGCCCCTAAAAGTAATGTTACTACACCAGCAGCGCTGATTTAAGCAAAAAAGAGACTTGGTTCCTCAAACTTTTTCAGAAACCTACTTTTGGCCAAAAGACTTTAAAGAGCTATGTTTTCTTTGTTCCTCGAATTCACTTAGGAACCTAACTTTGGCCACTAAAAGGGTCTGATTAGGTTAACGGCAGTGATTTAAGCAAAAAAGAGACTTCAAAAAGCTGTTTTTTCTTTGTTCTTCGAAGATACTAAAAAAAACTCACTTTGGCCTCTAAAAAGGGTGTTACTATGCCAACAGCGCTGATTTAGCCAAAAAAGAGACTTTAAAAGGTATTCTTTCTTCATTCCTCAAATATAGTTTGAAACCTACTTTTGGCCCCTAAAAGTGGTGTTACTAGGCCAGGAGCGCTCAATTAAGCAAAAAAGAGGCTTAAAAAAGTTATTTTTTTTTAATCCTCGAATTCAATTAGAAACTACTACGAAGGGTCTCAGTCGGCGAATGGCAGTGATTTCAGCAAATAAGAGACTAAGAGACAAATAAGAGACAAATAAGAGACAAAAAGCTATTTTTTCTTCGTTCCTCGAATTTCTTCAGAAAGAAGGTCTAAGTAGGCCAACGGCGGTGATTCAAGCAAAAAAAAGCTATTTTTTCTTCTTTCCTCACTAAAAGTAGTGTTACTACGCCAGCAGCACTAAATTAAGCAAAAAAGCAGACTTCAAAAAGCTTTTTTTTTTGTTGGTTCCTCAAATTTTCTCAGAAACCTACTTTTGGCCACTAAAAAGGGTGCTACTATGCCAACACAGGAGATATGAACTCAATAAATTGACCTTGCAGGCTCCCAACGTGTGGCTTCATAGCTCAGTTGGTAGAGCATCGCACTGGTATCGCAGAGGTCACAGGTTCTAATCCCGTTGAAGCCCTGATTTTTTCAGGCTTCTTCTTTCCCTTTGCTTAAATTGGAAAATTAAATGCAATGATCATTCTTCACTTTCATCTACAACCGCAGTACAAATATGAATTATTTCTTATATACTTCACATCACTGATAAGAAGTCTCTTTGAAACACATTTTAAGATAAAAATTAGCGAAAGAATATGACATTTCGATCTCACTGAGATTATTTTCAAATAAGAAATAAATGAATAGAATTTTGCATATAAGAAGTAAAATCACATGTGAGAATATAAAAAGCGATAAAAATATGGAAATATGTACTAACCGTTACAAAAGGTAAGTGATAAAAACTAAAATACAAAAGGCTAGATTACAAAAGGATAAAAAAAATTGTAAAAAGAATATATAAAATACTCTGCGCTATAAAAATAACTGCGCGGATGGAGTCAGACTGTGTGTTCAAAGTTGGCTTTACTTCTTTTATAAAAAGCATCTCATAAATTAAGCAGTGCTTCACAGTTACTTCTCATCAAACTGATAAAGGTGCACTAGCCTCATGGACGAACAACTACATTTTCGTAACATGATGAATTGATCCGTTTTGAATGAAGATTACATTTTTTGCCCAGAATCATGGCTTACACCTTCTTACTAAATGTGTTTCCTAAGCTAGAGTTTTACGACTGAGGTCACCAAAGTAAGGTACGTAAGAAGCGATGATTAACAAGCTGGTCCTGTAATAAGTCAGTGTCCCCTATTCATGATGGTATACATGTACAGTATGTCCAGGCCTGCAAATAACAGTCCGTCATCAGACAAATGTGTGGTAAATTTTAGCTTTTGACCAGCAAAAGTTTTGCCTGGTCAGACATGACCGTGCATGTCTGTAGCCCAAATATCTGAAAAAACAGAAATATGGAAAAATTTTATTTCATTGTTCAATTCACAATATCTCACAAAAATGCAGCATTACAAATCTGCAGAGCAGTTCAATCTGTGCTGATTAAAAGCAGTTAAAAAGGATGCAATTGCAGGACTAGCCTGTAAACAGACTAGTCTTCGCTCATCATTCTGTTTCGTGCTCGCCAAATTTTATTTTCCGTCCTCATCAGGAGCTTGCCTGTTCGCAGGCTACCACGGGATATGATTGCGGACTACAGAATTTAATTATCTCGTGCCTTGGCTTTCATTTCAAGAGTCATGTTGAATTGTGAACACTTAACTTCGAAGAGTATATGTATGGTAGACACAATGAGTTGAGCACAAGAATTACAAATTGTTTTCAGAAAGGGTTGAAGAATTCATTTCAATCGCCAGATACGATCTTTTGAGAGTGTTGGCAAATGTATTTAGAATTAGCTGAAATAACCACAAAACAGCACCAAAGAAAAACTAAAAAAAAAAATTAAAAACCACAAAAATTAGCCGTGAATGGAACAGACTGATAAAACCATCTAGGTCTGGTTCTCCAAAAGCGCTTTGTGGCCAAATGTGTCAATACATGTAGATCACTCTCTCTGAAATTTTGTTTCTTCATACTGAGTTGTATTTTTGTCCAACCAGACTGGCATTTTGTCTGGTCAAAACTGGCCTCTAGTCTGACAAATGGCCTACCTATAGACAAAAATTATTGGCAGGCTCGACGTCTGATGCCTTGATATCATTGACAATCTCGACACCATAGTTTTGATCAAATTGGCTTCCTGAGTATGTTATTAGCGGGTGTTTGTCGCAGTAGAATCCTGACAGTTTCTCAAAATCGATAGAAATTGATACCCAATACTTAAACTACGGTGGTTATCGATTTTGATTGATTAATTTGCTTATTTTAATTGATTGATTGTTATCGATTAAAATCGAGTAACGTTGATTTATCGATTAGGTTTCCAATGATCAATTTCGATTGATGTGTTACATCCCAAGTATTCCCCATCCCCCCTAATCAATAATGGAGAATATCACATATTTTCCATCAAAAAGGGAAAAAAATTACCAGATTATCAGCATTGTTACTGATGGGAGGGAAGAACTCATGTCCCAACTCTTTTGTCTGGGATTGTGGGAGGCCATGTCTGGCCACACAGCAAATAACAGGATGTTGCAGTCAGGATTTTCCAAATTTAGGGGCCATCTCTTTTCCAGATATTCAATCTGTTATCCTTGTTTACATGGCTAGGATGTTTATGACTGTATCGTGTTGTTGTTACAATCTGCTTTTAATTTTCTAA
The DNA here is from genome assembly GCA_022496165.2 of Catalaphyllia jardinei. Lineage (NCBI taxonomy): Eukaryota > Metazoa > Cnidaria > Anthozoa > Scleractinia > Caryophylliidae > Catalaphyllia > Catalaphyllia jardinei. The sequence goes on from CM042752.1 coordinate 18,401,620, forward strand.
GAGATAAGGGTGTAAAACAGGCTTACTGTGGTGCTGTGGATCATTTGCAAGTGATGTCATCTCCACCATGTTAGATGACCATCAACAAAAGAACTCTAGTCCATGATCTATATTGTTCCCGTCATCTTTGTTAGGAATGGTTGTAAACCACCCACAGTGAAGACATTAGTTTACAAACATACACCAAAATCTTGGAAGGAAAATTTCTTTTGGCGGTAATTCAGTTGACCAGGGTACTAGGGTGGCTGTATAATTTGATCCATCAATAACAGTGGCTTTAAAGAGGATTTCATGTTAGAGAAGTGTTCTCGGAATCCACAAATTGTTTCAAATTTCCATACCAACTCATTTTCTTTTGTAATTATATTGCTTTTATGGCTTGAACATTTTCATCTTCCAATACCTGTATAAATGCAAACCATTCATAAGTAACTTGGAGAAAATTTCCAATATTTGTATAATTACAAACACACACACACCAGAATTCAAACCAGAGACCTTTCAACCCATCACCCTCAGATTACCTGGCCTAAATCTTACCACTCTGCCAACCTACAACTGATCAATTATTCTTTAAAAAAACTATTTTAAAAGCTTATTGACAGCTATAAAACAACTGATTGATTTAATAATTAACAAATAAGTTGTAAAGCACACAGAAAGCGGTAGAGCACGAAAGAAGTGTAGGGGAAAATACCAGATGTAGTCGAGTGTTTTTCCCCCTTTGTTGAGTGCTCTACTGCTTCCTAAGTGCTTTACAACAGAACAGAGCACAGTCGAGGCTTCTTTATTTGTTTCATGATAAAGAATCCAATAATTTCTCCACTCGTTTGCTGAATTTTCAAACCAAACTTTATTTTCCAAAGGGGTAAAAGTGGCGTCAGCTGTGTACTCATCTCTTATAAAGCACGCTAAAATAAGCCAATCACAATCCTTGTTAGAATTGTTTGCAAAATTTAATTGGCTAACGAGACGACAGCTGTCAATCACAAGCTGGACTTCAGCTAAGCTTTCACTTCGGAGTGGCTTGAGAGAAGAATGATGCTTTCAAAGTGTGCTTTTTTATTAATTTAACCTGTTTAATCAGGATGTAAATGCAGGTTAAGGTTGCTAGTCCAGAGGAATCCGGGTGCATTGTGGCACATGAAAACGTGTACTTTTCCAAAGGAAATTACAACAGAAGGAGCTCACAGCTTGCGGATAATGAAAATGCAAAATTTATTTACAGCTTTCACCCGCTTGGACCGAGATTGCCCAAACTAGCATCAAATTAAAATTGGAAAGACTAGACTGCTCCCACTTGTTCAACTCCGAGCACTTGAGCAAGCTTTCACTCATCGGGTGAGCGATGATACGAAATTGTTGAGGTTCACTTCCCTGAGATGACTGGAGCCATCGCTACTAAGCAAGTGAGCATTACTACACTGCATGTAAGTGTTGTTTGAGCATTTTTACCAAAAATAAAGCTTCTCATCATAGAGACAACTCAATTGGTATTCTCTGTCATTGTTTTACTTCTTCAGTATGATTTCTGCCTTCGTAATACATGTATATTATGTCTTTCATCGAAGAATTCACTAGGTTGAGAATTTGTTTATTTCGCTACCTGTTTTGTCGGAATCTATGGCAAAATTTTCCTACAGTTACACTGCTGTTGTCAACAATGGTCTCCGTGAGCCATATCTACTGCTGTCAAATAGCTCGTTTACATTGCTTTTGTTTGAGTCATGCTCAAGGGATGTTTAATTTCAAATTTGTCATAATTCCCGAAGCAAAAATTTGCAAGGCAGCTTAATGTCACCAGCCCGTTCTCTAATCTCTGATAAAGCATGCTGTTTCAGCCAATCAGAGTGTGTGTTATATGGAAACTTCATTATAATAATAAATAATCTTTAATGAAGAGGTCTAGGTCACAAAGTGGTTAACAGAAGGTCCTCTATTAAGATTAAACGGAAGCAAATGTAGGAAAAATGAGCTGGATTAAAAAAAAAACTAGTACATAACTATACAGAACAAAAAATATAAACATTAATAGAAAGAACAGAGTGGTCTGGGTTCAAGCCCTGGCCAGGGACATTGTGTTGTGTTCTTGGGCAAAACACCTAACTTTCACATTGCCTCTATCCACCCAGGTGTATAAATGGGTACCGGCACATTTAATGCTGGGGGTAACCCTGCAATGGCCTAGCATCCCATCCAGGGGGAGTAGAAATACTCCTAGTCACCTAATGCTAAGGAAACTGGGATAAGCTCTGCCTGATGGGCCACTTGGCTCGTATGCAGACTTTACCAAGTGATAATAGCTTGGTGTTCTGCCCTTCGCCACTGTAATGGCTTCCAATGGAGCATTGCAAGTGCATTGTTTGAAGAGGCAAGTGGAAGGAGATCTAGAATGAGTAATGCAGCCGTATTTGTAGGACTTGTAGTTCAGCCATTAGCTCAATTCATTTTCGACCATTTATGACTGTTCATTTATGACCGTTGTGAGCAGAGTGCATACCTGCCAACCCCCAGAGTACAAAAATCTGGAGACATCTAGAAATCTTTGCATTGTGAGAATATCATTAAAGACAATGTCCAGGAATAACCTCCAATAATCACCCAAAAGGCATTCCGAGAGACCAGGAGATTTAATGAAAACTTGGAGACTCCTGGGAAAACCAGGAGAGTTGGCAGGTATGAGAGTGCCTTGTGTCTTTCCTAGAAAAGTCAAGACAGGCCTTCCCCCTTCCCAATGTATTAGGAAAGATCGGAGCAACTCCACTCGAAGGATTGAGTCCTATTTTAGGACTGAGACATCAATTTCAGAATAGCTCTCCACTCCCCAGTCAGGGTAATTATAAAATTCAGCAGATGTGAAGCAAAACGCCTCATGTGACAGAAATTAGTTGATTGTATTTGGCTGTCAAGACAGTACTGTGTACAGTGTGCATAACACATTCAGATATTTGTTAGAATCCATTCCTTTTTCAGTTGTTACAACTGTGCAATCAAAACAGTTCAAGTATTCCTCCTTAAAAAGTAATCATCTTGTCTACAAATGATTTTAATGCATCGTTTCCTTCCTTTTTATTGACCAAGAGCCCACCATGTCACCTGTGAATAACTGCATACAAATAATGGTCAGATCATGCTTGTGTGGATATGTTTGGTCCCAAATAATATTCTGCTCATGGAAAAATGTTACATGCACTAGTGCTTGAGTGAAAAATTGCAGATCACTTCCTTGAGCTGTCAGAGAGTGATTTAATTTTAAAACAAACTTAGTGGTTGAATGAAAATTGCAAAATCACAAAATATCATTATTTATCAGTGTCTCACCTGTAGAGCAATTATTTGCCTCATCCTTTGGCTTCTTTTGTTAAATTTCTAGTTATATACATTTATGTACTCTTGCAACTTATACAGTGCGGCACCATGAGCAAATGCCTATTTTCCTAAAACACACAGAAAAGACATGCTTAATGCTGCTGATAACCTTCTAGATTAATCATTTATTTTTTATTTAGAGTAGCATGTTAAATTTGGGTTAATTAGAATTTGGAAGTAATTGACTTGTCTAAAGGCTTTGAAAGTTCTGCTAGCCCAGTAAGTAACTTGTTCACTGGGTTTTCCACAAACTAGCGAAGCCATAGAAATTCATCTTTGTTTCAAAATCTTGTACTCAATCTTCATGGTTAGGTTATTCTCTATAAAATAATTGTTAGTATAGAATAATCTGTTCTTTTTATTTACCGTTAAAGGCTGTGGCTTACATGCTGAGGCTGTGATGAGGGAAGTTCCTGAGGCTGATAGGTGCACCTGCCCTCGAGATGCTTCTAATAATTAAACCAGCAGTGAATAGTCAACTTATTTTTATGTTTCAAGGTGAGTATTAACCTCTTAAGGACGTTCGCGCCCATTGCTACTGCGCATCTCTACTGCGCACGCCATTTATTGGTCACGAGCATGCCACGTCATTTTCAAGCGCGCGCACCGAGTCAAAAACTCAACAAAATATAGAGCTCATGACCTCTGCATTAACTTTTTTTCGGTAGATCACTTCCTTTTCTGATTCTTTCCATTATACTAAAAAAAAAAATCTGTGCATGGGAAGTTTTAATTATTTCTCATATACTGTTCAAATAGGGTCGAATTGGTACAAGGATACAGGTGTGCGTGACTTAGAAGTTGTGGATTTTAAGGTTAATTTTAGCTGATTTAATGACATATGTAGCAAAGAAATAGGCTTATATATGCTGTGTTAAACACACATAACTTAGATATGATTCTTCAAATTAAATGTATGCCGATAGTAATGAATCCGACCAGAATCGCCTCGAATGACTGGAAATCCTAGAAATGCTATGGTCTGTGGTACGCCTTATCTTCAAAATGAGTTCGGTGACCCCGATTCTTTTTACGTTTTTAATCTAATCTTATAATTTTCTACCTGTAGTCAAAGTTTTAAAAAAATATCTGCGTGTGAAGTTTTTGGGCGCGAACGTCCTTAATAACTGACTGCAATGACCATTGGTCCGAGGTCATGGCAGTACGAACTGAGCACAGCGTGGTCTGTTTAAAAAGAGACCAAGGGCCAATATCCCCCAGTACAGCTTGAGCAAGTGAGCAAGTTGTAAGTTGTTTTTTGAAAACAGAAAATACAGAGCTTTTACTGTATTGCAGATCCTGGGCAAGAAAGAACCAGCCAGAACGTTCAAATTTACTTCAAAACTACCTTGCCCTAATATTATGTTGTTAAGTATTACATATCTTGCAAGGCTGAGTGCTGATTTGTATTGATTGGTGGGAGGTACTTTAGCAGGGTTGTCACTAAGCGTCGGTTACCGGCAAAAGTTGCTAGCTGAGAAAGAGAGGATCCGCCATCTTGTAAACAGGATGCTTGATGGCCCCGCATTCAAGGTGTTAGCAAAAAAATGGTAACTGGCTAAATAAAAATCTTAGCTGGGAGACTATTTTCTTAGCTACAAACCTACTTTAGAAGTGTAATTAACAATTACTTGTAGATTATGAGCTTGAGATTTCTATGAGGGGATAGTTAATAGGACCAAAGGCCAAATCAACTATCACCAGTCCGTCCTCATAAAAATCGAGAGCAAATAATCTAATTATTTTAGTAGAATCTTGTTAAAGTTTACTTCAAAAAACTTTTTACAATTGTTTCTCAAAGTTTGCGCTTTAAAAAGATAGCTCGGATTGAATGGGCACTTAAAATTGAACTTGTGTATGCACGCGCATCATTTTTTCGATAATTTCAACTTTTTTTAAGTCAAGAAACCGTAAATGTCCTTCGTTCAGTCTTCTCAGGATACTATTATTATTATTACTGCACACTAATGGGCCGGGGGGGGGGGGGGCACTCCCTTTTTTGGGCTATACGGGGACGTGCCTCTGGATAGGGTATGGTTTTTTGGCCTCGCCGTCCTAAACAGGGTATACAATTTGAATTGCCTTTGTCCTAAACAGGTTAAAAACCTGTCCTAAACAGGGAATGGTATTACGAGCTGAGAGACTTTAACCCAGACTGCGAGGAGTCTCTTTCTTTTCTTAGCCTGCGACCTGGAGCCTGCGAGAAGTTGAAAGAGAATGCGATCGAGCGGCGGACAAGCGACGCGTTTCTTGTCCTGATTTGCATACTGTGAACTGAGTAAAGCGACTGTTAACCGGACATTACAATGTCAATCAATCAACATAGCATTGTATTTTGTGTATTTTCTTAATAAACTTGTAACTTGTTGTCGGTATCTAATGTAAAATATATTTCCACTTAGCAGTATTATAACGCGCGCATTTACAGAACAGATCGTACCAGTAAGTCGAGTTGCTCTGTCTTGGATAACGTGATGAAAGAAAGATGACACTGTGTCGCACAAGCGTGAGGGATCCCGCTGGTATAAATATTGTTTAGGAATATTTTTCTCTGTAAAAGTTCTATTAGTGTTTTAATAAAAAAAAATCAACTTATTCATTGTACAGTAATTAAAGAAATCATTCCTCTTCGATTTGTTATTTAAAAAAATCACCTTTCTATAGATGCAATGACGACATTTGAAAACAGGGTTTTAGACGCATCGAACATGATTTCTGTGATTTGAATGACTTCTTAAACAGTTTAAATTCCTGTAAATGCAGTGTGTGCGCATTTGTCAGTTGTCCTAAACAGGGTCTTGAAATGGTGGCTGTTGTCCTACACAGGGTAGGGTTTTTAGCGTATTTTTGTCCTAAACAGGGCCAGGATTTCAAACCCTCGGCGGCACTCCTATACCTAAACATGGGGCAAGTACCCCCCGGGACTAATGGCTGATAGTTTGCAATGGCTTAGCCAATCCGATCACATAATTTGCATTAGTATACTAGTAGAATTCTACTAATCTAATTCAGCATAAATCTACTAGCCTTCTATCATGAATGCCATTCTCTGATTGGCTATGCTACTCTGTGATAGATAGTGGGTGACGTAGAAGTTTGCCCTTGTTAGTAAATATGATGGCCCCCTCTTGGCATTTTTCGACGTGTCTGCGAAGAGGATTTAGATACTTTTTTGAATGGCTAGTAGATTTATACAAAAACAATTAGATTATTCGCTCTCGATTTCTATGAATGACAGTTGACTCGGGCTGCGCCCTCATCAACTATCATGCGATGGAAATCTCAAGCTCATAAATTGTTTTATAGACATTGGCACTGTAAACAAGCATCCACTTGTAGGAACTTTCATTATGTTCCCTGTGATATGCTTAGGAATCTTATCCAGGGCTAGCAGTACTCCAAAGTTGTTTCAAAAGTAAGAGTTGAGTTTCATCTGCTTGGCCAATGACTGTGGACAAACCTAACACTAGTAGCCTGTATTGATTCATGGCTAAAATGACCACCCATTGTGAACATTTCTCTAAGACCACCCTTTAATAGACTGTTATGAATATCACACAGTTTGTTTAAAAGTCGTTTACCAACAACAGCTTTCTTCAGAACTACTGTACATTATTACATGTATAGCCTCGTCCAGACGATCACACTTGACGAGCTTACGAAGGTGATTTCTTAGAAATAAAAGTTGTCAAACCATTTTTTAGAAACTTTTTGTGAATGTTCCTTACCAAACATTGTCTCAAAAATTACGATCAACGAGGTAGGTCACCATGTTACCCCATTCATGCCTAATCATATCTGTATTATTTCACCCGTCCACGTTCCTTTTTGCTGTAGCTGGAAGCAGAGTTGTTTTTTAATGTTCTACCGTAACTTAAGGAGGATGATTTGTTTTCCAAAATAATGTAGTAAAAATAAAGGTCACGATGCTTGTTTACGAGAAAACAAGCTTTAGTTTCACTGTCGAGCTAAGCTTGAAAGAACTATGTTGTCCGTGTGCACAGGCTCATGTGCACGTGCTAATGATATGAATATCGTCCGCTTTAGGGATGCGCAATGCAACAGTTATAGTGAGGAATAAGCCATCTTATTAGATTTTGTTCATTTAGTCACATTTAGTTCGTTTGTTTACTTGCCTTCTTTTTTAAATTTATTTCAGGCTTTCAGACAACACGAGTCAAGATGAACTTTGTCACTTATTCTTCTCACTGCAAGATAGTTATTTAGGATGGTATACTGCTACAGCTTATGTCATGATCTTCCCAGGCTCATTATTTTAATAAACAGGAACTCTCCAAAACATGCAAAGAGCAATGATCTGGTTTGTTATTTAGTTCCTGCTGTGTACACAGAAATGTGAGTCATGCACAATGCTGCAGACAGAGAAGAAGAAATAAACATAAAAAAGATTCAGAGAAATACATTTATCTTCATGTATTTGTGAGAAACAACAGAAGTTAACGAGGAAAACAACGTATTAGTTTTACGCGGCAATAGGGCCTATTTGCAAACAGGTTGCTGGATAATGTAAAAATTAGCCAAAAAATTGATTGCCTTGTAGTGGCAAGAGTGCATGTGCCTGCTGGGTAAACCGGCTTGCTTACATAAATTTTGTTAAGTACTCATTAAGTGAATCGTTAATTTTCGCGCCCTACATTGCCATTATTTTCACCGCAAATTCTCGGTATTGCCATGCCAACCTAATGAATGAATGGTACAAATGGCTTGGAACAGAAAAAAGGCAAAATATATTGAAGTCATTTTCCAGTTTTATGACAACGGTTACAATTTACTCCTAAAAAGCACTAGTGTACCACCAAAGGAACGGACAAATCAGTCAGGGAGATAAAAACGGATCACTAACCATTGGACACGTCATTTATTATGGGAGGGGGGGGGAGGGTTGTGAAAAATGGTTAGAGAGTCATTAGATTTGATGTAATTACAAAGGGAAGGGCTGCCATTACTTTGGGCAGGGTTTTGGGGAGGACCGTATCTCTTTTTGTGCCATTGGTGTCAATTGAAGTGCTTTATTCTCATACTGGACAACTGATATATAACCATACCCTTTCAACAAGAAAAGTGTTTTTTTCCCAAATACTGAAATACATACTGTGAAAACAAGAACGTTTCTTTCGAAACCAACTGCATTATTTTTCTGAAATATCAACCTTGGAGAACGGCAGGGTCATAAACAAGAGCTCTTGAAATCAAGATGATATGCCGATATTCTCAGATATATAAAGTGGTACTATGACGAAAATCGCATCTTTCCTATTAGAGCCATTTTAAAACATAAACAAGTAGTCTGTATGAGAAGAAAAATGCCGTTTACTTTTTTCAAATATCTCTTTTTGTTCCAGAGATATTCAAGTTTTTAAAATATGCAAATTAGCCAAGTGATGACGTCATATACTCAACCAAATTTTGATCAAATATGATGAGAAAAGATATCTCAGCCAGTTTGTAACAGAAATGTTTGATACTTTGCAGAAAACTTCTAGTAAAGGTGCTCCACAATACGAACTTAAAAGTTTTGTTACCATGGCAACATACTAGGTTCCAAGTCTCCCCAATATTAAAGGCATTTCTGGTCACCTTTGGCGTTCCATTTTCATATTTGCTAATGGTGCCTTGTATGTATGATCCAGCAGGCATATATATATGTTAGCTCCAGTTTTGTTCAGCGTTTTTCGAGCTGAAAGTCACTAACATATTGAAATCAAGTCGGTGGGGACTGGTACAGAGTGAGTTGCCATGGAAATAGCATTTTTATAGCCGCAGGTGTGTTTCCTATAGAACTATTAGCCTGCCAAGTTTCAATGGCATGCGCCGCAAATTGGCCAAGTTAGCTCTATTTATGTCCTTGAGATAATATTGGGTTGAGTGTGTGACGTCATCAGTCATATTATTTGCATATTTTGCACATTTTTTAAACTCAAATATCTCTGGAACTAATGCAGATATTTGCAAACGGTAAACGGCGTTTGGATTTTCTCATGGAATTCTACGCGATACACCTAAAATATCAAGGGGTAAAAATTTGATCATAGTACCACTATAAGGTCTAGGTGTGGATCGCATGAGATCGTTCAGTAATCCCCGTTACCTGGCGCAGAGCATTTGCTACTGTTATCTTTATCCAGTTCCTCACTATCTTCCAAGAAAGCCTTTTGGGTCAAGTAATCTTACACTTTTATGATAGTTCTTTGCGTTCCACTCCAGCCAGCCATTTGGCGTCATTAGCGGAAAGCTTCTGCGTTCGCTTTGTCAAACAGATGACCGAAATGAAATCTGACAATGTAAGCTGACCAATGACTGTAAAATTAGAAGAAGAAATTTCCATAGTAACTTCACAATGCATTAAACCATTTTGGCCTAAAAGTTATGACGACGTTTTGACGTTTGCTTGATGTCATTTTCAAGTCAACTAAGTGAATCAGTAAAAATGGAACGAATATTAATATAAACTAAGAATTCCTTGGAGACATGAGTGCAAAGAAAACAGTCATAAAAATGCTATAAAATGAAAAAAATAGTACAAAGAAATATTTGGACCCAAAGAGTCCCATGAAATGTTTGGTGCGCGTGAATCGTGTCTTTCTGTTCATGAACAGAGGCTTCATTTCTGTTTTTGTCCTTCTTTCCTTTTTGTGTTGATAGCGTTTCTTATCCAGTTGTGCCAAAAACAAATCACGACTCTGCCTTACGAACTCTTTCTCAATCTTGTTACTTGAGACTGGAGGAAGATAATTTTTCTTTGTTGTCTGTTTGACTAGATAACCCAAACGTTTGTTACTTAGTAGTAAATGGTAATAAGATATTGAATTGCGAAATAATGAAATTGGAAATTTGGTATGGCAGAACATGCACTTGACAGCTTCGTTAGTCGGTAAAATAACCAGTAATGTGGTTTGACAATCATGTTATGTGGAGTACAAAGCTGAGATCATTTTATTTCCTGCTCTCCAAAATTTATCGCTTAAGTTTTACAAGATATTTCTACAGTATTACAATCGTGGAAATACGAGTAGAACATGATAACTCCTTAGGTTATGCTGATTATTTGCACTTAACAAATATCAACGAGATTCCATTATCCGACGAATCCTTGACAAATAATTTTCGTAATAATTTTTTTTTTTTGGGGGGGGGTTACATTTATTTTTAAAATCTTGATATTAATTTCGGTTCCTGCCTTAAACGTGTTCAGTAGTATTCCAATATCCTTCAGTATTTCAATATCCTTCAGCGAATGGATTACGGATATTAATAAAATATTTTGTGTTGTTGTGTGTTACCCGGGTTGAGTAAAGCATTTCTACTTTGCTATACGCTACATCTGTGTAACAAATTAATTGTTACCATGTTTTACATTTGCACTGTAGGTCGCGAATCTCATTGTTGGCCACCAATTTTGATAATAAGTTTTTGCAATTTTACATAACGTAGTTTTGGCCTGCCCTCTTTCAAATGGATGTAAAAAGACGGCAAACTCGACAACGATCGTTAATGGAGGGCTTGATAAATTATTTTCAATGTAAAAAGGGTCTACACAAATTGATCAAACAAGTTTAAAAAAAGATTATTTGGTACAGTTTTTGATTTGTATATCTAAAGTATTTACTTTAGGGAGGTTTTCACCTCGAGAAATGGATAATATTTGCTCTTAGTTTTTAAATATATTTGAGGTGCCCAAGTTATGAATATTCAAGCTAATGGCCGTGGATTTCTTCAAAAAAAACGTCTAACTACAAAAAAACTAAAAGAGCTGGACCATTCATATTCAAATCTGAGGATTTCAATTGTTCTTAGCATGAACGGATGGCTTTTAGGGTCTGACTGCGAATTAAATATGGCAAATTATCCGCAAGTTTAGAGACTTTTTTAGAAAATAAAGTTGTTTTAATCGTTTATCGTCACCCGAGGTCATCAAGAGCACAAATACATTGATAACAATGGCACACTGACGCACAAACAACTAATTATTCTCTCGCAATCACCTGTGTCTAATATATTGCCCGTCAATCATTTTTAAGTACAGCGGAAAGAAATTTGAAATATGCCATTGAATTTTCATCAAAATACCACTCGGCGCGGAAAGGCGGTTGGGTGCGTGTGCTATCTCATGCAAATTTCTGAGAGTTAAAGTCGAAAAAACATCTGTTCAGCATAGTGGCCCAAGGAAAACATTCAAACTGCAAACTGACGGGAATTTAAAACTTAGCGCTCTCGGCATGGGTGGCTGACGTTCGTGGTACGAAAAAAATTCTTCCAATATGTCGGAGAAAGGGACGCTTCTGCAATCCGACGAAGAAGGAAAAAACTATGGAGATTTATTCAATCCCGAAGAAGCGGCCGTGGCGCCAGAACCGTTGGAAAGCGAACAGCCTAGCGCGAAGCCAGCATTTTTCGATAGGATTCGGTCGACAGTTACTATCAACCGAAACCTCCTTGTATACAAAGCATTCTATTTCTTTTATTTCGCCGCTCTTGGAAGCCTCATACCGTACCTATCGCTGTATTTTAAACATTCTCTGTTACTGCCAGCTCATTTTGTTGGCGTTATACTGGCTGTGAAACCACTGTGCCTGTTTGTCAGCGCGCCTATTCTGGGAACCATCGCAGACAAATTCAACAAGGTCAGATCGGTTCTGTTGGTTGCACTCTTTAGTTACATTGTCATGAATCTTCTAGTGGCTGTTGTTCCTCCAGTGACCGTAGATTGTCTGAGCGAAGTACACAACAAACTAAACTTGACAGACCAAAATGAAACTTCCATCCATCGTCATGTCAAACAAAATGGTTCGACGATTGCGGGCAATACTGAGATGTGGCAAGAAGCGTGGCTTTTCGACCTTTACACTGAATTGGACCCGAAGATTTACAAGAATGCTAAACTGGTGTTTGTTGTTGTTTTGGTGATCACTGTCGTGGGTGAACTGATTGGCGCTACGTCTAATACTTTAGCTGATGTGGCCACGTTTCAGAACCTGGAAAATCGTCCACAGTTTTACGGAGAACAGCGTTTGTGGGGTGAAGTGGGTTGGGGAGTGACGGCTTTCATCACCGGCTCTATAGTTCAGCATCAATACCGCAAACAGACAGACATATGCCCTGAAGATGTATTCGACATTTATCGTCCTTTCTTCTACGTGAATGCCGTTCTGATGGCAGTTGCTCTTTTTGTTTCAAGCCGTTTTAACTTTCAAGACGCAGACAAGTATGTCAATGAGAAGTGTGCTCTGCTTAAAGGTCTGCAGATATTTACCAAGCTGGAATATGCTATCTTCGGAACCATGGCTCTTTTCCTGGGAGTCGCATTGGGATCAGCGGAAACCTTTCTGTTCGTTCACTTGGTGGAGCTTGGCGCTACACCGTCGCTGTTCAGCGCACTGGTTGCAGTGCATTGTATGTCGAACATTGCACTGTACTATGGCTCCATCTACTTCCTTGAAAGCGTCGGTCACATAAAGATGCTCACAATCGGTCTGTTCATTTACGCGCTGAGGTTTTACTATTTCTCCGCGATACAGAATCCCTGGCTTGTGCTACCGATTGAGTTTCTCCGTGGAATGTGCTCGGCATCAGTGTGGTGCGCGCTGGCGTCCTATGTCGGTACCCCTCCCCGTGTGGGCGCCACACTACAAGGTATCTTGCACGGGCTGTACTATGGTTTAGGTAGGGGCCTTGGCCAGCTGATAGGAGGAATCTTGATCCACAGCTATGGTACTGAGTCGTATTTTCGCTACTTTGCCCTCATTGATTTCCTGGTGATGATTGTTGTAGCGCTTCTAATTCCATTTCTGAGTTCACGAGCGACAATATGGATGACTCTCTCTGGTTATTCATCGCTAGGAAACAAGGAAGCTGGATGCTGCCCGAGAATCTACAAAGTACTTTGTAAACAGGGAAACAAATCTAAAGAAGAGGAATAAGAATTTCATTCGAATTTTATTACATTTTTTTCACAAGTACCAGTGGAAAGAAACTTTCTTCGTCCAGTCATTTTAGCTATAGGCATAAGTGCGAAAAATTTAAAAAATATTTTATTCAGAGAAATGATATGTTTAAAAATGGTTTAATTTATTTTCTTAAAGGTTCCTTTTTCCTTAAAATTTTAAATTACCTTCTGGATTGCCCACCAAAAGGCAAGTAAAATTAACAATTCCTCAATTTCATTTGCCCTAGGTGCTGCTAACCTGCATTAAAGCGAGTATTAAATTGAAGTTTTAGTGTAAATTATCTGTAAATAACGTGAAGAAGTTACATTTGAGTTTCGTTCTAAGGGGGATAATATAAGTAAGCTGCCGCCCTAAATTCTCAAAAACAGATCTTTTAGTTTTCGCTTGTCGTGTAAGATAGTAACACAATGATAAACTGCATCGATAAGTAGTTTTGGCCTCTTATTAGCCTTCAGTGCAGGCGTATTTTAGCTATCACGATTCTCGCGGCAGAAAATTATTTTGGGGGAAATGCAAGTTAATTAAAGGACAGGACTTGAATATCCTGGGATATTGATCAAGAAGAAATGAAATGGCTTATATATCCAGTATTGATTTAAGCGTTCGGTATTGCTGTAATGACGCAATTCACTGTCCTTTTGATATGAAGAGATGCTTAGTTCAAAGAGTAGAAAACCTGGAAAGCGGTAGAATAGGCGATGATAAAGACAAACTGGGTTTTATTCTGCGGGGGAAAAAACTAAACCTTTCTGATATGTGTTGTTTCAGTTGATGTAGCATTTGATGATGATAACCTGGAGCCCAATGGCTGAAAATTGGGCTCTGCCTCGGTGTAGGAACCTGTTTCAAACAAAGAAAACGAAGTCAACATAATAGACCCTAACCCTAACAATAGCTACAAAACAAATAAAAAGTTCACAGGTTCTTTACACCGAGGTAAACCCAAAAATTGAACACGAAATTTTCTCTCGTCGCGAGAGAAAGAGAAATTCCATATTCAAGGACAAACTGACGCCAGCTACCAGCAGATTGGAATTAGAAAACCAAATTATATCTACCAGCGTGTTTGTTCGCTCGGAGATATTTGATCTTGTCTGCCATTTAACTCAGTGTCGGGTGTCGTGCTCTGAAATTAAGAGGATAATTTCACACGTCTTAATTCCTCTTTCCCATAAGTCCCCACAGCAGAGAATTCAGTTTGGTTTGTCTCAGTTTAAACAGAGTGGATCCAGTATATTTAGAAAACCGAGACGGCATTGTGCTTTACCTTTCTTGTTTCTTAGCCATGTTTCACCGGGATATTTGTAAAACCTAGTGATATTGATCTTTACTGAAATAGTATCGTGGATCACCTCGTCTTTAACATTGGCCTGTCCGTCTTCTATTTGTAGTGATCATATTAAAACTGGTGAGACATAAGTATCAAAATCCTTGTCCTCCCTCTATGACGCGGCAATAAGACGCCTTACAGTCATCTAAGTCTTGGAAATGAGTCAACGGAATATTGCATTTTTGTTCTTCACCATTAGCAAGATGATTACACGGTTTGACACCAACGGGAGGCCGAGGGTCTTGGCATATTTACCAACATTTATGTGGCAGGTGTTTCACCTGATCATCAGTCAGACTCTGATTATGTATCTTAAACATGTTTATATTCCAATGCTAGAAGAAAGGTGTCACAACTACAGAGAAAAAAAACGTGAAAATATCATTACAATGAAACAATTTTTTGGAAAAGCATGCTAAAACACGGTTGCAATGTCAACATAAGAACAGTGGAATAGACCACACTAAGCCTCGCTTGGCAGCGAGGCTTAGAGGACACAAACAAAGGAAACTGAATGACCATGTTTATTCCTTTCTTTTGTTTTTGTCCTCTAAGCCTCACTATCAAGCTGAATTGTGGCCTATTAGCGGCCGTCACATTAAAATATTGCAAGGAAACTCGGAAAGGAGGAGATGGGTGGGTGGGGAGGACATTCACTTTCCTATCTGCCTTCCCCTTGTGTTCCTTCAAATTAGGTTCTTTTATACCATGCCATAGAAAATACAGCCAATCAGAATGCAGGAAAGCCATTGTATATTCGTCAGTATTCCACCGAACCATCGATCAGTGCAATTTAACTGTATCACTAAACCTTCATATCTGGCCACTGAATCTTGTATGGCATGCAAAGGCTCGTGTATTTACCAAGAAAATACCAGTGACCCCTGGCTTGTATTCCACGATATACCACTGAAAGTGTTGAATAACTAGTATATATACAACATCTTATGATGTTGCCATGATTAACGTGTATTGTTCATTCAAGGCTGTGGATTTACGGCACAGTGAACAAAAGCAGGATAATGAGGAAGTTTGCAACAAACTACATAGCTTGTGGACAGACTCCGATCGCGGCTGGAACTGATTGAAAGTAAAGCGACCGATGGGGGGTTTCCTCTCCTCTTTTTCTCCCCTGTCCTCTCTCTTCCCTTCTCCCAACCCTCCCCCCCCCCCACCCTTTCCTTCTCTCCCCTTTCTTCTCGCTCTATCTCTGTCTCTTGGCCTCATCCTCGACTGGATACGCAATGTTTTTCCGATTTATTTTTATCCCTTTTTTGTGCTGTGAGCCTAAACCAGTATTAGAATTCTTTAGCTAAGGCACAAAACCTCCGTGTCCTCGAGCCTTTGTATGCTTAATCCTGATCAAGATCATGGCCTAGTCAGTACACTCCCTAGACAGACCTGAGACTTGAACAGAAACACCAAACCGCCCCACCCCACCACCGAGCACAAACCTGAAAGTACCGGGTCATTTGTAAATACAAACAGATTAGAAATTCAAGAAATTATAGTCATGTCACAAAACATTAGCAAAAAAGGGAATCTTTTATTGGAACTTGGAAGCAACATTAACATGCTAATAAAAAACGTTATTTGCAAATATATACATAATATACAGAAGATTAAGTGATCGAGTCCTAGCTATATTTGATAACCCTAGCAATTCTCCGTTGCCAGCAACACAAGGAGTAACAGTATATACAATACTTAAAACAATCTACTTATATGAACTAACACTAGTCTCTAAAATGTTTTCATGATCAAAGTCATATATTTGTAAAACATTTCTGAAAATCCTGACTGGGCTGAGTTAATCAAATGTTGATAAAAAGTTTCGCCGGCTCGTTCGGAATTTTCTCAGTCGTTTAAGAAAAGATTATAAAAGCAAGCGCCCGTTAAATGAATTTTCAAGCATACAAGTAGTGTAAATCGTTAATTGTTTAAGCTTTTATACGAGTACTTGTGCTAACTGGCGCGTACGGGGCTTCGAAACATCACAAAAATAACATCCCAGAGAGATGCTTCGGTGTCACGGTAATAAAAGAACTTAGCTAAATATATCGACTCCTGCAGTCCGAACTCTAACTAAAAACAATCAAATAAATATTTATCATATCACTGCTAATAGTTGTTCTTTTTTTGCTGCATTAAATCTTGGCCTAATTAACGATAACGCGGTTTCGACATTCTCACTAAGTCTAAAGTCACTTTCTACATTCTTACTTAAAGTGAAGAGTAGGAACACACTAATCACGTGTAGCATTACTACTTGCAAGACAGGAGAAAATTTCACACCAACATAGAATTCGAAAAAAACTTAAGAAACTAAAAAGGTAAATTTATTAGAAGCCTCCTCGAAATAAATAGCTTTAATTGGGGAGCTTTTAAGGAGAGATAATCAGGCTATTTTTTAGATAATGCTCCGAAGGGGAAACAAATCACTGCTTTCAGGGACCGCGGTGGGCCGGGTAGGAGCTGCTTTTTGCCTGGATTGATATTTTAAGGCGTTCAAAAGCGTGATAAATGACGGAACAGTGATCTCTAATGCATGTTTGTCTTATAATCTAGCCCTACCACATTAAAATAGTCTCCGCGGTCCCTGCCTTTTTAGCGATTTCTTGCAGCAATGTTAGGAGCTCAAGGTTGTAGTTTTGGTTAAAAACGCGAAATTCAACTTCAAATGCGCCCAATAAATCAGTTGGAAGTGGGCATCTTTTTTGAATGCGGAAAATCGTTAACAAAAACATGCTACAGGTTCCACGATATGGTTCCTAAACCTGCACTCATTCACTGCTGCTCTCGCTGATTTTCCTCATCTCTGCTAGAACTTCTGCCTTTTCCTCTTCCAGGGAGATTTCTCTGGATTCAGGACGGAGATTCCTGCAAGCATCTCCGTCAGCTGAAAGTTAAAGCAGTTCATAAGATGACGACATGAGACGACACGATTTACCCTCTGCATAGATGCATGTGTGGGTGATGTGCTCACTGGAAATGAACTATAATGAAGACAATACAGCCATGAAACCCTCTTCAAAGCTGCGTAAACTTCACCTTATTTAAGTGTTATTTGGTTTTGTAACTTCGAAACATTTTGCTGGTCGTTGATGCTGTTACCCACTTCCCTAGAATTATGACCTCCCTTCTTCCAACCCCACCCATAATTTATGCCACGCATAACCATGGTTATAATCCATCAAATATTTTCGCTCGCGCGATTGGTCTAAACTCATCACGTGACAGAACATTGCCCAGCTAAAACTAGGGAATGTCCGAAATTATAATCCATCAAACTTTCTCGCGCGATTGGTCTAAACACGTCACGTGACCGAATATCCCCAGATAAGATATATATGGGAACCGCGTAGCACCCGTGAAATAGGAATTATTATCACTTTATAATATGTTTGGGTGCCGGAAGTAGGCAATACTGCCGATACACCAAATCCCCTTAGGTTATTACCCCTTTAAAGGAAATTTGGGAGTCCCCACGGGCCAAAGAAAATTATTATTCTTTGGCCCGTGGGGACTTTTCGCTCGCGCGCGATTGGTTTAAACGCGTCACGTCCCCAGCTAAAAAAGGGGGATATCAGAGATTAGTAAATTCTCAGCTCCGACTATTGCATTTCTAGCTTTTTGATTGGCTAAAAACACTCCGACTATGAGTCGGAGTTTTACGTCATATGGAAAATAGTGCGCCAAGTTTAAAATTTTTCGCTTTGTAAAATTGTGGAAATAAAAATCGGCGGCAACACCCGGTTTGAGAATTTACTAAAACAATTATTCCATTCGCCCTTGTTGGATATGAAGTGATTATAACCAACTCGCGCTACGCGATCGTTGGTTATTTTATCACTTCATATCCAACGCGGCGTCACGGAATAATTGTTATATATACCCCAATTTTCAAAACTGCGCGCGTTGCGAAAAAGATTTGAAGGATAATAAACACAATAGCCTCCATTTGGGGCTAAAATATGCTAGGATATTTGCCCTTGGACATTATCTGTTCTTCGTAGCTCACAGTTTTCCTTGACCTACGCCGAGCTACGCTCTCGTAAAACTGTTCGCTTCTCGGAACAGATAATGTCCACGGACAAATATCCTAGCATATTTTCTCGCCAAATGGAGGCTATTGTTTATACATTCCCCAATTTCGAAACTGTGCATGTTGCGAAAAAGATTTAAAGCAAAATAAACACTAGCCCCCATTTGGCGCGAAAATATGCTCGGATATTTGTTCTTGGACATTATCTGTACCTCGCGAAGCTCACAGTTTTCCTCGCTGTTCGCTTCTTGGAGCAAAAGAAGAAGAAGAAGAAGAAGAAGCAGAAGCAAAAGCAGAAGCAGAAGCAGAAGCAGAAGCAGGAGCAGGAGCAGGAGCAGGAGCAGGAGCAGGAGCA
>CM042752.1:18421083-18433088 GCA_022496165.2 Catalaphyllia jardinei
TTTTTTTCAGGCTTCTTCTTTCCAGTTGCTTAAATTGGAAAATTTACTGCGAGGATCATACTTCACTTGCATCTACTACCGCAGTTCAAATATGAATTATTTCATATACACTTCACATCATTTCACTCCTTACGGAAGATATGAACTCAATAAATTGACCTTGCTCCCAATGTGTGGCTTCATAGCTCAGTTGGTAGAGCATCGCACCGGTATTCGCGGAGGTCATGGGTTCGAATCCCGTTGAAGCCCTGATTTTTTTCAGGCTTCTTCTTTCCAGTTGCTTAAATTGGAAAATTTACTGCGAGGATCATACTTGCATAGCTCGAGTATGTTAGCTGGTCATCTAATGTAACTCCTAAGAGAGTTATCTCTGACTTCTGATCAGTCTCAGCGTCGCAAATCACGATGTGTAAATCCTTTGGCAATTCCTCGGACCCAGACTCATCACCTGATACTTTGAAAAGTTTCCTTGTAGAAGATTGTTATTGTACCACTCAGAGATTTTGTTACCTTCCCTGGTTAAAATTCTTTCCGCGTCGTTACTAGACTTCGCAACTGAAAACAGTTGGTGGTCGTCGGCGTACATAAATAGCCTGTTTTCATCAGTTGAGAAATGTAAATCATTTTGGAAAACATTCCAAAGGAGAGGCTCGAAGGCCGATCCTTGAGGACAGCCTCTTGTGGTCGCTGCCAGATCTTGATTGATCCTTACTCGATTTTTTTCTATTTGTGAAATATGATCGCATCAGGGCTAAGGAGTTATTGGAAAAACCATATGCCTTCAGTTTGTTCATCAGTAAGGGAGGGTACAGCGAATCAAATGTCTTAGACATGTCAGTGGACAGGACTCCCACAACGTTCCTGTTGTCAACAGCCCGTTTCCATCTTTCTACCAGTCCAATAAGGGAAGTTTCAGAGCTCTGTCCCTTTCGATATGCAGTCAGGTTGTGGTTTAACTTTGGGTCAATAAATGATGTCAGTTGTTTACTTACTTATGACACCAGGTTTTGGTTGATAGCTGTCCTCTTTTTCAACAGCCAACAACTGGCGAATGTTACGGCATGAATTAAGTAATATATCAAACACGAGAGACAATGTTTCATTGGGATATCCAAACACCGAGAAGAGGGTTGAAAATACGACCCGCAGCGGAGTATTTTGACAACAATCGACGGGGGTGGATAACCGATGAAACACTGTCTCGAGTGTTTGATATATCTGCGAATAATCGAAGAATCGAAAACAAAAACTGATGAGTAAACTGAGAATTAAAGTCGTCAAAATCTATGCTAATTAAGACCGGGTATCCAAACCTCCTTCACGGTTGTGATTTTCTTTGTTTCAACCTGATGAATTATTAATGAGTTTGAGAAAGAAAGTTCAAGCATAGCAAAGGGAGGTAAAAAGTGTTTTTCCGTATTTTTGTTGCAATGAAGCAAGGAATCATAAACGTAATTTTAATAAAATTAATCAGGAGCAAATTCAGTTACCTTTGATCAGTTCTTCCCTGATTCCCATATGCCTAGCGTTATTCAGATTACACTTCTCTATCATCAAGTCCATCTCATCGTCTTCATCTTCGTCATCCATTTCCCTCTCCAGCATTTTCAACTTCTCAAATCGTACCTCCTGTATACCAGGGTCATTTCGTCGGTTCAGGGAGTTTTTCTTGCTTGGATTGATGATTCTGATTGGTCTTCCGTTTAACGCTTGCTCAGCGGCGCGGGTTCGTCGACTTCTACGACGCCAAACCAACACGGCTAGAAAACACAACAGTAACGCTGCTATCACTCCAGCAGCGGCCAGGCTACATATCATGACTACATCCCAGGTCTTGTCTGAGGGTTTATCGTTACTGGACTCTGTGAAAGAAAAATTCCAGATTACAAATAACGATTTGGACATTTCCACAGCGGCCATACTAAGCAGAAGAGCAGAATTAGCTTCCCAAATGAGAAAAAATTCTTTGTTTGCCTCATAGCTAATGTGATGACGCTTCATTGACAAATCATTGGTTATCCGATAAATGAAGTGATTCAATTTGCACAAAAAGAATAAAAACAGTCTTGCCAAAAATAGCATTTAAATATCAATGCAAACCCTGAGCTGACTCACTGCCCTTACCTTCCACAACTAATCGGTTTGTTGTATTAACCATGTAAATGCTGCTGTTGGCTGTTGTGGGCGGAACTGTTATGTTGGTATGTCCTTTTTCAGGAATGTCATTGGGAGATATTTCAACTGAGAAATTAAGGCACAAAAATATCATTAACAGAACCGTAAAAAATCAACATATGATCGGTGTGAAGAAAACTAGGTCCTTCAAAAATCAATTGCACGCAGAAAAGGAGTGAAGAACAAAATTAAAAAAAGTACCTGATTCGAATTCCACTTCGCTAATCAGCACCCACCAGCCATAGTACAGAAAGTCACAAGTCACGTATTTGCCAATGTTTCCATCGAGGTTCACCTTAATCCAAAACGCTCTGTTGCTCATTGCCGTTCTCTTGGCCATACTAGGTTCAAAAATAGTCTTCCAAGCAAAATACTCGCCATCTCTGGAAAAGGAAAGCACGACCTTGCTAAACAACATTTTCTCGTCTTGGCCCGGTAGGTTGAGTACGTGGAGACGGATACAGGAGAATTTCCGAAGAGACGAGAATTCAAACGTGACAGTTGGGTCAGCGGT
Organism: Catalaphyllia jardinei; assembly: GCA_022496165.2. Taxonomy (NCBI): domain Eukaryota; kingdom Metazoa; phylum Cnidaria; class Anthozoa; order Scleractinia; family Caryophylliidae; genus Catalaphyllia; species Catalaphyllia jardinei. The sequence goes on from CM042752.1 coordinate 18,423,773, forward strand.
CAGGGAGTCTTGCCAGCCTATCCAGTCAATCCAGTTTAAATTACCAGTGTCATTCCAATCCGCACTGCGGCCGATCACTCCATCAGTTAACTGACCCAGTCCGTGGTACAGTACTCCCACCTTCGTCCCAAAGGACAGCCTTGTACCGTCGTAACCGTTATCTCGTAAAGATTTCCACCCGGGCATATTCTTTCGGAGATTTCCTTGGGAGATACGGTACGATATCAAGCCGTCTGAAGAAATGAGGAGATTGCACTTATTAGAAAAGTAACACTTATTTGACGGAGGGAGAATCGTCAAATGCCCTTCAACTAAAATTCGTCATATAGCGGTTAATACACTGATGGGAGTCGCACATGATGGACTAAGTCGCTTATAACTAGGCAAGAAACGAAATTAGTATGCGAGTAAACTACACTAGTATGCAGGAAGTCCTAAACGATGTCAATTCCATCTTTCTGGTACAAGCCACTAGCAACATCAAATGCTTCTTCCTCGACAAATGATAAAAAAATTCTCTCTGGTCACCTTTAAACTTTTTCTATAATATGATCAAGATTTTACTTAGGGAAAAAATAGCGAGATATCTCTTAGCGGGCGACCCTCTCCACGTGTAACTTCAACCGGACGTTAAACCGTTAGGTCGCGTCAGACCTTCTCTCCCCTCCCCCCCCCCCCCCCCCCTTGTTAACGTCCACTTAAAAAGAGTGACTGTGACCACATTCCGTCGCTGCAGCTTACGGTACTGATATTTGAAGGTGCCAACATATTTTTGCTTTTTCAACGGACAGGAAACTTTCAATATATTTTGTTGAAACATCTGCGTGTCTTCTTTTTTCGTAAATGTTTGCGTTTTGATTTCCGAGTACCGTATTCAGAAGGGAGGATCAGAATCGGTACGAGGTCGCTCCATGTTTTTTCCAAACTTGTCTCGACCACACGCGCGTTGGACAATAAAACTTCGCCGCACTAACCTCGTGGACTTGACTCCCTCCCCCCCCCCCCCTCTCCAGACATTAAATTACGTTAAGCGGAGAACAGATGAGTATGAGGATAGTTTCTTACCATGTTTAGTCCAAGAACAGCCATGTATTTCCGCCTTAAGACACCATCTGTCTCCTATTCCTTTGTCGAACACCAGCCGCACATGGCGTGCAATACGAGGAGTCTGTAAGTGATGCTTGTGAAGCCCGGAACCATTAGCCGCAATAATCTACCATAATATAAAAAAAAATACCCAACGTGAAGTTCCACGAGTGGTTAACGTCTATTTACGCCTTACAGTACTAAGATAACGTCAAGGAGACGGGTGATGAGAATCACGAAACTCGTCAGTTTAGTGATTATTACCCTAATGTATGTGTTAACGGAACTGACTGACTGAATGAATAACTGAGGTGGTCCCAATCGATTCTTACCGTCAATGACACATCGTTTCTATGGTAACGTCTCCATGTCTTGTCACCGTCTCGTTTGTAAGCAAGGAAATACTTAGACACGTACATGAAGCTGTTGTTCCCAGTCGACGCGTTCTTTACCCGTACTCCAATGGTGGACAAGGCTGTAACGCGCATGTCTTGGCCCAAGTCAACCTGTACGAAGCAGAAGAAGTCAGTGCGAATGGCAATTAACATTGGTGAATTGTTGTCGGGAGGAAAAAATGATCACTACTGCCTTAATTTCTTTTGATACATCCACGAACATTCCGTGAAAATGTCTGGTCAGGGGGTCGTACATTCCGCAAACCATCATATTCTGTACCTTGGAAGCCGCAGACCACTTTCGGTTTCTCCTAATCGCCGAACCCGCCCTACTAGTCGGATGTTTATCATTATGACAGATCTCTTAACAATACGTCACAAAATCTTTACGATACATTAACTCAGTAATCGTGTCATTGTCCCCATAAAGACCACGAGAACTAAAGAATAGAACAAATTGTTTCTAACTCCATTCAGTAAAAAGTGAAAAGCAATTTGACGTCTAATTGGCTGTTCTTGATACACACAAAGATTGCTTGACATGTTTATAGCCAAGCGTAAAGGTAGAAGTTTCCAGGGTTCTTCTTTTGAGGACTTCGACCCTCTTAACTCTGAATCACCGCCACAAAAACACGCAAAACCCCGGCCCGAGAGTTAAATGTATTATTTCCCTTAACCACACAATTACTTCTTAATCTTAAACCGCTAGATAAGTGTGAATGAACCCGCAAACCGGCGCTCAAAATTAGTTAGTCAGCTTAGTAATAGTGATTGGACCGAGTGGAGTACAATTCGTGATAGTAATTGGACTGAGTGGAGTACAATTCAGGGAGTAATCGCGCGAGTAATTTCAAAATCGGACGACCGCGAAGCGCGAGGCCGATTTGAAATTACGAGCACGATTACTCCCTGAATTGTACGACGAGAGGTTCAATTACTAATTAATCGTACCTATAACAAATTTTGGAATCAAAAGTGTCTTTTGAGAACTTCTTTTGGGCGAAAACGTCTGTAGCTCATTTCCTAAATTTTGAAAACTGTAGAAAACATTGCCAAGGAAGCCATTAAAGCGCGCGTAACTGACGTGAAAATCACGCGGGTGTCTAATTGCAGGTGTCCGATTACAAAAAGTTCAAATCGGACACCTGTAATTGGACACCCACGTGATCGCGCGCCGATTACGTGACAAATAAGCGTGCGGAGGACCAATCACGATCGAGAATTTTGCTATAGATGCGATTAAGAGTATAATAGTTGAGAGTATATTATACTCTGGCGGTTTGGTCGGAAAGAAGAGTATGAAAGCTCACCGGTAGAGTCAGTTCTAAAGAAGGTTTGCCGATATTCAATCACTTGCAATCAAGATTTAATATAGAGCTATTGTGTGTATTCTACTCTAGACTTGAGTGAGCTAAACCCCTTGCGAATTAAAAATGATTCGAAAGCTCCTTTAATCGTTTTTCTTTCTGAAAATTCAATCTCAGTAAGTAGTAGGGTCGGTACATCTGAATGATTACCTCTCCATTTTCAGATTTTACGTTATAGAAAACTCAAACGAAGAAGAAAGTGGTTAGTTTCTAAAGAGACTGTCGTGTTGCGTCGGCAGCCAAGCGTTAACCGTCTTAGTGGATTTGGACCTTGGTTTGTCTGGCTTCGGGGTGGAGTCACAAGGAATATTTTTATGTCAGAGATAAGCAAAACTATAAATCAAGCCGTCACCTCTATGAACGCTTTCTCTTCTTTAGCAGTTGAAGAACACCAACCAACAGTGTCTGGAGAACTGTTCATGCGCCCGAAATGCGCAGCGAACGTTCTGCCGTCTGATGTAGAAGAAGAACTCCATCTATTGTCTGGGAGAGACAAGCCGAGTGGATAATCACATTTCTCTGTTGAGTAAACAAAATGAAAATCGATTACATCACTCGTTACATCACTGCATGAGCGAGTGCAACAGAACGCAGAAAACTGAAAAGTAGTTGTACAGGTCACAGTGTTAGCTGAATGACCGAAGACTAAAAAGGGAACATACCTGATTGGTCTTCACTCGCCGTAACTCCTGAAAAAACTAGTAGGAGAGAAAAGAGCTTCAAAACTATTTCCTTCATGCTGTTTGATATATCTGTCTTCCTGAAAGATATGAGGGATTTTTGAGGTTAAAAAAGTAACTTACTCAACTTTTTTATCGATCTTTACCAACATTTCCATCTCTGTTAAAGTGGGGACAAGCTGTTCATTGAAATCTGTATATCAAATTGACATTCCGAAGCCCCGGTTAATAAAAAAAGAAGTTTGACAAAATCAAAATTCACACCAGCTTAGCTCTCAAGCACAACGATAAGTTTCTTTTGTTTTTGTTTTCGCGAGCGGGGCTATTGTTTTGTTCGAGGTTATTCTTCCCTTTTTAAGTTGATTCACCAGCTGTAAAGGAAACCTTTAACTTAAGGTGATGCTGAAAGCACAACTCCGTCCTTGTTACCTTCCATTAATATATAATCCCTAGGGACGTATATAAAGCGATGTCCTTCTGAATTTCTCAAGTATAAAATCTTGCTGAAGTTCAGTACAGTTGGTGTTTGGGAGAGCTTTGTAAAGTTCTGTCAATAAGATGTGAACCCCGCAATATATAAACTGGAATAAACATCATCATCATCATCATCATTACTGACATTCCGTTATAATCCAACACTTCTCAGTTACAAATCACATAATAGGCTTAGGCAAGAAGAAAATAAACGTTTTTACAGCCGGTCACAACTGGTGCATATGCATGTGTAAGGTATGAGTTCATAGCAGAGGTGAAATGTCCTAAACATGTAGGAGTAACTTTATGTTACTTCAGCTAATAGCACATTGGTTTTTCTCGAAACTTTCATCGCTAAGGAAAATCGGGAAATTCATTCAATATATTAAGTATCAAATTTATAAATCTACACTTCCAAACCGTGCCTGTGTCCCGCATTCTTTTGATTAATTAGAAAAGCTTTTGACGTGCATGCACACGTATTACTTTATAGGAAATTGCCCCGTCACTTGCGATATATGTAAGCGTTCCAAAAACAGTTACGAGCAAAAAAATAAACATACATCGCCTCAGATGTAAAAATGCAGGCTCACAAAGCCGATCAGTCCAGACTGAGTGTGTCAGGAGTAAGTCGAGTGAGTATTATGGTTGAGGTGGGCGTGTCTTAAAGGAAAAATCTGTTTTGTAGTGTAAATTTTGTAATATAGTATGGGAATATAAGAAAGCTATACAAGAAGATAGATTCTAACCTTCAACGTGTAACAATTCAAACAATTTGTAAATCCGTCAACAGAACGGAGACAGTTTCGTAGCCTGCAAATACAGCTGCCTCTAATTCGCTCCCGCTCTCTTCGCGTTTCGCTCGTAGTAGCGGGAGCGATGAGAGGCGGCTGTATTCGCAGGCTAACAATTTTGAAACCTTGCATCTTTCCAGGCGATAGACAGTCATGCGATGGAGCAAGTGACCTTCTCCCTATCTCTCCAACTTGTTTTCGCTCCAATTCTGTTTTGCCTCGGCAAATGTCTAACGCCCCATGGAAGAGTATTGCTTAAATTTACCCGGACATCACCTTGAATTCGCGCCCTGAATTTACTCGCGTACTAAAAACTTGGTACGTGGACTTTCGTCTTTTGGATCGTAGACCGTTACTTTTATTTTTACTTTTTTTTCTATTTTGGTGGAAAAATTTTCTATTTGACGCTTTGTTTTACCGCTAGTCATTAACGAAATTTTAAATGAGGTAGGTTACAGTAAAATCTGGAATCTGATTGCACTTTTTTGTATAAATAATGATTATCCAGTTTAGCAAGTAAGTTACAAATAAATTCGATTTAGTGACTATTTTCAAGACGTTTCGGACAAGTCTTCAGTCAACAACAACAAAAACAAAACAATAGAATAGATAAACTGCAAAGAATTTGGCTAAATTTGATCTTTTACTAGAGTTCTATGCCAAGTTATTAAGATGACTATAAAGCAATTACAGCAATTGGTTTATAGTAGGTGTCGTTGAATACACCATTCATGTCTGCTAAGCCCTCTTACAGTCAGTCAGTGGACCTCAATATTGTCCATAGTTACTTTGTGTCATGTTACAGGCAGTAAAGTGCAGAAGGATCAGCAAAGCAGATTTCACACCGGGATTTGGCACTTTCTAAAAACCGTTAATTTTCAGTAAGGAACTATAGTTCGTTAACTTATTTCTTTATCCGAAAAGTAAACTTTTCTTGATCACGAAATGCTTAGTTTGTGTTTGAGGTATTTTCTTTAAGATAGAAGGGCAGGTTATCAACATTTGGGGCAACTTGCCGTTTGTAGAAGAAGAGACGACTGATCAGACGCAGTGAGTTGAACAGACAGTCACGTATGCATTTCAAAGCTTCATTCATGTTTCCAGACACGCGGGTGATTCCCTGTGAGCTATTCTGGGCAAAATCAAACCCGCGTAGAGATGTAATTTTGTCCTATGAGTTAAAGCTTAGCGCAGTTGTCAATAATGAGGTACCCTTTACTCAAGTTAGCACTTGTTAACCCGATGTTGCTCGGCGGGCAGTGGTTTTACGCTAATATGTACATAGGTCAACGTTCAAATTGTGACCTAATAACAAGTTGAAGCACTTTTTCAGTCACTATTCATTGTGCATCAATTGTTTGTCAAACTAATCTCCGACGATGATGTCACATTGCGGCCTTACATGTGCGGGCACGCACGACGAGTATTAACGATGACGTCATATAAGCTAACAAAAGATTGCCTCTGCATTAAGCAGCAAGCAGAATTTATTGCTCGACTCGGACGAGAAAAGCCTAAAAACTGAACATACTTATGTCTTCCCAAAGCAGCAACCATCTACCTTCCCCCACAAACATGGTGGGCTGTTGACAGTTTTTGTCTGCACACCTAGAGGGCATTGTCTGACATAAAAAGACAGTCCATTCTGTGTTCATGTCTACTCTATGCAAACATCATTGAGAAAAAGACTTGACAGACTGAGATTATAGCGATTAACCTACAGTTAGCACAGGAAACTATTAAGACGCAAAAATCTGTAACGACGCCTTGACTTGACGGCAGGGCCGTCGAGTTTTCTTTTTAAGGAAACTCGTAGGCCTCGAGGCCATATGACGGAAAGTCCTCGTAAATATTTTGTTTTCTCGCCAAATAATTATTGCAGTTTAAGAGATCGGAAAGTCAGCTTCCTCAGAACAAAAAGCAGCTTCTGTAAACCATTATAAAAACACGACATATAACAGAACTTCTAGAGTTTGGTTTGGTATACTGTCCACATTTGTCATACCTGCTTCAGTTTCCCAGGCTTTTAAATGATTTTCTTTTTGGCTTCTATGTTAGTTGGCGTGAACCTCAGTGCAGTAGTTACTTTTTTGTTCGTCGTTTTCTCTGGGTGTCTTGCCAGGTGAGAAATGAAAGTGTCTATGAAATGGAGCAATTTGTTATAACAACTTCAGGCCCATCATTCATTGAGTTGACACTCGAATTGCAATATTTGCAAAGTAAATATCGATCAAAACTAAATTTAAACTGCAGCTGTTAAAGCGCAAAAAATGCCGGGAACTCCTTATATAAACACCATTCCGAACAAATTGAATTGCTTTCGTCTAGTAAAAGCATAACAAGATTTAATGAAAATTAACGCTTAAATCTCTTTACAGAAAATACGCCATACCTGCTGTTTGCATAAATATGCACGAAAAATATTTGTAGAAGCGCTTTCCCTCTTAATACGATTTGCTGCTGAAATATGCCACAGACTTTTCAATTATGTAAGTCTTTGCCCGATGCTCCCATTAATCCAAAATGTGATGTGATAATCCTTGCTCCTCATCACCAACTCCCACGCGGCCCAGCGAAAGCGTCCCTATTCTGCTGTAGCATAGAATAATGGCGCCACGTTTGACAAGATTCTGACATTTGTAATAGGAAGTTTTGGCTCTAGTTCAAAGCCACTTGAATAAGATCAAGTAGGAATAGCTCTCCAACACAATACAATTGTAATATCGCCTTAAAATAGAACTTAATAAGAATACTCACTTTTGATTTTTTGCTTTTTCAAGTTAGATAAAAATTCTTTTCGATTTAACCCTTGGTAAGACTGTCATCATGAAAATTAAGGTAAATATTGATTTTGTATCGAAATACAACTGAAAGAAAAGAGAGGAAGTACTTTCCCAAAATAACCGCGAAAAGTGATATTTCTAAAGGAAAACCACAGAGACACAAATATGTCCATACATTTTGATTTACCGGCTGGGCACTTTGCTAAAAAAACTCGGCAGCTTCTCAGATTTATAAACTTTTGGCCTTTGATATCACGGAAGTTAAAAAGCAAAGTTTCAGTGATCAGTTCATTGTTTGGTTGTGGCAGCTTTCTCTCCGATTGTTTCTTTTAGTTGTCTTACCGTCTTTAATTAACGCAGCATAATCGTCTCAACACCTTAAAAGCCCGGAACTCTTTTTTGGACGGCCTAAGCTGATTATGGGTCTTTCAGAGTGTTCAGACTTTTGAAAAACACTAAAAGAGATTGTTTGAATTGCTTTGCAAGAAAAAATAATTGAGGATGTGGACCACATACTTGTTTAGAACACAAACTGCCATGCGATCTCACAAAATTATCTGTTTATGAGTGGAAGGTAAGGTCACTTTTAGCAGAAAGGCTATCGTCTCTATCAACAAACTGCACATTACACCTATTGGCAGTTTTCCTTGAATGCCGTAAGCATGTTAATGAGCTTTTTCCTGTAATTCAATCCAGCTCTTTTCCTCTCATCATTGAACTGTTAGCAGGAAAAAGTAGTTGTTGCGCAATAGCCCGTCATAACCGTTGTCTCCTACCCCCTGAAAAAAAAGCGTGCCCTCCGTTAATGAGGAGTTTGACTCACATTTCGCTTTTAACGTGTAACGGGGGGACACGGACTGTCGGGTAACAGACTAAGCCTACCCTACACCGTCGTAAATCCCCCACTGTTTCCACCTCACATCCGAGGAATTTCTTTGAAATAAACTCTTTAACTCGCTGCTACTCACTGACTCTTCATTCAATGAAGAAAACAGTAACTTCCTCCCCTGGTGAGATAATTTTAAACCGATCCTTTCCCGAGTCAATAGATCAGCAACAAATCAGCAGTAAAAAGTGTTCCCCCGGGTCTTACGTAACAACACTGGAAATTTTCCAGCATGTTAAACCGGAGGTTGACCACCAAAATGGTGACATTTCCGATCGAATAAAAACCACTTCCTATTATGAAGGTGCGTCAGCGCAGTTCTCGTCAAACTGCTTTCTTTTAGCTTCGTGTATAAATACTTTTTCTTTATTTATTTTAGTTTCTGAAACCATTGGTATGTTTTCTGAATGACACATGTCCAGAAAATGTCAACAGTTGGCTTTCACCAAAGAATTGCATAAGGAACCCAAAAGAGGCTGCAACAAATGAAATACACAAAACACAAACACGGGAACGCTACTGCTATTTAAATATACTATTGTACAATTGAAATACATTTCAGGCTGTTGAATATGGTAAAGCCTAAGTTAAAAATACTTCTTGGAAAAAACAACCAACATTATTAATAAAGAAGTCAATTTTCGACAGAGAACATATCGTGGAGAACCGGTGCATCAAACGACACGGTATCACTATTGCGTTATGACGAACTGGAGAAACATTGACGATTAGTCTGTGAGCGAAAACTCAGACGCGTAGGAGGTTATGATGTACGACTGAACAAATTTGTTCCTATCAATAAAACATCGGCAATTTCAGTTACCTCTAGCCCACGGGGGGGGGGGGGGGGG
>CM042752.1:18439895-18447395 GCA_022496165.2 Catalaphyllia jardinei
AATTCCGCCACAAACAATAACAAATCAAGACACGATGAGTTTAGTTCAGTGTAAAACCACAAGACGTACAAGCAGAGAGTGAGATCATAGTACCTTGCTCTGCTTGATGATAAATCACACAGAGTTTTCCAGAAAGAAATTTCGTAGATACAAATATTAATAAAAGGCACTGACACACGGTGAGTGAGATACCATCCCTTGCCCCGCCCACCTCTGCATGGGATAGGTAACGGTGCTTTCGTGTTTCGATGACATTGTTCCAACACAATATGAAATCTAAAGTTAAAGGAACGGGCTTTGTTTCAGTGTCCCCAATTAGTACTGTAATGTACTAGAATCCTGTTATGATACTTAAATAGTGGTTTCACCATCATCATTCATCATCATTCTTTTGAATGCAATGCTGGAATTATTAACTAAAATTTACCATAGCTCTTAGAGTTGTAACCCGGCTTATTAAAAAAGAGAACGTATTAGGAAAAACAACAAATTTATGTAATTACTTACAGTAATTCTTTCAGGCAATTTTTCCGAGTAGATTTCTCCGTTTCCAGCGCAGAATGAATGAGAATTTACGTGTATCCTAATCAAGTCTTCTTCGTCAAACACTTTACTGAGGAGTGCTACAAAGCGCTGCTTCTGTGTTTACTAACATAAGGAGTATACGTGCCGCAATATATAAGATACGAAAACCGGAAATCCCGGTTCACGCAGTGCAATATGAGAAGTTTCAGTCAACACCACGTTTCACAACATATCTCAAAAGGAAAATGTTTTTGGAACTTCGGCACTATGGAGTGTACGCAGCGTGAAGTGCCAAAACTTGAATTAGCGAAAACCAAAAAATCGAATATCGTTCAATCATTTGGGTAAAACAGTTGGCTAAACCTTTCAATCAGATGACTAAAACTCTCCGACATAAAATCTACCAGCAAAATCTCTAATGACAGGGAATTTTCGAGTTCTGACAGTTTTGGATGTTTGATATCAGCGCCAAACCGACCATCAATTACGCATTCCTGGGGCAGTTCAACTGGTTAAACATATCTAGCGGGAGCCTATTTTGATTTTTGCTCCCTTAGCATGAGATCGGTTGGAAGCTTTTACCCACTGCAACAAATATAGAACCGATCAATAACAAAAATCTTCAGTAACAATGGCACAACTTGGTTCAAAAATAACTTATATCAGCTTTATGTTCCTTTTTTAATTTAAAAACGTGCCTGTCCTTTATGACACATCCGTTATTGTTCCTTCTTCGAGTGTTTATTTTTATCAAAGGAAACAAGAACTCTACAAGAACAAACACGTCCGAGTTTTTTTGGGGCAACTGGGTTTTACTTTTTACACTATGAACTGGAATTGGATTAAAGCCCTAATTCAAAAATGTTTGGTGTATATCACCACTTTAGAAACTTATCCGCCAAGGCACATTAGCACGAAGTTTTGGTAATCCTATACACATTTAATCAAAGTGAAAAAAAACTCTTGGCTTGGGCGGAAGACCGTAGATTCGCACTCAGCAAATCCTGGACACATATGGCAACATGCATGAGATTCCCGGATTGAGTTAGGAAACATGCATGAGGTACATTTGGTCACCTAATATCACCAGTACACACCAAAACTGAGGTCAAACAAAACAGCCACAGTGACAATGTGGCTGACATCCGCCCCGAACCCGTTCGAAAGCGCAAGAATTTTGTTTTAAAAAACTTAATTTTGTTTTAAAGCTAAAACATCAATGAATTGAACACTTGAGAACGTTTGCTGGTCGAGAGGATTAAAGGGGCTACGTCACGGTATTTTAAGTTGTTTCTATCATCGACAAAATGACCTTGAAATTGAAGGAAACCTAGCCTGAGTACCAGGCTTTTCTTTTCCGCGGGGTAGGAGAAGGAATAGGATTGAGCAAAAAAGCTTCTCTGTAATTCCTCCCTACCCATACCCCCTTGCTAAGAAAGGCCTGATACTCAGGTTAAAGGAAACCTGAAAATAATACTTTAGAAAGATAGAAAAACACTAAAGAGGAACAAAGATGGTTAAGGATGGAGAAGAGTGACACAGATTAAAAACAACGAAATTGGGAATTTTAAGGCTAAGTTTTTCGACCCGTGTAACCGCGACGCAACTTGTGTGCAAAGCTAGTCGGAAAAGAATCGCGTGGGAGGGGGGAGTTGACAAGGTTGCATAGAATCGGAGGGGTAATCCAATGCATCGGTCAAACCACAGATATAAAGTACTAAGTAAAATGAAACAATTCGACTTCCAGAACAGAATTACCAAGACCACATAGTAAGTAGACCTGACCCGAGTACTGACTCACAAGACTAAAACAGTAATGATCACAACAGAACTTGATCTATAATCCAATAAGAGTCCTCTTTATTTAATTAAGTAAGACGAATCTATCGTTTCAATTATTGCCCCCGCAGGGTTTTGGCCCAGAGGCCAAAACCCGAGGAGGCATTAATAGGACCCCCCGCGTAAAAAGAATGTAAAATATTGGTGTAGTATCGGTAGGGCGAATCGATCCCGATTTGAAGAAACTAGGCGCGAACGGCGGTCTCGGTTAATTTTTCAGTAAGCTCGCAAGGCAACTCGGGGTAATAGTCCAGTTTCGAATTCGCCATTACCGCTGAATAAAAGCACTGACAACGCATTTCTACAGGGTTAGCCTCGACCTTAAAAAAATATTCATAAATACTAGCGGGAAGGTGACACAAATTTGAATATTAAACAATACACAGAGCTGTAAACAGGTCATTTTCTCGCTGGAATTTGTGAATATTTTACTTTAAGTCAAGGTTAACCCTGTACAAATGCGTTCTCAGTGCTTTTAATCAGCGGTCAAGGCGAATTCGAAACTGGACTATTCTTGTTGAGTCGAGCTTTTTGTCAATTTGCCCATATCGATCGCGACTGCAACGTGATACTTCTCGGAAAAAAATCTCGGAAAAAAATCTCGACTTCTGGTCTGGTTTCGAGATATATTTGCTCGAAGAGTCCTCGTATTTCAAGACAAATGGTTTGTTTCAGTATCAAACTAGAACAGCAGAGTGGTTTGATCTTTTTTTTTCCAGAATGCACTTCATGAGAGTATTTGAGTTCTCGAGGAACGAGAGAACACATCCTATCGATGTTGTGGAAATGTTTATTTGCTCAAAATTGAAAATTGTGGTCAAGTCTTTTCGAAATGGAAGTCAGGACATTTGTAAGTGTTGCGAAAGTAATTTGGGAGGTGTAGCTGGCTTCGAAGGCTGCAATTATTCAGAAGAAAGCTCTTTCACCTTGTACGTGATGTTCGCCTGTAGTGAGTAATTTGAATAAATTATCAGTCTCGCTCTGTTTTTGGTTTTGTTTTCTTCTGTAGCCCGTCGAGGTCATTTTTTCGTCTAAATCAACTAAGAAAGGTTCAAAGAAACTGTTCCCATTCAAATTGCAGCTTTCAGGCCGTATTTTTTTTTCTTTCGGTTCATGTTATGCTTCGTAATTTCTTGTGTCAATAAGGTCAAGTGGGGTCGGTGAAAAAAAAAAATTTAACTCTGGTTTTGTTCGATTTCGCTGAAATTTTAATTCGATAAAACTGGATTGTTATAACGAACAGATTTTTACTGGAGCCGATGTGTGGTAGCTATTCACGTTGGAGAGATATATCGCTTCGAAGTCAGGGTTTTAAAGAAATTTGCGTAGCGTAACGGTTTAGCGTGACTTTGTAATCCGAGATTTTTGTCGATCCTGACGAAAGAAATATCTGGGAATGCTCATTATTTCGACGATTCAAACGAATATAAATTTATATATGTTCCGAACTCAATTTCTTGTGAATGTTTAAGATGAATTTGAAAGGTTAATGTTCCATTTCAGTTGTGACTTTACTGAAACTATAGCCGTCACGCAACATGTCATGAAAGGTTACCATATCGTAGTTCACCCCCGGAGTTCACCTGAAAATAATTCAGTAGATGGGACGTCGCTTGCTAACCATAGAGCAGAGAAATCAAATAATCCGCAATAGTGGATTTTGCCAGTATGTCACATCTGTTCGCAAAACTTCAGCTGTTCACATAGAGATAATGATTTCAGCAACAGAGAACTATTATCACAGGCGCCGCAGAACGCACTCCTAATCTTTTATTACTGCTAGTATGTAAAGAATATCATGTGATAGAATGAGTTAAACAGAGTGTGTTGTCTGGTTAGTTAACTAGGTTGATTCCTTGGATCATATTTATGATAAGATTCCTAAGTTACTCGAACAGTATGATTGATATAGTTTACAAAAAAAAATGTAAAGTTTCAGTTCAGACAATAAATAATAGTTTCCTTACACGTAGTATAATTTTTTAAGAATTTTATCCCTTGAGGGATAAAATAGAAGCGGGGGCAGATTTAGTGAGAACTATTACTAGTTTTAAACTATTTTTCTTCATGATGTTCGCCATGTCCTCATCCTCTACAGTCTATACCTCGATAATCTACAAACGATAACAACAGAGGTGGCAATCTTCCAGTCTTCATTTCCTTTTCTCGTTTATTGCCCCCGCAGGGTTTTGGAGGCATTATAGTATCCCCCACGTATACGTATAAAGAATGTGTGAAATATTGGTGTAGTATGCGAATCAATCCCGATTTGAAGCAACTAGGCGCGCACGGTGGTCTCGGGCAATAGGTCGGGTTTCGTCATCTTCAAGCCGCATTTCAAGGTCAAAAAAATACACTCCAATTACAATATGGCCTGCATTACGATTTCAACGTGATCAAATAAATTCCCTTCGAAATGGCCGAGATTCTGATCTAAAACAAATTGAAAACGCTTTCAAAGATCCTGAAGATTGATTTTGGCAGAAAAACAGCTCAGAGGGTATCGTAGGAAATTCCGAAGAATACTAGAAATTCGAGGCCAGTGTGGTTCAGTTGCAACTAAATAGCTAAATACCCTTTCGATCGTCACTTTTACCTTTGGCATCTCGTTTATTTGGATCGCTTATTTTTACTGAGTAATCTTACGTGGCGTAGACCCATGTGACAGCTGGGTGACTAGCAGGGATCCAAATGTAAATGTAAATGTTTTGCGGCGTTTTCGTTGAGGACAAAAAGCTCGACTCTAATTTGCATATATGGCGACTGTAACGCGATACTTCTGTTTACATCTCGGAAAAAAATCTCGACTTCTGTTCTGCTTTCGAGATACGTTTCCTGGTATATCAAGACATAGCTAATAGAGGGGAATAGTTATGAAACTCGTCAAAGTTCTTTGTTGTATGTTATTGTTTGGTTTTAATATCTTTGTTGTGAAACTTCTTCACCACCATTTTGGAATTATTATCAGGTTAAACTTTTGTTAAATATCAAGAGTTTTTTGAGTTAATGGTATGTGACCAATCTGAACAGAACCATCAAGCATTTTTGCTAACCATTTGCACAAATCCGGCGTTGACAAGACGATTTTTCTGTGTAAATGATACACAACCCAAATTTGAACAATGCTGTGAACAAGACATTTCGCTCTTGAATATCATAATATGATAATATGAATTTATTGGACTTCAAGTGGCACAAGCCTCAATAAAACTCCAAGAGACTACGTTGTAGCTAGTAATATATAAACTAAATGATCAGTTATGTCCGTGTACATGTATGCTTCTCTCCGTCCACTCAACCTTCCCATCGTGCGAGCAACCAAACCAACAAAATAGGCTTAATATGATGCACGTGATATAGAATATTCTCCTTTAGTTTCGTTCAGACCTTTATTTTTTGTAACATGGTACATGTTTAAACAGTTACATAAGCTTTCTCAAGGTTAACTGAATCAATGTTGCACTAATCACTTACATTTTCTTCGAATAAAATATCATACATAAACTGTAACAAGCAAACACTTCATTTAGACGACACAACATTTGCTAGACAATGATCTCAAATGCTTGACAACAAAACATACAGAATGATGCTATATTGTCCTAATCTATTGTACACAAATGTTTCATTTACCCAATCAATCAATTGTAAGCCTGCTGATAACTAAGATACATGTCAGGAAGAAGCTTGATGCTTATTGATGCACCACCAACATTGTTAAACACTATAATACACAATAAACACTTAAGTCATTTCATGGCTAAGAGCACGAGTTGGCTCATAAGAGCCCTTTGATTTTTTGTTTTTGTTTTGGCCTTGACCCTGCACAAAACACAATAGCTGAAATATGAAATATACTTAACATGACACGAGCGTGGGACAAAGAAAAATCGGTCACATATGAACTCAGTAAAATGACCTTGCTCTCCATGAGTTCTCGTAGTCCAGTAGTCCAGTCCCTGAACTCTCCTTTCTTTCCTCCACATATAGGGGCTGAACCCTGGCGGGCGAAAGAAGAGTCCAGGATAACTTGCATGCGCATGCTCAGAACGCCGCCATTCCCCCCCCCCCCCAAATCGGGGGAAAAACCATATTTGGATTATTTTCCAGATTTGGCTTGTGGCGCGATTTTCTGAATGATAATATACAAGCAACAATTTCACCATTCAGATTGATTAAAAACATGTCACTGATTAATCCCAAATCAGTGGAAATTCACCAGTACCACGCTATACCACATTCAATTTTTTTTTTTATCACAATGTCAAAGATATCGAAAGAAATCTTTGCCAAGATTTGTTGACAATTGAAAACACCGACTCGGACTTGAAAGTGCACGCGCTGCATTATGCAAATGAGCTACTCGTACGCGTCAGACTTTCCTTTCAAAAACTTTTGCAAACTCGCTTAATATGCAGATCAGAAACAATACAAAAAATGTTTGGGAAAAGAGTAATGACGCGTACTCGTTGTCGATGCGATGAAAGTACAGACTACGATAAACTATGGCCATATTTCGATAGTTACGTTTTTACCACAATATCAACCTCAAAGAAATTGCGCGAGCGCGAGCTGAAAAAGGCATTACGCGAGCAGCGTGGTTGGGACCTAGTAATTTTTGATTGGTTCGTTCTGAGCATACGCATGCAAGTTATCCTGGACTCTTTCGCCCACCCGGGTTCAGCCCCTATATTAGAGGCGGGAAGAAAGGAGAGTTCAGGGACTGGACTAGTAGCTCAGTGGATAGAGCGCCCGCCCGTTGTTCCAGTTCGGGAGGTCATGGGTTCGATTCCTGTCCTGTCCCACGCTCGTGTCATGTTGAATATTTCATATTTCACATTTAATTACCGAGCTCAAAATTCCCATCTTCATTTACTTATCAACACAATAGCTGTTTACTCCGAACTGAGGAACTAAAAAATAGAAACGTGTTGGTTACGTAACTCACGCATAGTGTATGAGCGTAAAACAAAAGATTGTGCTGCCGGGGTCGTGGACTTTTCAACATAAATCTTGGCATCTTTCAGTTGTTTGGCCCCTCTATTAACTATGATCAAGACAAATAGTTCAGTGTTTGAGTATCAAACTAGAACAACTGAGGTTTGATATTTTTTCCAGATTGCATGCACTTCGTCA
>CM042752.1:18452395-18459666 GCA_022496165.2 Catalaphyllia jardinei
GCACGGGTTTTCCGATTAAAATTATTTCTAGTTTAATATTAAGTAACTTTTTATGAGGCTGTTAACAATGCCAGATGATAATGCCTTTCTCTACAAAGAATCGCTTACACGTAATACAGCTTTTACCTGGATCATGTTCACCGAGAGGATCATCAGTCTGAAAAACAAAAACACAGAAATAATATCAAGTACTAATACAGTGTTACCCTAACACTATCATACCACAACATGAAATCTTGTCAGCCACATACTGATTCCTTTTCATTGTCTTACCAGTGATCTCTCCTCACCACCCACCCCACCCCCACTCCCCCCGATGTCCTAGCTGGAAAAGTAGTTCCTTATTTATCTTATTTATGTCGTTCCAAATCCGCTTAGCTAAAAAGCTTCTTCGCAAAAAGCCCTCTCTTAAAATAACATAAATGAGCATAAGTAAAAATAGAGCTGTAACTCGGATAAGACATATTGAAGTGAAAAAACGTTCCCCGGTTAAAAAAGATTAAAAACATAATTAATGAACAAGTGAACAAGAGAAAATACCAAGTTAAAATGCAAGTACATAAATTAAAATGATTATTTACAGATACAAAAATATAACATTGTCAATAATATAAGTAAATTCATAAATGAAGAGTTAAATAATTGATACAAATTACGTCGTAAATAAATTTTAATTCAAAATCGTACGCGATGAATTTTTCTTTAAAAAATAACGTTTTTACCGTAAACAAGCGAAAAGACCTCAGACCATGCTCGCTGCTGCCCACTCTTGGTAAATAGAGCATATTAATGTCCCTCAAATTATAATTAGTTTTACTTGAAACAAGTTAGCTATAGTGATGGGTAGCCTTCCCTGAACACAAAAGATACGTTAATTAACAAGCCTTTCATCCTAACAAATCTCTAACTGGGTGTCCCCCCTGATACAAACATTGCCATAAAAAATGGATTACTTGCCTCTCCACTAGCAGCTGAAAGTCCATGAGACATCTGTTTCTCAGCTTCTTGAATGAGTTCTAAACATAAGTACGAAATCGGTCATATGAATCACTCGGACGCCTGCATCAACGATATGTGTATTTTTTCAACACGAGTTGAAGGCTTAAAGGATGAACCAGAGACTATCTAACTAGAGTTAATTACTTTTAAACCCAGGTAAGGGAGATGGATTTTCATCTGTTACTGTACTAAGATTGATGATTGGAAGGCGGTGCAGCCTGATTGCCAGTTGGTAGAATCATATTTGCTCTCATTTGTTAGAATATGTTGCAAAACATTTTTTAGTCAATTACAAGAAATGTCTCGCCGTCACAACTCGAGTTTGACTTTTCTATGTAGAAGGTTGCCAAAAGACTAATAAAGCATATCTCAAATGCACTACCAAATAACAGCAACTGGATTGGGAAGCTGGCATCACACCAAGAAGTTAAATTTTCAGCGATTTCAGTTACCAATAATTTTTTCAGATCTGAGCTATCAGTTGTTTCCAGTACTACTTTAAAAAAAATATATCTGAGCCTTGTTGAAAAAACAAATACCCGGAGCTCCTGCCAAGAATGTCATGTTAGCCATCTGTGCCAGTGCTCCAGTCAAACCAAACTGAGTGACATCACCAAGATTTTCCATTGATGAACCCTCAGAATCACTTTCCTGTTCTCCATGCATTACACCATGCACATCCTGCCGGTCAAAACAGCAAACTATTACCGCAAAGCTAATTAAACTGTACTTGTTGGCTGATAGATATAGCCTATGAAAGTAGTAACATGGCAAATTTATACTTGAAAGTGTCAAAAGTAGACGTTTGCTATTGACAGAAGAATTGACTAAACGTTGTCTTCCTTTGTAAATATTTAGAAAGAATTTTGAACGCCTTTCTTTAGATGAGAGAATCAAGCCTTGGTCCACTGCCAAAGTTTCATTCAACACTTTGGTCTTGGGAGGGAAAATGTTTGATAAAAATGAACAAGAAGTCAAATTATTCAAAGATGTAATAAATCTAAACTTGACTACACATTACATTCAAGGTGAATTCTTTCAAATTTAGCATCTTCAGAATCCCTTTTCGGTTTCTGATCGCTCATACGGTTTCATTTCTTTGTTGTTGCATTCATGCTTGTTGTGTGTACAGCCATGTGTCCATAACAACCGCTTTTTTGGTCCCAGCAGACAGTGCATACATTCACTCTTATTTCAACCTCTCTACAACAGCACCGGCCACCTCTTCACAATGACAACAGGCACTAAAATGCCTCCTTAGTGCCAGAATACCCTCTCGACAATGACCAGTTAATCAATAACTGATGAATGGTGAATCCAAAACCACATTTTTTATTTTCAAAGGCAATCAAACTTGATCCATACCATGCGTTGATGGTCTAGCTTTCTGTTTTAATTGATATGTTTTCAATTGTTTGTGTTACATACAGTCTGTATAGTAAAAGAAACATTTTTTTAAAGAAAATAAACATTGACCTACCGAAAAAAAGGCGCCATGTTACTTCCCCACCTCCCCATAACAGTCACCCATCTACAATGACCACTCTGTCCCTGAGGTGAATGTCGTGGAGAGTTTAAACTGTAAAATTCCTTTGTCATTGTACCAACCTTCTCCTGTAGAAGTTGTTTCAAATAATCGATCCTCTTGCTTCTCGTAGTGAGTAGAGAATAATCCGAATACAGCTGACTTAACCTAGTAATAAGCAATAATTTTTACTTAGCTTATATCATTAAATTTAATGTGAGCATAAATAACACCGAACGTATGCAGCGTTATAAAATAATGGCGTACTTGCACAACTTTGGAAGAGAGAACAAATTAGTTGACATAGTTGTTTAACAAAGGGAAGAAAGAGGGCGCAGAACTGAAAAGCTGGAAGAAAGGGCTGATAGTAACGTTACCCAAGAAGGGAAATTTATGACTGTACAAATTGGAGGGGTATCACACTTTTACCAGTCATGGTACGATCTTTGGTAGAGTGTTGATAAGTAGAATCAAAAAAGGCGTTGAAAACATCTTGAGGATGTAGCAGGCAGGCTTTTGAGAGAACAGAAGAATTTTACTCTCAGAAACGAAGTTGCCAGATTAGGTCTTAAGATCAACGCAAAGAAGTCGAAAGATATGCAGATAATGCCAGTAACGACGAGAGAATAAAAGTAAATGATAAGCAGGTAGATGATGTGGAAGAGTTTTTGTACCTACGTGTGTTGTTGGACAAAGAAGGTGGAGTGACTTAAGATACATGTATACAGCGGAGATTAAGTAAAGACATACAAACTTTCTACAGGTTGCGAAGAATTTGGGACACTAACGAAATTAGCAGAAAGACAAAAATTCAGTCGTTCAAAACGATGGTAAGAGCAGTTTTGATGTATGGCTGCGAAGCCTGCTAACTCACGAAAACAGAAGCAAAGAAGTTGGTCGCTTTCCAATACAAATGCATGTTATGCATTCTGAGAATAAGGTGGCCCCAGATCATCTCACATCATTGAATCCAGGAGATTACAGGAGTGAACAGAGCAAGTGATGAGATCAGACGGTGAAGATGTAATTGGATCGGACATATAATGAGGAATAGGGAAGAGCACTGTCTTACAGCATTGGAGTGGAGGCCAGAGTGGAGGAGGAGACCAGGTCGACCAAAACCAACATGGAGAAGAATGGTTGAAGACGAAAGGTGAGCAGCTGAGTAGCAGTCATGGATGACTGTCAGAGCTTTAGTAGCAAACCAAAGTAGATGGAAAGACAATGTCAAAGCCTTATATGTGTGCCTTTAATGTCACGAACAGATATAGAGATCGAGAAACAAGCGAGTTTTGATAAAAGGATCAAGTGTCTGTTAACTGGATTTTTTTTTAAGCCACTAGGAGGAAAAAATTTCCCTGGTCATTAATGTCAGATGACAAAAGGACCAGCGAATTAAAACAATCAAATCGCTCGGAAATTTGTGACACTGTGTGCCCCTCATGTGCTGGCCTCTACATGTACTCATTTGACCTGTACATGTGCTGATACAATAATTTCAATTAGACATCATAGACACTTGCTATTTTCTTGGAATTTTACAGGAAATGCACTTTTACATTAAATGAGGTTTTTTATGAGTTACTAATCACATTACATATAAACCAAGGTTTAAGGTTTAATATTCCTCTGGAATCCTTTTGAGGAATCATGCAGAAAATTAAATATTCAGTTGAATCTCTCTTAAAAATTGGACTATCTGGAAATAAAACAAAATCGATGTTTAGGAAAATGAGAAAGTAAAACATTATAAATTATGAGTAATGTCATTCAAGTTATTAGTGGACAAGCCTTTACAATTTTTTTTCCAAAACATTGCCTTTTTTTCAAAATCATTGCCTAATGACATTATATTTGGTGTTACTCTGTACTGTAAATAACATGATTTAGCTTATTCAAGTTTCGTTCAGTGTGATCAGCTCGTATTAACTTATAATATTAAGTTATAATCAAACACAATACAATGCACCTTGTCATTTTTTGTTGAAGACGAGGTCTTGCTTTGCTGTCAAGTGGTGTAAAGGCTTTTTTAGCTGCAAGTATAAAAACCAGACACATCATCAGCTAATATCATTGTGGTTAATATCTCTGTACTCTCCTCCAGAAAGACTTGTTTGTTCTCACTATTATCGGATGCATATAGTGTCCCTTGGGAGAGGTTATTGTAAAAGAGGTTACCTACCTTTTGTTGAGTGTATTTAACAACAGAAGTGATCTACTCATAAAATATTTGATTTCATGTTACACATCCAACTTAATTCACAACATGCTGGCAGGAATAAACTATAGCTCAGATCAACAAACATGAAAAGTAGTGCTCCCCCATTTGTCTGAGTGGGAGTGTCACAGGTGTCGTGTTTTACATGCAGTATTTCCACAGTTCAAATTTTGGAATGCAGTTCATTGTTTTGTTCTTGTTGTTGTTGATAAAGTGATAAACCGTGACTGGACAGTGAACATTTTAGGAATGAAATGAAGACTGAGCATGCAAGTTTTACAGAGACTCCGCCAAATGGCAAGTGGCGAGCGCTGATAATTTAAATTTCCAATACTGGGACAAGCTTCCGTCAATAGTTCAATTAATATACATATGGCATGCAAGCATTACACCGACCTGTGTTAGTTACATGTAATTTCCAGCTGAGTGATAAAAAACTTCCGATGTTATCAATTAAAAATAATGTACAACTGTACAGTTTGTTAACATTTAGAGATGACTTCAGAACTCACAGTAGTATGGGCTGAATTCTGGTTCCAAGTTGGTCATTTTCTCTTTGAAAGTAATAATATTTGGATGTGGTACCTTCCTGGGTACAAACACAATCCTGCAACAAAGTAAAAAAATACCCAATGTTAACAACCAAATGCGCGCGCTCTGATTGGTCAATCAGCTGTGGGTTATTGTGCCGGTAAACCCACGGAAAAATCGCGCATCTTCTGAATTATTATATAAAAGCAATAGACCACAAGTCTTCTATGGGTTATAGGCTGATAAACCACTTGGGATGTTGGTAGAACACTCGAAGAATTCGTAAACCACTCGCCTGCAGCTCGTGGTTTAAAAATTTTTCTCGTGTTCTACCAACATCCCGCGTGGTTTATCAGCTTATAACCCACAGAAACTTGTGGTCTATTGCTTAAGTAATATGGGACTTAGGCTTCTTCATTTGGTTTAAGATAGAGATTTACACGCGCAAAACAACAAAACAGTCATGTTTTTAAATCTATGTTTTACACTCTGATAAAACATGGGTTTTTGACCAATCAGAGCATGTACAGGGTCCTATCTATATTGTCATAAGAAATGTAATACATGCCATGAGTGAAGCATAAGAATTATAATCTAAAATTAATTTTTTCTTGCTGCCTATTTAGAAAGAAAGTCCACAGCTTTGCAAACCAGAACTGTATTTTTACTTTACTGTTTTCTGACTAGCTGAGGTGCCTGCAGAACCTCAGAGACTCCATGACTGATTTCCTTAGGAGCTTCCAGAACTGTTGATATTAATATTTAATCCTTCTATGTACACTACCTTGAACTATTGTTATCTGTACTCTACAACACTATTTTAAACTGCAGTTGCTATCTACTCTACATGTTTCTGTAGAAAAGTGTTGTTATCTACTCTGTCTATACTACCCTGAACTGTTCCCGGATGCACTGGTGGTGTTCAGTTCCAAGTGTGGATATGCACTTTGTTGTACATAATATCTAGGTGACTGATGACTTTCCAGCTAAAAGATATTAAGTACCTAAACCTTAGTAATCTAAAATTATACTTTGGGAACAGACTTTCGATGTCATATAACTATCAAATGAGACACTTAACAAGTAAATGTATACTTAAAATTCAAGTGCAAATGAGAAATATTATTTTCTGGAATATCTAAATATACATTAATTTTGTTTCTTTGCAATATGCATCTATGTAAGCTCTCCTAAATTACAGTGTATATGGGAGTCTTCTAGATATAGAATTGATCTCCCAGTCTCCCATATGGGTCACCAAATTCACAAATTGAAAAGAAAATGGTAAAAGTACCCATACATGTACTTTCAAGCTTACAATGTATCACAGATGATTTTTAGTAACATGGGGATCAAAATTGCACATTTTATGCATGTTTGGTCTGCATCCTTGAGTGTGTTATATGCTCACTTGTGCTACATGTAGTTCCCCTCATCTTAGCACATGAGAATGCACAAAACTAGCTTTACATAAATTTGGGTAGCATAGTCGTCATGATGATACTTCATTTACTACAAGCATGATCTATGAATAGTTGTATAATAACCCAAGTTATTCTCGCATTGTGATTGGTTCTCGCCTATGATCTATTAGAGGACAGATGCACGATTGACGTCATCATTACAAAGTTTTTCCCTCTGCTGTTTTAAAATGGCGGAAAGTTTTGAGAAGTAGGATGATATTTTACGGGACTGGGCAAAAGAAAGGTACAAAAAAGTCTTGCCAAGGAATTGAACAGGTTTGAGAAGCCAGAAAACGAAAGATAAAGACGTTTCTTTTAAAAAATGATACAGAAATAATTTTCTAACAGCCTCAGTCGGCAGTTGAGTGCGACTAAACCACGCACAAACTTGGTCTTGGTAAACCGAGAACCACTCCGTTATCTTGAATTTAACAAACCCAATAAACAAAATGTTTCTGAGATTAACTTATTTTAAAAATTTAACTTTTCCCAGTGTCAAAACAACTGTTGACTCACTCATTGATGTCAGGAATGA
>CM042752.1:18460066-18492720 GCA_022496165.2 Catalaphyllia jardinei
GAATGAAACATCAAAACATCACTTCTTAAAATTGGTAAAATAAAATACATAACCTTGCTTTCTGATGCGAATGTTCTTGTCCGTTTCAGGCCACAGCAGCGAGCTAAGTATAGCTAGCCACAGCTCACGGTCAACAGTATCGCAGCTAAAATGTGTCTCCGACGCTATATCAAGCTGATTTGAGAATCACCAACCACAGAAGACAAAAATCTCCACAGTCATTTACGCTCCTTTCATTCAAAACTCGAATCAAATGGCCTCTAGGTTGACCGCAACCACAAGTTTTCCGAGACTATTTTTTCAACTCCTGCAATTTTCAAGGCAACGTCCAAGCTTTTCGGCTCACAGAGCTGCTCCAATGACAAAAACTGACTTGATTATTCCAGCATTTCCTTCAAGATTTGTGGATTTTGCTGTAAGTTTCCATTCCACGAGAAGCGACGCTCGAGTCAGGTTTGACAGTGGCGTGATTTTTCTCGACCAATCACAATTCTTTACTATGCATAGCAACCAATGAAACTGCTTCATTTTCAATGTGTAGATCACGTCAAATGGCTGTTTTTCGTGCAAAGGCGGGGCAAAGGCGGAGCAAAGGTGGGGCAAAAGGCCGGCTTTTGCGTTAAATTAAAACGTTTTGAAACAAAAAATTGGCTTTTCGTAATTATATAAAACAAATAGATTCCATGTTACCGTGCATCTGATTCAGTAATAGATCACAAAATGTGGTAAGAACATCAGTGACACACTCGGCTACGCCTCGTGTGCCACTTTTTTTTCTTACCACATTTTGAGGTCATCTGTGATTTATTACTCAACAGATGCACGGCAACATGGAATCTATTTGTTAACTATATAGCTACAATCTTGGACAGAATAAAATGAGAAATGAAAGTACCCCTCCCCCCAATTCAATGATGTGCTCGCGCAACAACGAAAGCGCGCCATTTTTTCCATCATTGAATTGGGGGGAGGGGTGGTCTTAATTTCTCATTCATTTTGTCCAAGATTGTCCGAAGTGTTTCAACGTGACAATACAAAGGGAGCCGGTAATTAGGCACTAATATGTCAACACATTTATTGGCAGTAAAAGGAAGTGGTGTCTGTCGCAGTCACGCGCGTCAGAGCTCAGTGGTAACGCAGCTAACCTAAGTTTAGGTACTACAATTGGAGTGTATTTTGGAAACAATAAAAAAATAAGAACGCTATTCTAACCACATTTTTCCAAAGCAGTACTGTGATTAATAACGAATCATATTAGTGCTCGAAAAGCTCAGTACAACCCGCCATTGACAAAAAAGAACAGTGCACGAAGCACTAAGCTTCAATCCAAATTCTAAAGACTACTTCAAATTTCACATTAAGCAAGTATTAAGTACAGAATAATCTATCGTATTTCGCAGGAGCTGATCAATAAAACTATAGAGTCTATGAATAGTCGTATCACTGACATAATAAGAAACAATGGCGAAAGACTGAAGTCGATAAAAGTACCGCTCTCTATAGGCACTCACCAGGCTTGCACTATGTCAAAACAATGCTTGCATGTTTTTGTGACGGTTTACGAGGTATTTCCTACGATTTAAGGCTGGTTTTGAACGGTTTAAGACGGTTTTGGACGATTTTGGCAATCAATGAAATAAAAACTGAACGAAGAATATTATTTTACTGCCCTGCTACAAAACCGTGCTTAACTGTAAAAAATCGTCAATAAAAACTTGTAAATCGTTGAATTTCATTTCAACGCAGATAAAAATCGCGCAAGACCTCTTTTTTCTATAGAGAAAACTATTCTACAGATAGAAAAGACTTCAACAGACAAATATCCAATAACGGTCTGAAAAGTTAAGGCTCTCAAAATAACGGATTGAAAGCGTGATGGTTGAAGTGGCGCATTGGATTGGCGTGTATGTCGCGGTTCAAGGTGGCGTGCATGAACTCTCTCGGGTTCGAGACCGATCTCCTCTTCTGTTATTGTTATTTTTTTTTTCTTTCTGCGGGTAAGTTGAAATGTTCTTTTCTTTCGTCGTAAAATCTGCGGGCAAAGAATGCCAGCAAACTACGCGCCATTCACTCCATCTCACTCACCTCAATGAACCCTTCCTCCGCGTATACCACATATTGCCATCTCGTCAGAAGTGCCCAAAAAATCAACCGGTGTGAAGGAATCGATAAAGTACTTTTAGAGGGACCAAAATTCAAAGTTAAATTCGGAAAAACTAAGAAAGCCAGCTTAATCAGAGATGTGCAACGCTTAATATTTTGATTCCCGCGCGCGCAACCGACCAACAATTAATATATATATATTCGGCTTGGTTAAAGAAATAACTTCGCTTTTCAGGCCCAACACTTCAACACGCACTTATGCATATTCAATTTTCATAATAATAAAGTATATGACACACCAAAAATAAATCAGGTTGTGATTTTATGTCAATCCTGCTTGAGTCGCGCACAGAGTTCATTAGATTTTATTTTGGCGAACTTCTTTTTCTCTGGTTATCGAGTTTGCGACAACAGATAAGATGGGATCTGCATAGCAAATATAGCTTCTTGTAACGCCAGTGCGGCCCTCGGACAATCTTGGACAGAATAAAATGAGAAATGAAAGTACCCCTCCCCCCAATTCAATGATGTGCTCGCGCAACAACGAAAGCGTGCCATTTTTTCCATCATTGAATTGGGGGGAGGGGTGGTCTTAATTTCTCATTCATTTTGTCCAAGATTGTAGGCTAGGTCCTGACCAAAACTAAAAATACATATACTGGCACTATTACATAACTGCATGTAAATACACTGTAGGTGACATAGAAACAAAAGAAATTAAAATAAGCTGAACATTTTTTCCATCAACTCTAGTCTCATAATACATACATGTACCATGGTTTTTTTCGCTTATTAGATGATCAGTTTTGGTGCTGATGTTGACCTTTTATTGATCACCAGTTTTTACAAGTGCAGTCAGAGCTAGAAAAAACTTGAGCTCCACCTTAAACTTGGGACACGTAATTCTCAAATTTTACTTCCCCTGGGCAATTCTTAGTTTGTTATCTCAATGATTATAGTCAGGCAAGTGAGAATATAAAAATAAATTCCTGGTGGGGGAACTATTTGTCCAGGACAACCAGACAGCACTTTATTCAAGTCCTGGCAGTGCGTTCTTGTTTCTCACAAAGTGAGACCAGAGGCAGTTGGAGATTTTGTTAGCCCAAGAAATCACATAAGATCGTGTTTGATGTAGAGTTTACATTCACATATATTCCATATACTGAATAATACCTGATCACACAAGCCATAACCATATATTCCATATGCAAAAGCAATCTCTAGCTGGAGATCTCCAGCATACTGAAAATGAAAGGAAACAACAAAACAGCCTTGAGCAGTCTGTGTTTTTACTCACTGTATATTTATTATCTTCATTGATTGTGTACATACAGGTGTAACATGTCAAGTTCAAATCAAAACCAGCACTCTGTCTTCCTTAGCTTTTACATGAACATTGACTCTTTAACATACATGTACCTGCTTCTTTCTGTTCTGAAGCTCAAACGTCTCCATAGACCACTGTTTCTGAAAATTGAAAAGTCCATTTTTATTTATTGTATTTAACGCTTTAGTGTGTGTTGACCAATCAGCTTCTGACTACTGGCATTCAGGCAAGCTGGCATTTTTAACCACTTCAGCTTATTTCTGGTTGCCAGTTACCCTTATTTTATTCATTATTATTATTCGACCATGTAATATAATTTATTCCTAAAAAATGAAGGATAAATAAAGCTGTTGTTGTTATTGTTCACATAATATAAGTCTAACAAAAAGATTATAATTAAGAAATAGAAAACATGTACAGGTATGGTGTTTCTATTGAATTTTAGTATAAATCTACTAGCGTTCTATCACGAATGCTGTTCTCTGATTGGCTACGCTACTCATTATCTATTATGTGATAGATAGTGAGTAGCGTAGCCATGTACTCTTCTTGGCAAAATGAAGGCCATTTCTTGGTGTTTTCGAAGTGCCTGTGTAGAGGATTTAGATAAAGTTTTGAACGACTAGTAGATTTATACTAAAACAATTAGATTATTTGCTCTCGATTTCTATGCGCGATAGTTGACTTGATAGTTCACCACTATATTTTCTCCAATTCTTACTGGTTTAAATTGATCACGTGACACGATAGTGTTTATCTGCGGAGGGCGACTATCAGCCCATAGTGCCCGTCCACCGAAAATACCTGGATGGATAGTAGTCGTCCGTGAAAATTTTTCTGCAAACAAGCGGGTTTCCTAGAAAATAAACAACTGAAATATTATTGCATTAAGGGTTTTTGTCTGTTTTCTTTTTCAAATTTTATATTTGGCTTTCATGGCTTTCGTCTCAAAATCCTCAAAATAATTCAACTGAAGTGTAATTGATTTTTGAACTAGCATGCAGAGGAAAATTTAGTGGTGAACAATAAAGACAATAGAGTGCTTACATCTCGGAACTATCGGTCTGATAGTTGTCCCTTGGAAATTTGATGTTCTTAAAACTAGCATATTTGCCCTCGAAGCTTTGCTTCTCGGGCAAATATTTGTTTTAAGAACATCAAATTTCCGCGGGGAAACTATCAACAGATAGTTCCTCGACAGAAACACTCTATTGTTTAAATAGAAATCTCGAGCTCGCAATCTAATTGTTAAATAGAAACACTTGTGAAAGTTTGGGAGAACAAAAAATGTTGTGGGAACACGAGCTGCAGGCAAGTGTTTCCCAAACGTTCAGGAGTGTTTCTATAACTTGATAGAAACATTGAGAACATGTTTCCTATTTCTTTTAGAAAACACCATAACAAGAAAAGGAAAATAACTTGTTAACTTTGATTATCAAAATGTGAATTCTCTTTGCTTGCACCCAACATTACATCAACAGCTCATGCTAGTTCAATTTTTAACCAATCAGTGCAATTATTTTCTTACGACTGTTTTCTGACTAAGAAATAGAAAACATGTACTGTGTTTCTATCAAGTTTTATAAAATAACTGAGCTACTACGCACGCTCTCATTGGTGGATAGGTGTGTTTAGATGAGAGTATGTCAACACAGTTGCGACGTTTTAGATTAGCACATATTTTTGAGAATTATTTTCTAAAAGCAATAGAGCACTTTTTCTGTGTTTTCAGAGCCTCATCTTAACACTTGTGTTTGGGAGAATTCTCGAAAGTTAGAATAACTGTCTTGAATTCTCCCAACCCTCCTCGTGTTTAGATGAGGCTATGCAAACACAGAAAAAGTGCTCTATTGCTTAAATAAAAACACAAATGGAAGTTTGAGAGAACGAGAACTCTTGTGGGAACACAAGCTGCAGGAGAATGTTTCAACAGCATTTTTGTGTTCTCCCAAACTTTCATAAGTGTTTCTATAACTCGATAGAAACACGGAGAACATGTTTTCTATTTCTTTTAGAAAACACCTCAGTAAAAAAGGAAAACAAAAAGTTAACTTTGATTATCAAAATGTAAATTCTCTTTGTTTGTACCATCATTACGTTAACAGCTCATGCTAGTTCTGTGTCTCCATCCAGTTATAGAAACACGATTTTTAACCAATCAGCGCATTTTTTCATAGAACTATTTTCTAATCATGATAAACCAATTATTGTAATTTATTTAAAAGTACCTATATATGTTGATTGTTCAAAATGTAGTGTTTATAACATTCAAAAGGGCACTATAGAAATCTTTTGTTATTGTTATAATTTGTTATTTTTTATTCTATGACTGAAACCAAGTAAATCATGCACCTTAGCTAACTTGTGCAAGTGAAACTCAGTTTTGCCAAGCAGTTTGTGTTTTGGGATTGGCTGGAGTTTGTCAAATCCAATAACAGCAACCACAACTTTGTTTACTGGGCTAGTCACTTTAGGAGAAATCTGAAATAAAAAACACTGGTCAAAACAATAAAAAATGAGATCCTACTGTATTTAAATTTACAGTTGCTTTATTATTCAAATTGAACAGTTGAACCATACACTATATCCAATTAATAAACTTGGTAGAAATACAGAGGGCCAAAACCATTCCAGACCTTTATTTTGACTTTCAAAATTCAAATTCTCTTGCCTTATACCATCAAACACTATGCCAACAGTTTGTACATACAGTGTATGTTGGTTCTCTGTTGCTATCAAATTAAAGAAACACCCCAGCCTTCAGTATACATTTTTTTACAGGATGACTTCTAGATATAATAAACAACTGGACTAATCCTTAACCTCATATCAATCTAAAAAAATCGCCTTTCTGGCTTATTTACTTACGGTGAGAGAGAAATTCTTTATCTCATCCCAGACAACACGACCCTTTTTGAAGGGTGACTGTAGTGATGTACATTTTGTCATTGAGCCAACTGTTATTTGAATGTAAATACCAAAGTGTTCAGGAGGAAAGTTTGCATCCAGATACAGGTTTTGACAGCCATAAACATGAACAGCAAACACACCAGTCTGTTGACAAATAAACAATAATCAACTCCAAAATTATTACATTAATAAGGACAGGTCACATGGATGCAAGTAACATCAGCATCAGGGTTTTTGCTAGACGGGTGTCCCGGCATCCTGTGGATAACCACTTTCTGAAGAAAATTGTTTTATTTTTCATACAATGTATGTTGCCTTATAACTTCATTTGAGCAGGCCCTGAAGCACATTTTAGATTGCCACTTTTCAATTCTGGTTGAAAGCCTGATCACCACAATACCACCAGAAACAAATTGAACTAAGATAACCTTTGCACATGTAGGAGTGGAAGGAATGAGTATTTACCATTCATTTTCTCAGTACATTAACTGTAATCAAGGAGGCAGGAGATACTAAGGATAAAGAAGGTAATAAAGGACATGTTTTTTTGCTTTACAATTTTGGTGTTGAGCTCACTTACAGGCAGCGTTGATTTTTCCACCAATAGAGGATCTTCCTCTTGAAGAACACCCTTTTTCACAACTTCAGAGCCCTTCAGTTGGGTGCCAAGACCTTTGTGGAACAAAGCAAAAGTGCTAGAGGTGATGTTGTAAATGGAACATTCTTATTATAAATTTGCTTTGACAGTATATCAACAACACAAGGCTTCAAATTACATAGAATTTCAAGACTAGATTGTTCAACGGTGAACACAATAAACAAGTAAGAGTTTAACGATAAAAACCGACGTTTCAGTGTCATCATGACGCCATTGTCAAGAAGAAGTAAAAATTACAGAGTTTGCGGCAAGGTGTAGTACTAAATTAGCATAAAAATGGTAATTATACAAATACTTTTGCGCGAATTAAATAGCTTTGCACGTTCAGAGTGGGTTTTTGGTCTCTGATTAAAAGCATTTCGTTCACCAAACAATCAAACTTAGTTCTACACTTTTTCAGAATGCTAAAACATTTCAGTAGGTCTTTCGGGACTTTGTGGCGCCGTGGTGAACGAAATGCTTTTCATCAGAGACCAAAAACCCACTCTGAAAGTGCAAAGCGATTCAATTTGCGCAAAATTATTTGTATAATTAACATTTTTATGCTAATTTAGTACTACACCTTGCCGCAAACTCTGTAATTTTTACTTATCCTTGACAATGGCGTCATGATGACACCGAAACATCGGTTTTTATCATTGATTTGTGCTTGTCTTTGCATTTCCAAATCTTTATTGATAAGTAAGAGCTTAAAGGTAATATTCACACTGTGTATGTAATTACACATATTTTGCTTATTTGAGAAGATCTTAGCCAGCTTTTCCCCTCCCCCTCCCCCGAGAGAAATTATGATCTCTGTTGACTGTCAGCTTGAGTGGTAATGGGCCAGGTACGTAGAATCCCTGGGAGAATTACAGGAGTTGACAACCACAACATTTACAGATGTGCCTTATTAAATATCGCGTTACATTTAGATTTGGATTCTTGGAACGTCACTTTGTGACATGCATGCAATATTAAATAAACAAAATTTAAATATAAAAATAAATAAAGAAAGCTCAAATTAATAAGAATAAAATTAAAACAAATAAATTTGGTCAAGGATGGTGGCCTTAGATAAGTCTATCTAAATCAAGTAGAAGACTGTTCCATAATTTAATTCTTGGCTAGATGTACATTTGGTTGTCTTGTTTTGAGAGACAAAGTGGATTGCACTAAGGTAGGGGTCGTTTCAATTCAATTCCACTCCTTCCGCTGATTAATCGATCAGATCCAGAATGACCGTGAATACCAAATTATTCCAGGAATTACGGAATATTTAGCAAATAAGCTTATTTAGCAGTGAACTGTTTTTTGAGCTCGCAGAAAAACAAATCTTGAAACTGTGCGAAATTACAAAGGACATTGCTTTGAGAAACATTGCCATATATCTTACCCATGCCAGGAAGAACTTCAGCCAGTTCAGAATGCATTATAAACTAAGTTCAAATTAAATAAACCATACATCACTTAGTGCGAAAAAAGTTACTTCACAACATCGCCGCTTGCCGCCATCTTTGCTTGAGCCGTCAGAGTGTTCAGAGGCCACCGTCAGCGAGGATGCGCAGTTTTCTGTGCACTGTCATGGCGGACGTTGCGTGAGAACGTGCTTTACAGAAGAAAGAAATCAAAAGATAATTCTCGTTTTGTGTTGATAAAGAACTAAGAATGGCGAAACAAGACGTAGAAATGAAAGAGGCACCCAAACAGAACGATACCGCCGAGGCAGAGGAGCCGCAAGCTGAAGTTTCCAAAGAAGAAAAAGAGAGACTTGTTTTAGAAGGTAAGGTTATGCCTAATGTTCAAGGCCCAAAATAAAAGAAAAAACCTTAAGTAAGACTTGTGAATAATAAAAAAATTAGTCTAGAAAAGCCAGTGGGCTATTCGTGTATAAGCCTGCTGTTTTTACTATTTTAACACACATGTAAGCTTAAAATTGCATCAGTTTTTGTACAGATCTCCATTTGGGCTAGATTGCAGAGTACCCGGCCTCTTAATTTGGGTCTTCAACTACTGCTACCGCAGTCCCGCAGTCACCAAACATCACGAAATATCCAAGTATTTGTCGTTCTTTGAGCACTGCGGCAGTATTTGTTTAATTAACTCAGTCTTAATTAATCATCGAGTACTACATTGCAGCGCTGCGGTAGCAGTAGTTTAACTAACTTACACTTTATTATTCATCGACTTCGGCACTGTGGCAGCAATCGTTCAACTCACTTAGAATGCTTTTGCGGCACTGCGATAGCAGTCGTTCAATTCACTTAATTGCCCCAAGACTGTGGAACAGTATTCCAAATGATATACGAAACATCATGAACATTCAAACTTTAAAAACAAAGTTGAAAACGTATCTTTTCAAGAAATATTTAGATAATTCCCCATTATTCTAGAACTTTATTGTAACTTACGTTATTACTATCATATTTTTAGGTATTTTTAATTACTAGAGTATTTTCTTATTCATTTTATCATTATTATTCTTAGATAGAAAGGTCAATTATTGTAAAGCGCCTTGAACATAGGACATGAGCGCAATATAAATTACCTATTATTATTATTATTATAAATTTTGTTTAGTAACTGCAGGACCGCAGGAGCAAGAAATTGGTGCTGTTCAAAGTGGGCCGGGTGTTCTGCAATCGCTCCTACTACTGTAGAAGCTCAAATAAGGGTTATAAGCTTATTTTAATAACAACCTGAATTCAGTGACTGAATTTACCAGTGAGAGGTGAAGACACACAGTGAGAGCTGGGAACTAAGTAAAGTTCTCAGGGGTATAGAGTTGATCCTTTTCAAAAACATGTCCACAAGACACATTGATATTAAATTGTCGCCCTTCAATGCTTTTATTGCATATCTCATCATCAGTACTGTTGTTGTTCTGTGTAGTTATTACAAAAATCATCTTAAGTCCTTATTTTTTCATTTATTTATTTATTATTTATTTATTTATTTGTAGACCTGAAAGACCAGGTGAAGTCCATAGATAAGTCAGTCTCATCTAAAGAACCCCGGCATTTAACTCGTGTTCTGAGGTCCATCCCAACCACAAGGAGGAAGCTGACTCACCCAATCCTCAGGAAGCTTATTTGTGGCTTCTTTCCAAATTGTAAGTACAAACATGAACAAAAAATGTTTGAGAAGAGAGACAGGGAAGTGAAAAAATGACCCTATAGTTATTTTTAATTTAATAAACATGTGGGTTAACTGCTCCTTTCAATAACATGCGGACACTGAAATTCAAAGCTCACTACAAAGTCGTTTTTCGTTACTGTCAATCAAATATTCAGTAATTCCTCTCAACTTCCGATTACTGCTCTGCACTGTTTCATTGTCTGAACTGCGCTCAACGATTTCATTACCATGTACTCAGGTGTTCATATTCGTTTAGGAGCAACAGCATCTTGTTTATACCCCATAAATCCTTTTAATAGCACCATGATTATAGTCAGAATTGCTTGCTAAATTCACATTTCCAACAATTGTGTCTTGTTCTACACTGAGAATTGGTCCAGACCGGTATTTATTTTACGTAGAGAAATTTATTACTCAATTCAAAACAACAGAAAAAATTATAGGTCAAGGTACTCATTTTTGAGAAAATGATGATTTACCTTAGTTTATAGGAAGGTCCAGCCTTAAGGAAGTAAAGAAAAAGCCACCATTTTTTAATGGGCGCATGCTGATTACGCATGAAATTATGCACGGTAGAGATGCATAACGCAATACTGGGGAATGACCTTAAGCAACTGGGCTACAGGACAAAAATGTAAATGATATGTCACAAGAAAAATTTTAATGTCACATTTTCACATATCTTAGTATCCAAATAATCTACTCTCATTTTCAAACAATGCACAGTTAAGTTACAATGAAAGAGCCAAAATTTGAAATTTTCTAGCGGCCCTCCATAACTCTAAAATTCACCCTATTTTTTACATGTACCCTTTGACTTTCTATACTTTTTTTTTGACAATCTGTCGTACAGATGCTCTCTTGTATTTTAAATATTTGCCCTTGAACACCTTATATGGTAAATGTCGGAAGAGTCAAGCCTATAATGTAGACACTCTCAACTTTGCCACCATTTATTAACAGATCCACAGGGTGGCTCTTCCCTGTTAAATTACATTAATTACAGTTGCAAACTAAATAAATCAAATTAAGTTATTTACAAATTATACAGTAAAAAAACTTAACAGGATTAACAGAATCCAATTGCAGTAAAACTAACTAATCGCTTTGTACTCTGTTTCTTAAAAAATTCCTTGAGAGTCTTAAAAAGGTTCTGTAATCCTTACAGTTAACAAATAGATTCCATGTTGCTGTGCGTCTGTTCAGTAATAGATCACAGAAGACGTCAAAATGTGGTAAGAACAAAAAAGTGGCATACGAGGCGTAGCCGAGTGTGTCACTGATGTTCTTACCACATTTTGACGTCTTCTGTGATCTATTACTGAATCAGACGCATGGTAACATGAAATCTATTTGTTTTATATAATAACGAAAAGCCTTTTTTGTTTCAAAACATTTTAACATAACGCGAAAGCCGGCCTTTTGCCCCGCCTTTGCACGAAAAAAAAAACATTTGACGTGATCTATACATTCAAAATGAAGCAGTTTCATTGGTTGTTATGCGTAGCAAAGAATTGTGATTGGTCGAGAAAAATCACGCCACTGTCAAACCTGACTCGAGCGTTGCTTCTCGTGGAGTGAAAACTTACAGCGAAAGCAGAATTGAACTGCAAAATCCACAAATCTTGAAGGAAATGCTGGAATAATCAAGTCAGTTTTTGTCATTGGAGCAGCTCTGTGAGTCGAAAAGCTTGGACGTTGCCTTGAAAATTGCAGGAGTTGAAAAAATAGTCTCGGAAAACTTGTGGTTGCGGTCAACCTAGAGGCCATTTGATTTGAGTTTTGAATGAAAGGAGCGTAAATGACTGTGGAGATTTTTGTCTTCTGTGGTTGGTGATTCTCAAATCAGCTTGATATAGCGTCGGAGACACATTTTAGCTGCGATACTGTTGACCGTGAGCTGTGGCTAGCTATACTTAGCTCGCTGCTGTGGCCTGAAACGGACAAGAACATTCGCATCAGAAAGCAAGGTTATGTATTTTATTTTACCAATTTTAAGAAGTGATGTTTTGATGTTTCATTCCTGACATCAATGAGTGAGTCAACAGTTGTTTTGACACTGGGCAAAGTTAAATTTTTTAAATAAATTAATCTCAGAAACATTTTGTTTATTGTGTTTGTTAAATTTACTAAGACCAAGTTTGTGCGTGGTTTAGTCGCAATCAACTGCCGACTGAGGCTGCTAGAAAATTATTTCTGTATCATTTTTTTAAAAGAAACGGCTTTATCTTTCGTTTTCTGGCTTCTTGAAACTGTTCAATGCCTCGGCAAGACTTTTTTGTACCTTATCTTTTGCCCAGTCACGTAAAATATTATCCTAATTCTAAAAACTTTCCGCCATTTTAAAACGGCAGAGGGAAAAACTTTGTAATGATGACGTCAATCGTGCATCTGTCCTCTAATAGATCATAGGCGAGAGCCAATCAAACTGCGAGAATAACTTGGGTTATTATATTAATTTCTAATAGTTTTGGTAGATTATTAAATAGCTTGGACGCATTATCTTGAAAAGTGCCGTTTTCGGTCGGGACCACTAATCTGATTGAATTACTTGAGCGCAGTTCCTTGGACATTCCTGTTTTATTATTTTACAGTACAGGTCAGAGATAAGCGGCCTACGCACATGCAAAACGCATGCACAATTTTTGCGCAAATGCGTGTTAAAAAACGCATGCCTAAACGTGCGTATGCGCGCATTTGATGTGCATGTTTCCTTTTGTTATTCACTCTCATACCTATGCTTTGTGTGGCATTCTTCTGCACAACAAAAAGCAAGACAAAAGGCAGCTCCTACAGACACTGCTAAAAAATATCTCCGCTGAGAAGCAAACAGCTGATTTGCACGTTGTTGGTGTACAGTTGCTCATTGACAAATGTCCAACTTTTACTCAGATATTTTTTTGTTATGGACTGAATGGAAACGAAAAGAATCCTAGCCATCGATTCTCTGTTATATTGGCTTGTGGTGTTGCTGTTTGAATCTCCTCTCTTTTGCCGGGTTAGCGAGGAACAAAAAATATTTATACAACTCACTGAAATTCTCGTGCACAGCGTTACATTTTCAATCCCAAAACTGTGCAGAGTTTAATTCAGCCTTTGCAACATGTCAAACATTCGTTTTGTTTCCTAGTGTAAATCGTGTCAAACCTTGCGTTTCTATCGTTCATTTTCCTGCTATCAAAGCACTTGAAGAAAAAAATATAAATCAGAGGAAAACCTTTCTTCATTCACCCACTATGATTCACCATGATATTTTAGCCATGGGAACCAAAGATTGTGATTGGCCAGCCTGTTTATCAAAAGTCAACTACAAGAGTCAACAAAGTAGTTTCGTCTGGGATCCGTCTAGCTTTTATACGAATGCAGAGAAATTTTTCATGACGAATTGTAATAAAGAGACGCGTCGAAAACCCTTTGAAGATTTCGCGACAGGAAGTTTTGAATTTTCGTATCTCTGGTTCTGTAAGGCGTAAGAAAGCGCTTGAAATGGGAAAATGTTCTGTTGTTTAAGCTCTCATTTGAAACGAAATTTGTTTTGATGCGCCAGACATGAAGAGTTTTTGCGAGCGATTTGTATTTATGTTTAGGTTAATAAAGGCAAGCGACACGTCACGTGTGATGAATCCCTGAAACATGTATACCACATGTATACCACAAACAGCCATCAAAGCTAACAACAAAATAACTACAATAGGCGAACAATAGGCTAACTCATAAATACTAATGAATTTGCGTTCTGCGCATATCTCATGGCGTGTCAAAGACACAGACGGATGCGTGTTTGACACGCAGGCGCGTTTTATGCGCGTATTTTTGGGCCCAATATCTTCGACCTGTACTGTAAGATAATCTGGCCAAGTCTCATCGTTATGCAAAGCTTTAAAGCATGATTTCAGGAGGTTCAGATCTCTTCTCTCATTGATTGGAAGCCATCCAATTTTAAGTACATCCAGAAATTTCTTGACATAGTGACCAAGTACATAACTTGCAGCAGCAAATTGAACCTGTTGCAAATGGCAAAGTACGAAATGTGGTAGAGGGTAAAAAACAGATCGGCATAATCTAGTTTTGACAAAATCAGTGTTTCTGCTAGCTGCTTTCTGAGCTCATATTTGGCAAGATGTTTTAGTTTTCTTAGTATTGATAGTGGCGCAGCATCCTGATACTGTATGCTTGATGTGATCATCCCACTTAAGATGTTCATTGATGTGAACTCCAAGCAGTTTGCAAGATTTAATACCTTCTAGTTTATAACCATTGACAGCGATGTTAGGATCATACTCGTCAAGGTGATGTACTGTGGACTTTTGAAGGGGATTAATAGGTTACAGCTGTAAGTGTGCAGTTGGACTTCACTTGGTTTTATTTGCTCCCTACTGAATGGGATTTCAATCTATCTGGATAATCCCTGGTGTTTATAAGTGGCATTCATTTTGCCCCTGGTTGTTTAGAGGTTTGTTGATCCTGACCAGGACTCCAACTTCATTGAGTAATGACTAAAGTGTATCATTCGTGACTGGATACATTTAATACATGTATATGTATTATAACTGCAGAGTACAAGCATTCTTAACCTATAACATTCCTGTTTTGTAATTTCATTTACAGCATCTGTGGCAAGAGATGGCTTGTTGGCTTTTCTGGATGAGGTTGGTGTTCCTCGCCATTCAGTAAAACACTTTTCCACATTTACATATACACATGTAGTAGAAGCGGTGTAATAAGGAAGACGATGATGATGTAGTAAAAGCAGGGCTGAGTTACACTTGAGGGAAAAGTTGTTTACTTTTGTCATCACAATGAAAAGCCAAGTGTTACCGGTTTGTTCAGCAAAGGGCAAAATTTGGTCTTCAAAGACCCCATCGACAACCTCTATAGCAGGCAAACTGATTCAAATCTTGTAAAACAAAGAGAGGGTGTTTTTATTTGAAAAGGAACTGATAGGTGATGTGTAGCATAGTCTCCATTTGGTGCAGACATTCTCATTTTGTAAAGTATTGATTCCAAGTGAACCCTAGTGAAATCAGGTGAACACTGTTCCAATATGACCAAATACAACAATAATTATTTAGACTGATACATCCAGATTTGTCTTATGGCCCTTACATGTGTCCAAATGATCAAGGAACTACTAATCCAGCTCCTGCAGCCATGCATCAAACTTGTGCCCAGAAGACAGCAAAATGTTGGAATCAACTGCAACTTCCTCACCCAGTACACTCGTTAGCTTAAAAGTTAAGAAAGATGGGGAAACTAAAATAAAAACCTACTTGTTCTGCTGTGTTGACAGATTTTATTTTCCTGTGCAATTGCAGCTTTTCTGGACAAATCTTTGGTCACTGGCCAATTTCATTCTGGATTTTTCTGGGACAAATCCCAAATTGCTCTCCAGTGCGACTTGGCCCTAACAGGCATTAATATTTTATGGTATTGTGCAATTAATTTATGACAATGTTGTTTTGTTTTGAAAATCACTTCTTGTTCAGTTGTTTTTTTGTTTTATTTTTTTGCCATTTCTAAAATTAATAATAAGTGAGCTGCCCTGGATGTCAATTGTATTCCATGGACATACTTAGAAGATCTTTTAATGTGGCTAAATGTAATTTAGGCAAAGTTTGAGTCGAGCCAATGCTGGCCAGCAGTTGCTCAGGGCGATCATGCTCAGGATCCATTACATCCATTTTGCCAGAGATTTTGGCACTCGTGGCCCAATCTGTGCAAGCCGCGCTCCAAGCCCACACTTCGCAAACAGCTGGGTCTACTTTGCCGTCGAGTACCACCCCCTCTTCCAGCATGCTTGGCAGTGCATTTTGCCTGTCTAGCTCCGGTTTTCTGTTCGGCCAAGCCAGCAGTGCGACAACTCAAGGTAGGCCTGTTCCTTTTGTAGTTCCCTCTTTTGTGTCCACGTTCGTGGGACTGCAACCTGCGCTCATGTCTTCGCTGGCTTGTTCTAGTCATCTGAACGCCGTTCATGCTGGGATGTCAAGAATTAGTGCCCCCCTTTCCCTCACCGGCCAAAATGCGAGTATTGTGACAGGACAGCCGTTCATGGTAGGTCCTGGATTCTCGCCCGTCCCATCTAAGCTGGTGTCCCAAATTGTCACTGGCAAATATTTGTCGGATCTGTTGGCCGCTAATTTGGTGCAATCACAGCCCGAACCACAACTGCTTCTGGATGGCCGGCTCGTGCTCACTACGCCTCCAAAAAAAAGCCTCAGCGCATTGAGGACATGACTAGCTGGACTGAGGCCTTTATGATCTTCGCTCTGGTCGTAACCTCCTATTTCCCGCATTGGTGGAAAGGCCTGACCCTCTACAAGCTCATGATCTTGGCAGCTCATGATCACGGAACAAGGGGCGATGTATGGCCTCCTACATCTCCTGTCGCTATCACTATCGTTGCAGCAACTGTTCGGGAGCTCATAGGGCATTATCGTGCTTTGTTCAGGCCGACCACAAGTTCACGAACGATGGAAAACGTCGTTCACGTTCTCTGGCTGCTGGTCCATCCCCGACCAAATCGCGCCGTCATGAACTGTCAACGCGTAGCGAACACTGAAGTCATCTACGATTCCTACTGGCTTGATTACTTCCCTGTTTTGCCTTACGGCAACTTGAAGTGTCCTTACAGACTTATTGAAGCTTATTGTATGGCGTGTTTCAGAAATTGATCCTTTATTGATGCATTTAATTATTGACCCGGAACTTAATGTATGCCAGTTGTATTAACTCATGCAGAATTGCTGATTTTATGCTTTTCTTTTTTTTTTCTTATATCTTATTTTATCTTATTTTACTCTTTTTCGACAACTGGCTGTCTCATAATATTAAACATGTGCTTCTGTCATATGGACTCATATCTGTTATTTCTGGGGGCCATTTTCGATTTTCTTCCTCCCACACATATCTTCCTGTTTAATTAAAAGAAAAAAGAAAAACAAGGAACTTCATATGATGCCGGGAACAATGATTATAGCAGCAATATCAAGAATAAACAATACCGGTCAACTCGTTTAGGGGAGGGGGGGGGGGACCTTATTAGCATCTTATGTTTTCTTGCCTCTTCAGTGTCAGTGGCTTCCTTTCCCATCTCCATGGTTAGTCCTTTCAAGGCTGTTGTATTTGCTCGGGAACTATCAAATCGTCCTAATCAGTGTCAGGTCGCTTATGTGTTGGACAGCCTCCGACATGGCTTCAGGCTTGGTTTTAGTCGGCAGCGGAAGCTTAAGTCAGCTCGAAAGAACAAGCCCTCTGCCCACCAGCATATGGATGTGATTGACCGTTATTTTGCAAATAAAGTTTCTCTTGGGAGAGTTGCTGGCCCCTTCTTGTCCTCCCCATTCTCAAACTTGCACGTTAACAGCTTTTGGGGTCATTCCCAAAAGAGAGCAACCTGGCATGTGGTGAATCATCGTTGACCTGTCATCACCGGGAAGCTCAAGTGTTAACGATGGCATTAACCCTCAGGACTTTGCTTTGCAGTATATCACAGTTGACCAAATCATCACCTTGGTATCTAAGTATGGTCCGGGTGCCTTGATGGTTAAATTCGACGTTGAGGTGGCCTATCGCAATGTAGCAGTGCATCCCTCTGATCCTTACCTCTTGGGTATGAAGTGGCAGAATCGCTATTATGTGGTCCTAGCCCTCCCCTTTGGGCTTCGTTCTGCCCTGTACATCTTCAACTCTGTGGCTGACTTGGTTCAATGGATCCTCCTCAACCCTCATGATGTTTCTAAACTCCTGCATTACTTGGACTTTATCACAGCAGGTCCTCCCAACTTGAATCAGTGTGCTACCAATCTGGCAACATCCGTAGCAGTTTGTAAATCTTTAGGCCTCCCCCTTCACCCCGACAAGTGTGTGGGTCCTTCGTCTTGCCTTGTGGTGCTAGGCATCGATTCCGTGGCTCAGGTGGCTTGTCTTCCCCCGACAAACTTTTGGCTCTGCAGGAGCTGATACAATCTTGGTGTGGCCGTCGCTGGTGCTTAAGACATCATTTAGAGTCTTTGATTGGCCACCTCCATCATGCTGCCAAGGTTGTTTGGCCTGGCTGCACCTCTCTCCGGTGCATGATTGACCTTCTGCATTGTTTCCGTAAACACGACCATCCCATCCGCCTCAGTGCAGAGTTTCACCGGGGTCTGCAGTGGTGGCAGCAATTCCTGTTGTAATGGCACGGGGTTTGCTTTTGGCTGTTCCCAGGCACTTCGGCTGCCCCTGGCGTGGAAGTTACATCAGATGCAGCCGGTTCTCTTGGTTTTGGTTCCTACTTTAGGGGGGAGTGGTTTAGTGGACCATGGGTCCCCTTTCAGGCATCCCAGTCAGTAGCCTACAAAGAGATGTTTCCAATCGCGATAGCTGCTCGCGTTTGGGGCAATCTTTGTTGCAGATGTCTTTTTTAATCCAACAATGAAGCGGTGGTTCATAGATGCCAGTTCATGGATGCGTAGTTTTTAACGATATTTCCTTATGCCTTATGAATTAATGTATCAATCTATATATGCTTCATTGTAGTTATTAATTTTATATAGTTTTTATAGTTTATTCATATTGTAATTAGTTTGATGATATTGACGTTGTTGTACCTTTTATAAAATATTTTCTATGTAAATAGTGTATTTTAGTGCTCAGGGCTCCTGTTGATAGCAGGTGCTTTTAGCTTCTGAAGGGACTACCCTGAGCTTTATAACTAATTAAAGGTGTCTGTCTGTCTGTCATATCCTAAATTCTCGCACATCAAAGATTCCCTCGTTAATGTATCTGCTCCGTCACCTCGCCTCAGCTGCACTTTATAATTTTTCCTTTGCCTCCTTACATGTTCCTGGTATTCTCAACAATATTGCTGATGCACTGTCCCGCTTTCATTGGCAGGAGTTCAGGAGGCTTGCTCCCAGGGCTCAGCTGCTGGCAGTGCTGATTTCCCCCCCCCCCCCCTCCCCCCGCCCCAAATGTGTGGTGGAATTGGCCGATTCCTCCTAGACAGACAGTGCCAGCATTTCTTGGTTCAGGGACTGGCAACCACAACTCACAAGTCATATGCATCTGGTCAGCAAAAGTTCATCCAATTCTGCACACAATTGGGTAAACCACCCCAATAGCTCCCCCTGTCCTACAGATGAATGGACCTTGTGTCTGTTTGTATCCTACTTGGCCCGGTCCATACAGCACTCTTCCATCAAAGTTTATCTGTTGGCGGTTCGCTCCCTGCATATTAAGCAGGGCACCCCGGACCCCTTATTGACTGTCTCCGTCTTCAGTGAGTGGT
The DNA here is from genome assembly GCA_022496165.2 of Catalaphyllia jardinei. Taxonomy (NCBI): domain Eukaryota; kingdom Metazoa; phylum Cnidaria; class Anthozoa; order Scleractinia; family Caryophylliidae; genus Catalaphyllia; species Catalaphyllia jardinei. Next base: position 18,479,450 of record CM042752.1, read on the forward strand.
CAAGGGAATTAAGCGTTCACAAGGTTCAACTGACTCGCAGCGATTGCCGATTGCAGATGATATTTTATTTTCAAGTCACTAGATTTATCAATCCCCAACCATGGCATGTTCTGGGCCCCCTGCAATCTTGCTTATTTTGGCTTTTTGAGATTGGCAGAGTTTACGGTGCCCAATCTGGCCTGCTTCCCCGATGCTCTCCACCTAAATGTTATGGATATTGCTGTCAACCCTGATTCTAACCCATTGTGCCTACAGGTTAGGTTAAAAGCGTCCAAGACAGACCCCTTTCTTTAGGGCTGTTTCATTTACATTGGAAGGGGTAACTATCCCCTCTGTGCTCTCCAATCTGTTATGGCTTGTTTGTCAATTAGGGGGAACTCGGGAGGCCCCTTGTTCCTTTTTCAGGATGGCTGCCCGTTGTCTCGCACTGCCTTGACTCTGACTCGGACGGGGATTCTGGGTAATTTCTCTAGTCACAGCTTTCCAATTGGGGCAGCTACTGTGGCTGCTTGCAATGGCATTCCAGATCATCTCATCCAATCTTTGGGTTGCTGGTCAGGCAATGCTTATCAACTTTACATCCCCACACCTTCTGAGGCTCTGGCTAGCCTTGCAAGTCGTCTTACTCCACAGTCCACATCCCCGAGAGCCCCAGCTACCAGTTCTTAGTTTGTTAGGGCATAATTCACCTGAAGGCCCGGTAGGGAAGACAGTGTTTAGCTGGGCCTGGCCTATTGGATATGGCAGGCAGTTCGGCACTTACCAATGCTTGCTGCCCTGGCCAGCCCCACGACCTGGCCTATTGGATATGGCAGGGCTGGGCTTCTTGTTCGTGCCACTGGTACTGATCATGCAACCTGGCCTTCGGGACATGGCTGGTATTTGCTCGCAGTTCTCCAGTCATGTCTCTTTTATGCAGCCATGTCACTTTTACTGGACGAGGCATGTGTTTGCTCACTTGGGCCCTCAGCCCCAGCTGTTCATGCAGCCTGGCCTATTGGATATGGCAGGCAGTTGCTTACTTGGACTTAGGCTTTGTACCAATCAAACAACCTGGCCTACTGGATATGGCAGGCCGTGCCGACTCACACCAGCAGTTGGTGCTTCTCACACACCTCGGCCTATTGGATACGGCGGGTGTTGCCATACCTGTGCTCGAGGTTTGCAGCGATTAATTGGCCTGGCCTAATGGATAGGGCAGGCAGCTGGCTCACCTGGACTTAACATTCGTCCCGATCTCATAGCCTGGCCTACTCGATATGGCAGGCTTTCACCTATCTCTCCGACAGGCATGGCCCGTTGGATACGGCAGGCAGTTGCTTACTCCTGCTTTCGGCTTCTGCCGTTCACACACCCTGGCCAGTTGGAGATGGTGGGTGTTTATGTACCCATGCCTTGGGCATGCCCTATCCTCACCTAAGGGCCTTTGGGATCCAGCAGGCCTCCTTAACGTCTCGCTGCCGCTACTTGTGCATATCTGTCCCTGTTGAGGGTAAGTGGTCGGCCGTTGAAAGGTGCTTGGGATTCCATGGAGTGGGCATTGGTCCCACGTCCCCCCCTGTTCGCGGGACCCACCTGCCCTCTCTAATTACCTTGTTTGGGTGTGAGGTTCTTGGGTGGTTGCTGCTCTCAGGGTTGCTGTGGATACCTGCATGCTCTGCCAAGGTTCATATCTCGGCTTCACCTTCCCTAAGGCACCTTTCCCAAGCTCATCAATTGGGGATGAGTTTAAGGGCACGTTCATTTGGGATCAATTCAGAATAAGAATAATTGGAATAACGTGAGTAAGCGTTCGTTTGGGAGCTATTCTCATTCCGGAATACCTGGATTTCCATTCCGGCTATTCTTCTCCCAGTAGCAGAATAGCTGGAATATTTTCCGGACTATATTGTTATTCTGGAATTTCTCAAACGAACGCACCCTAAATGTGGCTAAATGTAATTTAGGCAAAGTTTGAGTCAAGCCAATGCTGGCCAGTAGTTGCTCAGGGCGATCATGCTCGGTGGGGTCTCATACGGGACTTTGCAGAGCTACGTGTTTTGCATGCCAGCCATGGTTGTATGTGCAGTCTCGCTTTGAGTGCTTTTCGTGCTTGTTGAGTACTTTTGCTCCCTCACCTCCCTCCCCTTTTTTGGCGATGGTAAGTTTACTGGGTGGTATATGGAAGTATCTCCACTGACTCTGTCAGTGTGTCGGTGCCTGGTGGTTGCTGCTCTCAGGGTTGCCATGGATACCTGCGTGCTCTGCCTGAGGTTCATATCTCGGCTCCACCTTCCCTAAGGCACCCTTCCCAAGCTCATCTACTGGCGATGCATTTAATATCTTATTTATAGCATTGTAGACATTCGTAATCTCAGGACATTGAAGAGTTTTTTTTGTCTTTTTTTATGATACATTTTATGGACAATGACTAGAGCATAGAATAGTATATTTGAGCCATAAACTTGTTCGAAAGTTCCGTACACCCATTGTATCAGACAAGAATCTTAGAGCACTATTAATTTATGATTGTAGCCAATGGAATCAGAACCTGGGATACCATTCAGACCACGCAGTGCTAGGTTGGTAGCTGCTGCCACACTACCAGAAGTTGAATTCTATTTTCACCTGTTAGTTCTGATTCATCTCATTGATACAGAGTGTTACAATGAGGTGCGTTCTGCATTTTGATTTTCCATTATAGTATTTGGTGTTCATTTATTCAGTGTATGCACAAGTACATACTGTATATTGATAGCCTTTAATGTGGCCACACAGGCCTATAGTGATACGAGAACCACACTATATACAAAAGGATATTGCATGCTTGTTTTTTATATTTCAAGCATTTTTTTTTTTCAGGCAGTTCAATGTTCTGAATTGCTGATGCAGCGATCTTTAGGACACAACAGAAGGACATTGGACCCTCTCCTAGCCAAATGTTACTTCTATCACTCACGTGCTTATGAACTGGTTGACAGACTAAATGAAATCAGAAGGTAAACTAAAATTTTGTGGTGTAAGGACCTTTAAACTTACTTCTTTTCAATGTCCATTATGACTGGTACAGTGTACACTGTGGTGTATAGATAACAAATTTACATGGACGTTCTTCATTTTCTTGTCTCAGTTTTTTGCTTGCCAGACTTAGGACAGCCACTCTGAGGCATGATGATCAAGGACAGGTAAGTAATTATCTAAGGAGCAAACACAAGGCTAAAAATAAACGAAAGAAAAATCACCTACAGTAGGGTCACTTGGCTATTAGATTGTACTTTATCATCAATTTGAACTTGCATAAATGTGCTGAAAATTTACAAGATGATCACTACCGGTACTTGACAGTAATAATTACTGGCTTAAAGCTTAAAGCTTAAAGCTTAAAGGCTTTACTCAGCACCAACAAAAACCTTAATCTTGCAGATTAATAATTACTATTAATCTGCAAGATTAAGGTTTTTGTTGGTGCTGAGTAAAACCTTGGCCAATAAGCCTGAAACACAACTTTTACTAAAGAGATGCTATAATTGTTCTACTTTGGAACTGGATGTTAGCTTTTAATGTTTGTTTGTTTTTTCTTTCTTGTAGGCGATTCTTTTGAATCTTCTCCTAAGAAATTACCTTCATCTAAACTTGTTTGATCAGGTACAGTTTAAGTGAAGCAGCTACCCAACCATGCTTTCAGTGTTTAAAAGAATAATGAATTTTAAGACTAGCCCTTTGTGTAAGTTACTATGAAACTCTGTAAACTATGAAGACCAGAATTTCACAGTAACAATTGTAATTCCACACAAAAAGGTATCCAAAGATCAGACGCCCATCTGTCTAAAGGATTGTCTAAAGAACTAATCTCCTGTGTTCTTATTTTGTTTTTCCAACTCTTTGAATGTAGGCAGAAAAGCTTGTTTCCAAGTCATCATTCCCAGAGTCAGCAAGCACAAATGAATGGGCAAGATTTCTGTATTATACAGGTCAGTTCATTTAGTATGTATGCCACATTAAACAAAACTGGCTGTTATTATTTCCACGTAATATTGGGTATCATACATGTATGTGTTGCAGGTCAATTTGTTCCTTAGGTCAATTTGTCTCCAACCTAGTTTAATTTGTTTCAACCTAGGTCAATGTATTCCAACCTAGGTCAATTTGTTCCAACCTAGGTCGATTTGATATAAATTACAGTAAGATTAATTTGTATATATTTAGGGCAGAGGTGCATGTACTGTAGTGTAATAATGGGTGGTATATTCGCTTTTATAAGTATGTCTGATTTGAATAATTTAAGGAAATTTATTACTACTACAATGTATATGTAATTAAAAAAATAGTGGAACTTGCATCCAAGTCTGCATGGCTCAATGGTAAGGCGTCAGGACATGAATCCAAAGGAAAACCAAAGGTCTGTGGTTCAAGGCTCCCAAGGTAAGCATTGAGATAAAAAGAATACAGGTTGGGATGTTGGGAGAGCAGGGAGGGAATATTAGGTGAGGTAGGTAGAGTGGAGATAAAGAGAAGAAGGAGGATGAAAAGAAGATCGAAGGTGCGAAAAATATTTTTTGTTTGCCACAAAAGCAAAAAAAAAAATCAAATTGACCTAGGTTGGAACAAATTGACCTAGGTTGAAACAAATTGACCTAGGTTGGAAACAAATTGACCTAAGGAACAAATTGACCTGCAACATACGCACCAGTGTTTTGTACATTTGCAAGTTAGCATTTTGAGAAATTTTCAATTCTTGCTCATAGTGATTCCCTAAAACTGAGTGTGTTACAGGTAATAAAGCTCTGTCCTCATTGGTAGTTACAAAATGTAGTTCCAGTGGCATATCTACAGTAATAAGAAAAATAAGATTGTGTTGTTAACCCATTTGCCTCTTTGCTAGCCGTAACCACGCATGAGCATTGACATCATCCCTTACACTCAAAAATTATGTAAATATTAAATAATTTGTTTACCCATGGAGCACAAGTAGTTACAAACACCCTTTCAGAAATGTATGTGCATTCCAGGATCAAATTGGAATTTGGAAATGTTGGGTTTTGAGGAGAGGGGAAACCGAACTACCCAGAGAAAAACCTCTCAGAGCAGAGTAGAGAACCAACAACAAACTCAACCCACATATGACACCGGGTCTGGGAATCAAACCTGGGACACACTGGTGAGAGGCGAGCACTTTCATCACTGTGCCATCCCTGCTCCTCAAGTTCTGCAGGAGAAAACAGCAATCCAGACAAAAATGTTCCTCAGCTTCACTTGGCTTCTCCATTGTAAGAATTTCTTGTCCTGATGATGCTTGCTCAGGATCTAGAACTAGAAGCAAGCCCAGTAGAAGGTCAACAAGTGCTCTATGAGCAAATATGTGAATTTAGTATTTGTGCATTTTGAGGACATTTTTAAGGGCTGATTTAATTGTTACATGTATGCATATGATAAACTTGGGAACACCCAAAAAATGGCAGCAGGATTGGGAGCTTGGATGATACGGAAATGAGAAACAAAAACAAATAGTGGTGGCCTTTGGTTTACAACTGTAACTCCTTGCCTCTCTATAGGTATTATCAAAGCTATTCAACTGGACTACTCAGAGGCTCATAAAAACTTGCTGCAGGCAATAAGAAAGGCTCCACAACATTCTGGTTATGGATTCAAGCAAACTGTTAGTATATTCCACAAACAAACATGCTTTGCTCTTTGTGTTTCGGGAAAATCATTTTGTTACATTGTGTGCTCTCAGTGCCTTTCTGTATCAATTGCCTCTTGTTGATATACATACCCTATTTGTTACAAAGCACTAACTGTTTTGTTATCACTTATAGACGTAACTGATGTCCAATAAGTATTATTTTACTCTCAACTATAGCAAAGCACAATGAAAAACATACTGCAACCTAGAATACAGTACATTAATTTCTATCTTGAGTACATGTAAACCCCAGCATCACTGCTTGTCTTGTTACCTGCTTAAAATATTGTTTTTGACTTTTGATCTTTTAAAGGTTTCCTTACGTCCTTGCCATTTATTATGTCCTTTCAGAGTTGCAGTTGCAAACATAAGCGTTTAATACTGTTTTTTTTTCTTGAAATAACTGCTGTTGTGGATCTTCTTTTCAGGCACAAAAGTTTGCTATTGTGGTTCAATTGCTTCTTGGTGAAATACCTGACAGAGCCACTTTCAGGGAACCATTCCTAAGAAAAACGCTTGTTCCATACTTCCAGCTTACTCAAGGTGAGAACTTTAAATCTGGCACCCAGTTACTACAACAGAAATTAACTAATGGTTTGAATGTGTTTGGGTTACAGTTGACTAATCTTTTTATAGTCTTATCATATTAAGGTGGCCGAACACAGTTTTTGTGTGCACTTTTGCTGATACAATTCAGCGCATGCTCAAGGATTTCAAAAACCAAACATGCTGTCAATAGAGCGATCATCTTATTTACTTAACACATGCACTATCTGTGTTATTTTTCTCTATAATTGAACGCAGTGTAATGATGGCTCTAGTCCTTTATTACAAAGATACGCTAGAAACGATGTAAAGAACCCAACAATTTCCAGCTTTGGTTACCGAAAGAATGCATTAAAAGAGGCTGTCTCTCTAAAAAAGCAACCACTGATTTTACTTTGAAAATTCAATTTTTCTCATAAGCTGGGGTTTTAAGGCCCTTACCTAGTCAACCACTAAAATGAGTTTTATTTGATTAAAAATTGTGACTGAATTTTCCTAGAGGCTTAGTTGAAGTTTGGTCCGCTCGACTCAAGTTGCATGCCTGCCGAAACTGGAAAAATAGCACATATTGCCGGGGCTCTAAAAAAATTAATATTTGCTCAAAAGTCCCAATTCTTTTTTCAAACTATAGATATATCACAGCAGTTTGTTTAGACATGTTGCAATTATAATTCAATGTTGTTCATTCAATGCTTTAATGCAGATTTTTACCCATTAAATCGAGTTTTGAACCAGACACGAAAAGAGCGCTACTTTGAAGGCATGTGTTAAAAATGTGGCCCCTGTTTGAAAGTGCTGAACTACATGAATAGAAAGTATAAATGACACTTAATTTAAAATAACAATAAAATTTGTCTGCCCACTAGGTTTTCAAAACTAGTGACCGCTTAAAGTTCAGGAAATTTTGAAAATATTTCAGTGAGTAACTGCATACTCGCCTTCGTAAAGTGCTCCGATAAATTCACGTAAATCTCTTACCTGGCTTCAAGATTAAAGTTTTGGTCCTTCATCTTTGAATCCTAGGTAGCATTAGAACTGCCAGCTTTTCCTCCTAGCGGTAGGTTTGTATACAAGGTACAATTACATGTTCCTGATCTGTGTCGAGCGTGACGGTCACATACTTCCATGTTCTTTGTATTACTGATCATTTTCCTCAAAGTCGGTTTAATCATGTAGAGTTGTCTTAAAAGGTTTGTAGAAGCACTCTTTTGGACAACTCTCGGAATACATACAAGTATGAACAGTATGAACGGTGATCAGGGGATCATAAATGATCATAAATGCCACTGCCATTTTGTGTTTACAACGGATGTTTTCATTCCCAATCTTCGTGTGAGTATCACACCCTGATGCCTGTGATACAGATTGGGAACTAATTTAAGGTGCCTTTCTTATCTGAAAGAATCCAAAAATGAATTTTGTGTTTCTTTACTAAACAGATCAATCCTATATCTCTCAGATCATAGAGTGACAAAGGAACCGAAGAATTGGGACTTTTGAGGGAATATTAAATTCTTTAGAGCGCTGGCAATATGTGCTATTTTCCAGTTTCGGCAGGCATGCAACTTAAGTCGAGTGGACCAAACTTCATCTAAGCACTTTATAGGCCTAGGAAAATTCATTTACATTTTTTAATCAAATAAACTCATTTTAGTGATTGACTAGGTAAGGGCTTTAAAATCCCAGCTTATGAGAAACATTGAATCTTCGAAGTTAACCACTGCCTCGCTTAAGTGTAAGGTGGGTGCCTGGGATATCCAGGGGCTTCCACTGTGGCCAGCCAGCCCCTAGATAGAATACCGCTCCCATGGCTGACAAATCCCCGCAACCCAGCCATGAGCCCCCAATCCAGGCACCCGCTGGCCAACAACGTCAACACTGAATGAATCAGTCGAGGAAAAAACAACAACAAAAAAAACCAAAGGGAGGGTGGGGTGGGGGAACGCAGACAACTGTTGCTAGAAAAGCCCCAAAATGCTAGAGACTCAAAACCACAGCAGCGAGAGCTGCTAGAAGACACGAACACAATGCAAACACGCTGAAACGAAGCTGAAATGAAGCTAAAAGGAGCCATGTGAGCCTGCACTTGAAACATAACCGCTAAGTTCGTGGCGGTTAACTAAGTTAAATATCATTTAACTAAATTAAAATCAGTGGTCAGTTTTTAGAGAAAGAGCCTCTTAAATGCAGCGCATGCGCAGTTGCTCCAATAATAGTCCAGTTTCCAATTCCCCAATGAAGGCTGAATAAAAGCATTGACAACTCATTTGTACAGGGTTAGCCTCGACCTGAGAAAAATATTCATAAATACCTGTAGGAAAGTGCCATAAATTTGAAAGTTAAACAATACATAGAGCTGTAAACAGGCATCTTCTCGCTGGAATTTGTGAATATTTTATTTTAGGTCGAGGCTAACCCTGCACAAATCGGTTGTCAGTGCTTTTATTCAGCGGTCATGATGAATTCGAAACTGGACTATAGAGACCGATTGCTTTTGCAGAAACGTGCCGATTTCTGATGATCCAGTCATTAGAATTTGAAGAAATATGGCAAAAAAAAATAGTCCAGAAACCATGTGAATGATTTCTCACGAAAAATCTGAATTCTGAATTTCCGAAAATCGAATTAGGAAGTGAATTACGAAAATCGCATATGTCAAAATTTTTTTAGAACAGTGTTGACGGAACGGGTTTAATGTCAATTCGTAGTGTGAAAACAATGAAAACAATCCAGCAACTAGATCTTTTTCAAAATAAACAAAAACCATTATTTGAGCCTTGTTTTTAACCAGCCCCATTGCCATGGCAACAGCACCCACCCTAGCCAGAATGTGAGAATAAATACTTCCGCGATTAACCTTGACTCATGCAAAAAACGGGCTCCAAAGCATAAATATTTTAAAAGTAATGGTGAATTAGGCATAGGCAGTTGAAAACTGTGTTCGGCCACCTTAAAATAATAACAAGATATGTTTTTACAGTATTCAGTAAGAGAGCTTCTACTCTTGTGTACTTACCATCGTATTCAATAATTAATTTAAAGAAATGGGATAAACTTTATCCAGGATTGGTGTCCAAGTCAACTATTGTGGTTAAAAGATTTTGAGAGACAGAAATATCATTGTGGATAAGTATTAATTTAAATTTTACATGTTTGATGCTATTTTCAGTTAACTCCTTCTGCCTTTCTCTGTGTTAGAAACCTGTCATTTTGATTTTTCCTTCAATTTTTTGCATTAGAAAAAACAATTTCAGATAATTATGGCGGCGCTTAGATCCCAGCCTTTTTTCAGTCTGGTTGTCCAATTTTGGTGCACTGTACTTAACAATATTATTGGAGATTGATCATTCAAGCCCTGCCATTGCTCTGGTGTTGTGTTCTTTGGAAAAACAAAATTATAATCTTGCTGTTTTAGTTCCTCTCCCTACCAAGCATCCCTCCCAAACTGTGGGACAGTGCAATGTAATCTGTAATAATGTAGTAAAGTGTGCATCCCATCCAGGAAGGGGTAGACTTCAAATACTCCCTCTCTTGCTCAGTCCATCATTCATGTCACAAATGAAAATGGCAACAGTCATGCTCAACGGACAAAGTGAAAGAGAGACTACTCTAAGTCTAAAGGAGGGGGAAGGGGGAACAGCAGTAATCCCAGTGCCCATAGATAATTTCTGGCACTGAAGAGCTGTCAGACTTCTCAATTCACTGGAATACACCTTGAGAGGTATTAGAGGTAGTCTTTTGGATGGTAAATTGGATCTTGGTAGTATGTCATGTTATCTAAGATGATTTTTGTCTCCCCTTGTCAGAGTGTATGAAGTATTGTGCTCATGAGGTACACTTTGGGTGGGGAGAAACAGAAATGTTGTATATGTATTACATGACAAAGAGGCATGAGAATATTTTATCTAATTGCCTTGTTCATTAATGCATACAGCTACATTATTGTACTCAAAATTAGTCATAAGGTAAACACATATTCAAGAATTTAAACCATAGCCAGAAAAGTGAAATAACTTTAATTTCATGTATAAATTGCATATATATACATGTAATTATATTTGATACCTGAACTCTGTGTATCTTAACTTGTTATGTATTGTTTTTTCATTCAAAAATCTTTCTCTTTTCAGCTGTGCTGAATGGAGACTTGAAGCTTTTTAACCAAGTAATAGACAAGTTCAAGGAGAAGTTTCTTTCAGAGAAAACATATACACTCATTATCAGGTTAATAGTATGCTTGTCCATGACCTCATATTTGTTTTCATCATTTGTCTCATTCACCAGTGTGCTGTTTACACAGAATGTAAATGGTATTATTATTATTATTAATTAGGATTGTTTGATATTGATTATCAGGTTGCGGCACAATGTGATTAAAGCTGGAGTTCGGATGATCAACTTGTCGTATTCACGTATCTCTCTAACTGACATTGCACTGAAGCTTCAGTTGGACAGCCCTGAAGATGCTGAATTTATTGTTGCCAAGGTAGCAAGCAGTACATGGTGTCAATAACCAATAGCTAGTTTTGTTGGTTTTCTGTTAACATCCAAGTCAACTAAGAGCAAGCAATAGCAACTAGTTGTGGGTGGTCATTATTTTGTATTTTGATTTCTACTGACTGTATTAGTGTGGTTTTACAGTGGGCTTAACTGGGGTAAAATTAATGATGGTCTTCTTTCCAGGCAATTCGTGATGGTGTCATTGATGCTACAATAGATCATGAGAAAGGTCATGTACAGTCAAAGGTAAGGAATTCTTTATCCTTCACTGCTAACACATGCTTCAATGTACTTAAAAGAAGCTTTACTACAAGCAACTTTCATAGTTTTCATAGTAGACTTTTCTCAGACAATCTCACATGAATATCATAGTGCTCAAAAGTAAGTTACCATCATCTCAAAAGACGCTTCTCATTTCTCTCGGGGATTCTTTGACAATTACGTCCACAATATGGCAGAGAACCTCAATTCTAGAAAACATGTACACTTGTTTCAGTTGTTATAATTATTTTACTTTAGGCAGAAGTTTTATATTGAATGGCTTATCAAACAGCAGCAGTTATTGAGCATGATAAAATGTACATTTATGTCTTCCCACTGCAGGAAAATGTGGATATCTATTCCACTAATGAGCCACAAGGTGCCTTTCATCAAAGAGTTAGCTTCTGCCTGGATCTTTATAATCAGTCTGTCAGGGTATGTATAATGATAACACAGCTAATGAGAGCACAAAAAGTGAATTGATTATGTAAATATAGAATTATCTGTTTTGTTGTCTTGCTATTCTGTATAAAGAAATAAATATCATGGTTCCATGGCAAGCCAGGCACTGTCTGAAATCAATTAAAGGAGACAAAATAATTGAAAAATAATTTATTTGACATTGTTTTTGTTTTTTTTCTTTTTCTTGAATCCAGGCCATGCGATTTCCACCCAAGTCCTACAGCAAGAATTTGGAGTCACTAGAGGTATTGTTGCTGCCATTTTTTCCTCTAGGGAGATACGTCGTCATTTTTCCAGAAGGTGGCTATTTTTTGCAGGAAGTCAATAATGCTCATGCAACACCAGGAACTGAATGGAAACAAGTTTCAGAAATTAAATCACATAAAGCCAACTCGTATGTCTTTAATGATCATTTTACAATGCTTTCAGATGTGTGTTTAAACCAAGGACAGCATTGAATAATGACAAAAATTAAACAACTGCCAAGGGGGTTTTAATTTTGTCTTTCTGCACTGCAAATAGCACATGGTTTCACACAAGCATGCAATGAAGAAATAAGCATGGCATGAACACTTTGATTCTCATCAGAGATTGTAAAAGCCTGTTTTTCAGATTTCTTGATTTTGTTTGAGGCAGACTAAATTTACACATGAGATATGTCCAGAATTGCACATAAATGAATGCATGCTCTTTTTGATAAGAATCTCAGAGTGTCCTTGTTTGTAAAAGTCACCGTAACACACACGCCATATTTTTTTTCAAACATGAAGCTAAATGAAAAGGACACTTCATGATGCTTGTAATGAGGAGCATGAATCTCATTAGCATTCAATCCTCTATGTATGCTTTGTTTATTATTATTATTTTTTTCATTAAGCCTTAAAATTATTACTTTAGTTGTTGGCAAGTAGTATGTTTTATTTATTTTGTCTATTACTCTAAATTTGATAGATAAGGTCTCAAAGAATGAAAAGGTTATTGGACCCAGGAACATTGTTGAATGTCTTGCAAAGAAGTTTTGATGTACATTTGTATTACTCTTCTTTCGACAGGAACAAAGAGAAAGAGAAAAGCAAGATCTTGAGCTTGCCAAAGAAATGGCTGAAGATGATGACGATTTCCCTTGAATTCAAAGTTTCTGTTGTCAGTCAATTTCTGTTATTCTTGTAGTTCCTGCAGTATAAATATTAAAAATGTCTCTTGTAATGTTGTTCTTGTTTTCTTGTTGTCTTATAGTTTGTCTTATAGTTTGTATTTGTACCCCCCCCCCCCCCTTCAGAATTACCAGTAACCTTTTATGGGCTGGGTATGGATGTTTTCTGGAACTACACACTGATGAATCTTCACAGTAGCAGAAATAGCATTTATGGTGCACTTTAAGTTCATCTAACATTTCTTTGGCAGGAAATACCAGTTATTATAGTTCACCACTAAATTTTCTCCAATTCTTATTGGTTTAAATTGATCACGTGACGCGATAGTGTTCATCCGCGGAGGGCCACTATCAGCCCATAGTGCCCGTCCGAGGAAAATACCCGGATGGATAGTAGTCGTCCGCCGGAAATACCCAGATGGATAGTAGTCGCCCGTGAAAATTTTGTTGTGAACAAGCGGGTTTTGTCGACAATAAACAACTGAAATTGTATTAAGGGCTTTTGTCTGTTTTATTTTTCAAATTTTATATTTGGCTTTCCCAGCTTTCGTATCGAATTCTTGAAAATAATTCAATTGAAGTTATCTAATTGATTTTTGAACTAGCATGCTGAAGAAAATTTAGTTGTGAACAATAGAGACAATAGAGTGTTTATGTCTCGGAACTATCGGTCTGATAGTTGCCCCT
>CM042752.1:18493120-18535070 GCA_022496165.2 Catalaphyllia jardinei
AAACAGTGAGGTCATGAAGAACATGAAAATCCCAGAGTGGTGTATGCCAGATCTGGCAGATTTTAATAATCTTTTCAAGTCATTCAAGATTTCATTGTTTTATTTTAGTAGCAAGTTGTACACTGCTAATTCCTGGCTGTTCACTGTCTTGGAATTAAAGCAAAATTACTGACATTCTTTGCAATTGAAGGGCATTTATTGGCTTGCATTCCTCTTGAATGGAAATTGTCAAACTATTAGACTCTCGAATTGCTGAGTAAAGATTTTGTGCGCATGTGAATTTTAAGTCAGTCTGCATAGGGAATCCCAAGTTCATCTTTTCTCAAGCACCAATACAATGCCCTAGTCATCAGCATGGATTAATTTTTTTACTTAGTTTTCCTAACAAATTCAAGGAAAATCATTCATTTACAGATGAACAAAGTTGTCTTCAACCACATTTCTACCTCTGGTAATTATACATACAAAAATCAGCAAAACAAATTAAGCTACGAGGAGGTGTTCAATTGAAGATTGAAAGTTGTCAAAAGTCCATAGAGAGAGCCTTAAATATGTTAACATAAGGAAACAACCCAACTGGGTGTCTTTCCATTAACCACAACATGTATACGGATTACTTGAACTATGGACATACATGTACCATCTTTGTACAACACAAAGAAAGTTGGTAAGGTAATTATTAGTAAAATAACCTGTTATTCAGAAAACTAGGAAATCTTGGGTTTCATAAAAAAATACCTAAAAAAAAAATGAAAGTCAATATTGATATATCAACAATTCAAAATGTTATGGCTAAGGTAAAGTTAATAAACGTCTGGTTCATTAGAATCTGTGGCATTTTTCGATATTTCTTCAACCTGTCTTTTTCCTTATTAGACATGAATAATTTGCCACAAAGGGGAAGTGGGGTGGACCTGACGGGCAAACTCTAAGTGTACCTAGTTAGGGCACCACAATACTGATACATTTTTTATGCTTAGCATTTTGAGACATGGAATTGAGGTATGTACCCCAAAAAGGGGGGAAATTAATTTTAAACATTTTATTAGGAGAATCCTACCCAGTGAACAAATGATAACTTAAATGTACCTAATTCAATATTAAACTGACAATGTTCAAGTTCACTAGTTCATTATTATTATTCCTTATTGCTCTCCCTGTCCATACAGATTCTTTTACATGGGGGATGCGTTTGAAGTTTCCATTCATCAGAAGACTGGGTCAGTTGATCACGCTGATCAAGCTGACAAGTTTTAAGGCCATGACATGGTCTGTCAGAGTTATGTTTAGTTGGTGGTACTGTATTTTTGTCCTGTGTCAGCCAAGATTCCAGTGGCAAGTCACTTGTTTGGGAAATCCCAATTTTTTGAAGGACTTGAACAGTCATTTCATTGATGACCTCTGGAACTGTTATGCAGTTAATAAGGTCATCCGTAGACAGCAGAATGTTTTTATCAATATCTCTCTGTTTTCTCACATCCAGGTTTGCCTCATTAGAGTCGCTATGGTCCATCAAATCACCTACTATCTTGTGTTTTACAGCACTTAATGCCTGTTGCAAGTAACCCATGTTCTGTTTATGAGTTCCAATTTCCTGTGAATTAAAGATAGGAATAAAGTAAATGTAATTGTTACTCAGTTCACAACCCTTGTGACTCATTGATTATTTATTATTAAAGTATTTTATTGTGTGTAATTAAAATTTATCTACAGCAGTATTCCTTCAGAACAACAGTTAGGACCATGGCCAATTTACAGAAGTAAAATTGTAACTGTTTTTGGAATGTTGTGATTAAATATTAATAGCGGTTTGACATGGTAATTAAATATTAAACATTGATTAGAACAAGATTGTGATCCTATCCAATTTGTTCCAACAATCAGGAACTGTTAGACAGCACATCTTGTCTACTGTAAATCCTTGAATAAGCTTCCTCTTTGAATAAGTACCCCTCTTATAGGCCAAAATTAAAAATAAGCACCTCCCCTAGAATAAGCCTCTCCCTCCTGGAAAATTAAATAAACCCGACCCTGATTAAAAAGTTAATGCCTCCCTCGTTAAGAACCCCCTATTTTCTCCTAAATTTGAAATAAGTGCCCCAGGTGCTAATTCAAGGATTTACAGTACTCCTGATGTCTTGTTCCTTGTTTAAACCCCATCTAGTACACAGTCAAGTTATGAAAACCAACAAACATTACTTTACGGAGATCACATAAAGCAGCAAGGAGAAAATCAATGCTGATTGAAATAACTAACCTCTGTTGGGTTCACCCATGTTACTTTAGCAGCTCTATCCTCTTTCTTCAAGGCACACACCTGACAAAGTAAAGGAGCTCATTTTAATTTACAAAATGCATTGCTAAGTCCATTTCAACTATTTTCAATTATCAAATCAGCTTTTTAAAATCCTACCCTGACTTCAAACATTTTGCCCACCCATTTTCATTTGCGACTTCATTAATATCAACAAACTCGTGACAGAAGTCCAATCACTTCAGAGCGGGTTATTTATAATTATTAATCCTCTCTATCCAGTTCCCTTTCCTTTCGATTTACTTCATATATACCCAATACATTTTACAACAATTGACTCTTGAGGAGTATAGCACTTGATTGCTGTTCCCAGATACTATGTTGCCATGACAACAATTCAATCTCACTAATACTGAGCACACCACTGTCCTCCGTTTTTATAATTTTTTACCGTGTTTCTGGTGTTTATCAGGTCCTGCCAAGTATTTAAAAAACTATTTTGTGACTATTACAGTTATCCTCACACTTCTTTACCTACCAGTGTTCTGATCATTGCTTCTTTGACTCTTTCAACATGATCACTTTCCTTTGTTCAACAAATTAAAATATATCATTAGTATAAGTTTACAGTAATGCTTGAATTACCAGATTTTGTTAAGACACAAATTACAGTGTACATACAACATCATTTTATTCGCTACTGCAGCAATTTGATCAATAATACATCCAAGATCTGTTATCAATCACATGTTGCAGTGATATTTAATATATTTGCATTGCATAAAAAAAAACATCTAATTTTAGCATTCAAAAAAGTATTGTTAAGAAAGATCAGTTGGGGAAATGTAATACATGTATATAAACCTAATGGTCTTAACTTATGAAGTTGTACAGAAATAGTAGCTACTATATTATGCTGTTACAATTCAGTCAATCTCAATTTACAGCAAACTGTATGTCAAAGATTCAGACAAGCAAATTAGTACCCTCTATCGCACATGTCCATGCATATTCAGAATCTAACAAGTCAAAACGTGAAGAAAATGATTAAGAAGCTCTGTGTTTTGCGTTAAACAAACAAGACACAATGACATGGAAGGAAAAATTATGCCATTTAAATGTTAATATTTAACATTTCTCTCTTAAGTATTGCTCTTGAGTCTTAGAAGTTGATACATCTTGAACCAACATTGCTAACAAAAAGGTTTGAGATAAAAAAATTTTTTCCAAGTCAGAGTGATATGACTTGACTCCTTGCTTTAGAAATTTAAATACAATGTGACACCAAAGGCAAAGGTTATAACTTAGGGATAATTATTTATGTAATTATACAGCAGACCAAGTCTTATGAGCACTCCACTAATATAACCTTGTTATTACAGCTGATTACAGCCATTGCTTGGACTAAAGAAAACAATTTCTCTGGCAACTAACACCACCAATTTATGGTCCAAAGGTGGATTAACTTTCAACTGCTGTGCAGTTGTTATCTTTAATGGCAACTGACAATCATTGAATTGCATTGCATGTTGTGTCTTATTCATGTACATACCAGTTCAATCCATGTGTTAATACTAATGGACGTTTCTAATGATTCAACATAGTGCCACCATTTCTTGGGAACAAATAAAACATCACCAGGCTGAAGAATTACCTTCAATAACAAAATATCACCATTAACTTGGTAAGTGTATTCTAACTTTTAAAGTACTTATACCCTATACATGTCATGGTGCATGAAAAACAAAATTTGTATTTAAAATTTGTTATTATATGCCAGGAACCAGGCATTTGAATCATTAATTTTGAGGATTCATTCTTTTGAAGGGCTCATACAAATTAAACAACAACTTGCTAACGTGAACTATTTATTAAAATAGAACTTTGGTAATCAAACGCCCCCTAGAAGTGACACTCTCTCGATGCATGCAACTCCTGAATTATGTGCAGCAAAACTACCATACAGTATATGTGCATAAAACGAAAGCAATTTACATAATAAGGTAGCTGCCTTCTTCAATTGACAACACTGAGAGAATAAATGTTTTGTATATGCAAGCTTCTAAGGTTGGTTATATCCAAATTCAACAAATTAAATGTGTTGAATTTGAAATGAGGCAGTGGCAGTCCCAGTCTGAAGATCAACATCCTTGGTTGTTACGTTTCAGCCGGTATTGAATGTTAGCAGGTTCATGTCCACAGTTGGCATCAAGTAATGTCACCAGTTGTTATGAATTCTATTTGAGTAAAACACTGCCAAGACAGGTTGTCACATTATCATGGCCCTTACAATTCACACAGAATAGAGTTAACTGTATCCCTCATAATAAATTGTAAATGTGTAGTATGTTCCAAAAAATATCCCTGACTTCTCAATGGAAGGAAACCCCCCCCATCCCTATGGAAATTCCAATTGCACTTCATACAAATCTTTACTTGTTTGGTCTAACAGAACCCCCACCCCGCAGAAGATTCCAATCCCTAATCTGTGGGGGAGTATTGGATAGTTTGTGGAACTGCGTAATGGCAAAGAATACCTAAAAGCATACAATTACCTTATATTGAACAACAGTTGCAAAGGCTGGAAATCTTCCCAAGTCTGGATCAGTTACATTAACTTGACTAAACACACTGGATTCCTCATAAGGAATTCTGGTTGGATACAAATTGGGTGTTTCACTTGGTGGAAAGAGAGTCCATTTCTTTGTGCCATAAATCTGTGCTACTAAATTACAGCCATATGTATCAATATGACAGGGTGTTGATGCTTCAGCACTTCCAATCCATATTGTTGATTCATCACCACTTCTTTCAGGAAAACCAAAACAGCTCCAGTTAACAGCTTGGCGTAAATGTGGGAGGTCTTTGAATAATTCAGCCATGTATTTGTAATCGGCATAACACCAAAAGTCCTGCCTGAAAAATAAAAAAGAAGTCAACTACCTTTGTTATGTCACAAATTACAATCCATCAGATATTTTTAGCTCACATGTAGTCTAAACACTTCATGTTCCTGTCCTCTGCCAGCTCCCTCAAGATCCCACAGCCAATTTTGTTTTTCTTTTTTCTTTGTTTTTGACCTTCTGCATTAAACAACCACGTGTTTGTCCATGCATGTTCTACGATATTTATTGGACAGCTGAATGTCTAAGCATATTTACACTGACCAGCTGTCGAAGATCAGCATGGAACATTCTCGCCAAGCTTTCACAGACAGTGTTCAACAATATATAATAGGTATGAGCAAATAGAACTATACCTCATGGAAAATAAATGCAACTGGTCTAACAGAGTTATTACACACCAAAGGACTGCAGTGTGATATCATTTTTTTACATGTAATACTATTTATTTGTAAGTCAAAACTCAAGGGTAATTTCCTTTGTTTGGCCATGAGATAGACAACAATGGGACAGTCAATTAGATTCACATATTTACAAATATAGTATAATAACACTAAATGTCAACTATAAAAGTTAGCCAGGTTGTCTGACGTTTATAACTGCAATGATCAGGCATTTCTTCATAACTCCATATAATTATTAGAATGTCTATCTTGGTTCACTGAGGAAATAACTGTCTGCCAGGTTTATGTGTTTGTTTATTTCCCCTGAGATGGTCAGACCCTTTATTCCCTAAGCATTATTTTGTACTAGGCATTGTTCCAAAAAAGGTTCCAATATCACTAGAGCCTGTTGCCGACTATACTTTCTTCATGTGCTACCATGCCTAATGGAAACTTGCACATCTTAATATTTACACAAAAGACTGTCACTTCATAGCAAATAATCTTAAGAGACAGTTCATTATTATTTCATGGGAATGACTGGGTTGGAAAATCAGAAATAACTTTTTTGTTTCCGTAAAGAAGACCACATTATTAGTTTTCAGAATCATTTGTATCCCCAAAAATTTAGTAGCCCATCAATTTGGAACAAATATTTTTTATGGTCCAGTCACTTTTTTCCAACCCAGTCATCCCCATAAATAATGAACTGTCCCTATCTAGTAAGTGCAGAATACAAATTATAGCCAGTCAAGTTCTCTAGAACATGAATTTACCAGAAAAACAGCTCTTAGTTTGTCAGGTTATGCAACTGCACAGTGATCTTTGTCTGGTAAATTCTTTGTTTCCGCTAAGAAATGAAACTGGTCCTGACCACCACTGAGACCGCATGTTCTAGAGGTATTTTTGTTTGACAGTTCTGGTATTATCTTTCATAAGTTACACTGCTTTCTCTGATAATATTCAATCTCTAGAAATGCAGAAAGAAGCTTAGTTTAATACCATCATCTCAGTCTCTGTTGCTTATTAAGCAACGAGTCTAGAAGCTTTAAGGAAGTTTGATTTTTTAGTGTCAACTTGCCAGTGGTTGTTTTAAATTTGAGATTTCTGGTTTGATAGTTTTACCAATACTGAGGTGTGTTGTGAAAGTAAGGTAAGTGAAAAACTGTTTTCTTCCATCCTTATGAGTCTTTTCAAAGCAGTGAAGATGTTTTACATGGTTTGTCATCATGGGTTATAGGCAAGAAATGTACAAGCAAGGGAAACTTATTTTTACTACATGAACAATGAAAACATGACAACTGAAAAAAAATATGTCCCTGTCTTAAAACGCATGCTCACTGGAGACACAAAGCAAACTCTCTTAGGCTTCTCTTTATTCAACGAGTGTCGATCTGATAACATCAGGCCTTGGCATTGCCCAGTGATCTTCTCCGTATAATCATAAAAAAAAACCAACACAGCCACGTTCTATTCTTGAAGGGAATGATTACTGTAAATTAAACAATAGCATTATGGCATCCGGCGTAAACACACTTTTGCTTAACCTTCCAAGGCGTCATATGCATGTTGTCTCCCTGTCCACGCCTGCAACAGGTCTGGCAATATCAGCAGATATTTTACTTATTAACTATTTGCATTCGTTGTTGAAAGTCATTTCCTATACGCCAGCGGTGTTGTTCATCTTTCTTCACTTGGCCAATATTTCAAAAATCGTTAAAATAGTAACCAATACGCAAACCAACCGCCATCTTTGGTTGCAGGTTTTGTGGTCCTGAGTGCCAAATCATAATTTGTTTGTTTGTGTTGTAAGGGTAAAGTCAAGATCAGTCGTGATTGAGATTGGGCCTGTATTTTCAAGTGTTATTTATATATGGCGCGACACACCCGGTCTAAAATAAACGTCTTCCAATTGGCAACAGGATACTAAATTATCTTCTGTCATAATTGGTCTTTTGTTACCTTTGGAAACGCGACAAACTTCCCGACTTATCAATGTTGCCATTCAGCCATTGAAAAAACTCGCCAAAACTTGCTTCCTCGAATTCGCAATCTGTCTCCATGATCGCTTTCTTGTAGGGACTAAGTTCATTCGCAGACGAGTTTGCTCTGGAACAAAATCGAAACCTGGTCCGAAGATCGCAAACTTCGGAAGCAAGAAATTGCGGTGTCCATAGCGAGCACGTCCATTGGCTAGCTGCGCCATCAAAAACTATGGGCTTTGTACGGTTTAAAAGATGAATTCGAAGTTTTTCAGCGTTAGAAATCAGTGATATTCTCTCCACTTCGTGGTGATTGGTGTTGTTTACATTCAGACCACGTTCGTCCGCCATGTTGGAATGACGTCACGTCACGGTTATTCCGCTGTACAATAAGAACTAAGGAATAGTGTACATACCGGAAGTAGTGACGCTAGAAGCGGGGGATCCTGTCACATAGCGTCACACACGTACAGTGAAAAGAATATTGCTGCTGGCTCTCCAATAACCGCTGTCACGATTATAGCTGTTATTTCATTCCGTCAAAAACAAATATTCTTCCAGCCTCGGCGCGTTTTTGTCTCTGTTATTGTTTTTATCTATAAAGTTGTTTTTTACGTAGATGAGCTCTGGTATGTAAGGCATATTGTTGACATTGTTTTTTGGGGCAGTATAAAGACAATTGAATTTCCACCGAGTACGTGCTGTTTGCCTTACCCAGACAATTCCACGAAAGGAATTAAGACTTGAAACACAAGCGCTTTATCGTAAACAAAAATATCCTTAGTGTTTTCCACGTATTGGTGTTGAAATGTCAAAAATGTCAGAGGAACAACGAGATTTCACACTACCAAACAGGAAAACCATCAAACACGATACTATTATCGTTGTTTTAGCATCTGGGAAAAGCAACAGAATGCAAAAACACGCTGCTAAAGGCAGAGATTAATATATTATATCAAGAGATATAATCGCAAATATGTTTGCTACGGTATTTCAAACCCTAGAACCTTTCGGAATAGAATTGTCAAGATATAAAGAAATATCAGCTTGCAGAGTCATTCATCTTGTTGCTTTGTCCTTTTTTGGCAAGTGTCAACAACCGAACAGTATACATGTGTGCGTTTCTGTCGCGGTGTGGATTTTTCGGCGCGAAAGGTCGACAGATCAAGAGTACCACTACTCAAGTCTAATCCGATTGACAATCGAAAGTGAAAGACCTCGAGTTTGAATTTCACTCGCGTTGCTTGAAGAGTTGTTCTCTTCAGAAATAGACTACAAGTAGTGCGGGGGATGACAAATCGCCCATCCCGGCTGCTTTATGGGGGTCACCGTGAGGGGCAGGGGCCGGGACGGCGGGGAAAGAGTCGGTGGGGTAAAGATATTGATGAGTGGATTAATACTATATAACCCCCGGAATAACATCCCAACAGGGGAATGCAACTAATCTTTTGACTAGCATCAGTTATTAAATTAGAACCATATCCAATAGACTGTGAATTTACACAAGACAGGTTTTCCATTCACTCCGCAAATTCCGCTGAGAAGCATATGTGTCGAAGTTTTTTCATGGCTTTAAAAACGTGTGCAAACACGTCACAAAGCTAAAAGGCACTTATACTTACTCCTTCTCTTGAGGTCTTAATGTTTTTCCTCCTTTGAGATCTTCTCTATCAAATCTTGGTACGTTGTGTTCCGCCAGATCTTAGTTTCGGAAAGAACTGAAATATGAGCAAAAATGAAAAAGAAGCGGAATTGAAAAAGAGTCTTTTTTCACTGCAAGTACGAGATAAAAGTAATCCGCGGTAGAGTTTGTCATTTAAGCGGGGACACCGATATCCTGTTAGGATTTGTTTGAATTGTCTTCATCTTGAACTCTATGTTTCGAGGAAATGCCATGGATAATGAAACCGCAGTAGAAGAGTTGAAGGTGTTTTGCCTTGTCGTCAAGCCAGTCGTTATAACCAGCCTGAATGGTAGAAACCTGGGTACATACATGTACAATGTGAGAAGATAAATATTGTGTTAGGAAGTTGACTTGGACGATTCACGATTTTCAAATGTTTTTTTTTTTCAAGCAACATCGCTCACCTCTCAGCTTGCTTTGACTTGAATTTTAAAGGACGTGAAATGGTCAACAAACTTTTATACGGGTATTTTTGAAGAAATTTCCATCAAATATATCATTCAATGTTGGATCAATTTCCCAAGTTAGGTGTCCAGAACAAGTCAAATATATCAACATGGTATTGACGAGTAATGTTGGTTTAGCTCGAAATAGAGAGCTTAAACCTTCTTGAAATCCCATGGCTTTCCTGAAATGTACTGTTCTTCTAAAAACGGGAAATGTTTTTCCTCCAATCAGAACAAGCCGTAACTGTCGAAGTGGTCGCGTTAACAAACCAGCAACTATTTGGTGCACATATATATATTTCTCAACGACAGACAAGCACCTTAAATGGGTATATATTTAATGAGATCGGACATGAACTCCATATTCAGTGTAAATCAGTTCCTAAAATACAGATAAGCTCATACTGCAGCGCCTACGATCACGTGTCTTTGTACCATTTCAGTTAAAAAGCAAATTCTGCCGTTGCTAAGACAGCTTTTCTATTTTTTTTTAAAAAAAACAATTGGAAACTTTGTTAGTGGTACATATATAGTTGTGATGACTCTCCTTTGCTAGCTCACCAGCGCTCGATCATGTTGGCTAGGAAGTCGTTACACTGGGTGTGTCTTCTATGTTTTCCGTTTTAGCATCTCGAGATTAACTGCTTCGCTAAAGCTTTGATTATTATCGGAAATCCCGTGCGGAAAACGTGGTAGCGAATTAGAATGCGTGAACGACACCACAGGCAAACTTTGGATTAGTTTTGCTTTTAATACTACATACATCCATATAGAGGCGTGCTTTTGAATGATTCTATACTGAGGTAAGCTCATCACAAGTGATGGATGTTGTGTCGGAGTGTTTGAGAGCAGTAGTTGATTCAACACCGCAGGCAAAATCTTCATTTTAATCATTCTTTCACGAGTAATTGCGGTTTCCATGGTTTTTGACGAGTGTTCGGAAAAGGCAAAGAGTATAATCAAGCCAGCTTTTTGTTTCTTTCTGTCGTCTCACGAATAAATAAAGATGGGCCAAGCTAAGGAAAGAATAATCAGATCTTCATTTGTTTTATGCCGGCCCTGAAGCTTAGTGATTGGTTGAGTATTGTCGTGATGTCCTAACAGAGCTTTGCATATCAGATTATTTTATTTTCCGTGTTTTATTTTGAGTCCAGAAGTTTACAGAAATGATGAATAGGTTAGCAGTGCCGTTCTGTTGATGAAGACCTGCCATTCATATTCAAAACGGGCATGTAAAACTTGTCTGATAACGCCTTTATTTTATTTCTCATTCTTTCTAATTGGCATAAACCGTCCAAAGTCGCTTTGTATCTGGGTGAAGATACTTCTCAAACACTTTTTAGAGCGAGTAGTTTTCTAATTCGCCGGGAAACAAGCTCAAAACAAAGTACTTAAGACTTAATGGTCAAGAGACGAATACGAAGGCGTGTGTGACGAGGCCATTTGGCAGCTGTGCAGACCAATATCGCCAAAAGTCTCAATAAGTTGGTGCTCGTATTGCTTATGTCGGACTCCCTAAGGTCGGCCATTAGTCTTCTCAATGGTCACAATCATTACGCATTTATCAAATGGATGACGTCACGTGAATTGTGTTAAATATTAATGAAACGTGCCCTGTTTGGGCTTATTTCTCAAGACCGGACTGAGTGATGTATAACGCAATTATAGCCGTGTTTACAATACTAACGAGCGACCTTTTTAGATGTAAATTTTTGACCACTTTGTCTGCCTACATCTCGCAGCAGTTACGTTGTTTTGAACATTATCTTTGGGCGTGTAGTCGGTCCGTTTTGGAGGCCAGTTTATCAACTCTCTGGCGGGTCCGACACGTCATTTGCATGTTTGGCTTAACCACCCTGAAAAAGGGTTCTGCATATAAAAGAAACTAACCCTCACATTTCAATGATAATACCATTGTTCGCAGCCAAGCCCACGATTAATTTCACAAATTATTTCCTTCGTCTTTCTTTTCAATGGCGGCCATATACCCGTTTTCGTGACAAAAGCTCAAGCTATAGGCTGCTAGCGCAGCTGCCCTCACAGTGGAAAACGAAACCACGTGAGAGCTTCATTGGCTAGGATGCAAGTAGAAGTGTATATCGGCGGTTTTAGTGGCGAGCTGGTCGGTTTAGCTAATTGATGCAATATGTCATAGGCTGACCAGCTAACTCCAGGCAAACTTCCACGAACACTGTTCCAATATAACGAGTGACAACGTCGAGGGAAGTAATTAAAATTTCACTTTTCATTTATTAGCTGAACAAAGAATAAAACCACAATGGAAGGCCCGTCAGCTGCGTGATTGGCTCAGGTGTTTTTGAGCGAATCATGAAAGATAAATTCGTTTTCTGTTTGCAAAGAAACTTGTTCCTTGCTAGTACTAAATGTTCAATGCGAACGCGTCCAGACTTGCTTCAGCGCGCTTGAATCGTTGAAGCTTTCAGCTTAGTGAACAACATCTGAAGTGCGGTTAGAAACTTTTGTCAAGAATAATATTGGAAAGAATTTTTCAATTCAAAGGGCCTGAAGGCGAAAAGGTGGTTATATTGTCATTTACATCCACCTAATGTCTTGGCGCAATATACATTTCTGTCCTTCTTGAAAAAGTTCTTTCTTTTCAGGGCTGACTCACTCTCTTCGTTTGCGATATTTCCCAGAATAAAGATTTACGTAGATTCGGATTTGTGTGTGTTTGACGTCATCGATGCTTTCTGCTCGCCTCTCTTCACTGTTCACCGGCAGAGCCCTCGGCGCTGCGCTCCAGTGTTTTGCGACATGTAGCCTGAAAATTTGGTTTTTAGCGCAAGTAGAAGAGAAATAAAATGTTTCAGCGTATTTCGTTATAAGTCCAACAATAGATCATCCAAATAAAAGCAATTTCTACCTGAAAGAACATACATGACTACCCACAGAAGCTCAAAGGCCCTGCTTCGTTGCGTCGCAACCAATGAAAGCGTTACTCCGAATAACCGAACCAAGTTTCAGTAGAGATGAGAACGACAACTATGATTCTTTTACCTTTAAACAGCACTGTCTTACGTCGAGCTAAAGCCAGCGATCGAGTGTTTCGAAACGAGGGAAATTAAATAAATTATAAAGGGATTATGTTTCGGGGCGAATGTCACAGATATGTTGCCCACTCTCGTAATCTTCTCAAGTCGAGTTCTTTCTCGATTCGCCAAGAAGATTGTGACGCGAATCAGCAGGCCTCAGAGGTCAATGGTTCTCCACGCTGTAGTACCCTGTTCCGCTAGCTGTAGTCCCTTGTTCCGCTAGCTTTTGCGTTCTATTTTCTCTTTCGTGGAGATAGCTGTGATAATTATGTTTTATTACGAACACCAGCCCAGCTACCAAGAATTCTAAACACGCGCCGGCCACGCTGATTGGTTCGGAACATCTCATGTCCGATGGGCGCATGCGTAATGCGACGGGAAATGCACGTGTCAAAAGAATATATAAAAACAACAAAGCTTCCTTCTTAGTCTTAGAGATATTGTGTCATTAGCAGGGAGGTATCCTTTATGTTTTTCTATTTATCTAGAGCTTTTATGTCGGCCGCAGTCATTTGGGTCCCTTCGTAAGTGTGGTCCGTTGAGAATAGAATGCCATCAAGCATGTTGGACTCAAATCTTTGTCCGCCTAAAGCGAAAAAATTCGCCCACAGTTGCCGAAACTCCAGCTCTGGGAGGTTTACATACTGCGTACCGCCTTTACATAGATTAACAACGAACACAAGGATATTTCAGCCTGAGGAAATGGAGTCTAGGATTATTTTGCCGCCATCGTTGTTGACTCATTTGAGCGAGGAGGTTCTTGTTCTTATTTTGGAGTATTTGGACTTCAGGAGTCTTGTAATGTTGGGCAAAACTTGCCGACTTTTTCACCGACTCTGCCTCGCGAATCTCATATGGCGTCATCGATGTAGGGTGAGTGAGTGGTATTTTTGAGCTATTTTGTTAGTGTACACGAAGCAAGTTATTGTTTTAGTATTTAGCTCGTTTCGTTTCAAGTTTCTGTGCTACTCTACTTGGTTTGGCCTTTCGCAACAAGCGTGAGAACGCCACCCTTACCTCATGACAGTCATGGGCTGTGAAATTCTCGTTCACAAGTCGTTCACTTTTCCCGTTTATTGAACGAAATATTTTTGTAAAGAAACTAAATTTTGAGGTTATTTAGCTGTCTTTCAGTGAAGAAATACACAGAAAAGTTTCATATAAGGGTGTCGAGATGCTGTTCTTATTTCCCCTTTGTTGTATTCGCTCTGAAGTAGGCAGCAAAGCGCTTGGATTTTCCATTTCCGATTTCCAAATGCCATGCGGTAGTTGTACCCGTTCAGGCAGAATATCTGACAGAAAGGCGGCCTTTATTCGTATAAGTCGTAGGGAATTCTGCAATACAAGTATTACTGAACACGAAATATTTCTATTTTGGGTGCTCTGTCGTTAAGTTTGTGATATTTTGAAGAATACGTGCGTTATAAACATTCGAGTAACGAAGAAGGCAAGTGCTTTCATTTAGGTCTAATATATTATTCAAGATATGAAAGCTGCCAAGAAATTCGAGCTTTATTTCTCTTATATGTTTCTCTTTCAAGCCGTAGGGTAAATAGAATGATAGAATCTGTCGACCAGGGGAGCGAGAAAGACTGTCGGGGCGATCAAACTGCCTGTGCCTATTCACCGCCTGGCATATCCGGGTAGGGAGGAAAGAGGGTGTTTCTATTCGTCGGCGTGCCTCGTTTCATGTAATGTTGGTGGGTTATTGAAATGGTAATGAAGAGATCGATTTCAGTGAATCCAAGTGGTTGGTGTTGAATAGACGGCTTGTGTTGAATACTGCGAGAGAATAGTTGTGTTCTTGTGATACTTTATCGCGCGCTTGTCATATCTCTCCGACTCAGCGCTACCCTTGTCTCATCTCAACTCCAATCAATTCACTTTCGCTCCCAAGACACTGCCTTGGGATTTTCAGTGCCTTTTGTAAACACGGTGTTGATTTTGCATGGTACAAGAGCTTGTCCAAGTGGTGAAATATGCACAGCTTTTTTGAACAAGAGGACATGAATAAATAAATTGAGGCTTTTTGAAAGGAAATTTACGCGATATTATCGGCACCGGAATCGATTGTTTTGTGTTGCTTTGGCCAGGCCTATAGCAGCTGCACCATGTTTGGCCACTGAACTAGATCCAATGTTTTCTTTCTTTAAATTCTCTGCTTGTCGCTAATTGCAGATAATTTTTTTCCTCCAAAGGAAGGAGGTAATTTTCTTGTTTATCTTTTGGTCAATCTCTCTCTTCCTAATCTGTTATTTGTGTGCAACGTGAAAGGCAGGCTTCTTCGTGCAACCGTTTTCAGTTCATTAGGGGTTTTCCCGAGGGTTTCTATTGGCTCGCTGTGCTTTCCGTTGCTTGAACATTTCGAGTTTTCTACTGTACAGGACACAAGATAGTGTAGGCTCAGGGGAAACTGAGTGGACAATAAAGAAAAAGTAAATTTTTTGATGGAACAAACGCAAATGAAACTATACACGAAGTTCTAGGAAATTGTCAGACTTGATAACGTTTGTGTTTGCAGTAGTTAAATCCATACCACAATTTTGTTTTCTGACCATCACATTGAATCGGAGGCCACTGCATAAGAACATCAATATTTTTTTCATTGGTTCTGTGATTGTTCAGATCAAATTGTAAACAATTTTAGACTTCTTGATATGACCCTTTAGCAATTTTCTCTGAGAAATTATCTAGGGTTCATCAGTTTTCTCAAGTTTGCATGGTACAGAAGTACTTATTATTCAGATTCTGCAGGACTGGCGTTCAGTTTCACCTACAAGTAAGAACTCTAGCAAAACACGTAATTAACATCATTATTGAATATTTCTTTTGGTATGGGTAAAGTATCAGATTTTGTTGCCAAGGTTTGCTCGAAAAAAAAATTCAGCATTTTAAGATTATGCTGATTTTCTTTTTGTGCCACATGAGCAGCAAAATTCTATGATATTGCACGTATTGTAATACATAGAAAACATAATGTACATGGATAGACTTTGAGTAGCAGACAAGTGATCTGTTTTCATCTATCTGCTTGGCTTGGAATGCAAATTTTTGTGAGATTAAGTTATTTTTTTATAACAGTGAACTGTGAGTATTTCATTCAGATTTTTTTCTCCCTTTACTGTTATATTCAGGTGCATTCTCTTGCTAACTAGGTATTTTCTATGATATCAACAGTGGGACAACCCTTCACCTTGGGTGTCTGTGTGTGTGCGTGCGTCTTGTTTTTGCAAATTGTGTCAACTGTTTCTTAGAGAGCAGAATTTGTTAGAGCTTCTCCCAACAAACTTCCAAAAATCTTTTAGTTGGAGAGCCCTTCAAGTCATTGATCCTGCCAATAAACCATGCATCAAGTTTTAACCAGTTACAGTGAGCAGATTTTATGTGGAAGCCATGGCTATGTTTCTAGACATTTGTATTTATCTTTTATTAAGTTTTTCATAAACCATCTTTCAGTGTGTTTAAAACTGAAAAACAATATATGTGAAAGAGTGGTTCGGCATTCTTGGGAAATATCCTGTTAGTCGATTTTTTTTCTTTTGACAAATCTGCTTTTTGCCATCTAGAAGACATGAGTAGCTTACCATGTTATGTTTCATCTTTTTTGTTCTCAAAGACATCGTGTTTGACTCTGGTATGACTTCTTCCTTTCAGGTGGATTTTGGTCTCAAAACAAGATGGCCAGAGTATACTTACATTTACCTCTATGAAATGTTCTACAAAGCTGAAGTACTTAAGAATGATCATAATTTTTTCAGA
The DNA here is from genome assembly GCA_022496165.2 of Catalaphyllia jardinei. Taxonomy (NCBI): domain Eukaryota; kingdom Metazoa; phylum Cnidaria; class Anthozoa; order Scleractinia; family Caryophylliidae; genus Catalaphyllia; species Catalaphyllia jardinei. The sequence goes on from CM042752.1 coordinate 18,509,585, forward strand.
CCAGTGAGTCAACTTAAGACTTCAGTTATTGTTTGGTATCTATTGAACCCCATTCCTCCTTCTCAAAGTGTAAGCCATTTAACAGCAAGCCAAGCAAAGTCAATATGGGGATTGACAGATGAAGAACTGGAGTCGAATTACTATGAATCTGACAGAGGTGAGTGTTGATCATTGTATAATCATGTTCCTCAAATAGTACTGCTTATAATGGAAGAGGATATTATAGATTTGGCTACATGCAGGAGTTATATGAAAGGTAATTAGGGAATTGAGGATTGGTTTTTAACTTGCATACTGTAACAGTTAACTTTTGGAGAAAGTTCAAGGTACTGCCAAACAAGATATGGTTTGTTGTTTATCAAATGCACAGATACATGTACATAATTCTGTGAATTGTATTTCACAGAAGGTGACTGAAATAACATACAGAAATAAGCTTTATATGCTTCCTTGTTGTGACGTTTTGTTTTTCTTTGCAGAACGGGACGTACAAGAAGACTATCCCTCCAATTACTATGAATGGACTAGTTTATATAAACTTTTTGTTAGAAAACACGGTGGAATTAGGCAAATGCAAACTTATGTTCTCAAGCGATGCTTGAGAAATCGGCAAGCTCTTGAGGAACATTTTCAACTTTCTTTGCACTCTTCACGGCAACAAAAATGGTATCAATTTTTAGAGGACAGGGATGCTGGAAATCGAAAGGCACTAAAAGCATTGACAGAACACATGCCAAGAGTAACTCATAGCTACATGTTACACCAGGTATGCACTTAAAAGTTTGAAACCTGTGACAATCTATATATGTCAAGTGAGGCCAATGTGTGGAATCTTAATTTATTTTCATCTTTAGTACATGTATGTTGTTTTCATAGTAGCTGAATAGAAACACTATTTTTAACCAAACAGCACACATATTTTCTTAGGATTGTTTTCTAAAAGAACACTTTGACCTTTCTTTATATTACACAGTGATAAAAAGTTAATCTGATATCTTCAGTAACATGAACACATCAGACAGTTAACGTTTTTTTGAGAGACCAAAGTACGATATTCTCTTGATCGATATTGACGTTTTAAGGAGGAGTGTTTTACTTTGTTATTTAATGCATTTCACTTGTTTCTTTACACACTAGATCACAGCAATGTACATCGACGGTCATCTCAAAGGTGGTTTTCAAACTGTTGAGGCATATGCTGGATTTTGTGGCTACTTCAAGAACTGGTTAGATACCAAGAGCATCAAGCTCACTGTTCCACGGCAAGGTGAAATGGTGGCTGAGGATTACAGAGCATGCCTTGAATATGTCAATAGCGAAGTAAGTTGACACTACAATCGTTTTTCTCGAAGATTTCTGAATTGTTATAGTTTGTGATAATGATCATCAGGGTTTTCTTTAAGTTTTTAAGTAGCCGGGGTTTTGTGAAAAGTAGACGGTTGTGGGACCTGATAAACATCATGTCCTCGACATATCTTGACTCATGAAGCAATGAAAGTAGCCGGCAAAACCTGGCAGAGAAGCCCGCAAATGTCGCCGGCTGCCAGCGCTTATATACAACCCTGGATCATCATCATTATTCCTTCATTTCACAACTTGGTGTCGCACCCAGAAGTGTATACAAGATTTCAATCTGTGTGCACTGACATATACATGGTCACATTTTTCTTATGAGCTTAGCAACTCAGTTTTTTGGGGGGTTATTCAAAGTGGAAGCTAAAATATTTACTCACCTTCCAGCTTGCAAGGCATGCAGAGGAGATTGAATTGACTGTGAATGATTTTATGAGTAAAGCAAAGCCTTACATTGAAAGACTGCATGAAGTCTGGATGTGGCAAAATCAGAATGAAGCAGCTTACAGAAAGGAGCACAGGCCATCTTCTGTAGTCAGGAGGCATAAGTGTTACAGGTAAAGGACTAAAGATTACTTATTAATAAATTCTGTAAGAGCTTTTTACGTTTTGATCCAGTCAAACAAACAAATAATATTCATCAGGTTGTTCACCATTTTTAGTTTTTTTAGTTTTTCTTATTTGATGAATGAATTAGTAGCACTAACAGGGGTGGAGGTTGGGGTACAAGGGGAGAGTTGGTTACCCTTCTTGGTGTACCCTTGTCTGATTTGTTTTCCTTCTGATTGCCATGATTCTCTGTTGTGTAGTATCCCACATTTGCTCACACACACAGAACAGGGTTCGTACGGGTCCTGGAAAACCTGGAAAGTCTGAATTTTTTTATGGCATTTTCCAGGACTGAAAAGTCCTGGAAAAAGGCCACTGGTCCTGGAAAGTTCTGGAAATCTGTTGAACTCAACTAAAAAATATGAAACTATCAAGTATATGGAAAGCAGAAAGGAGAATTAACATTGAGATCTTGGGAGTGTAGTGGTTTATGTGAACTTAAGAGCCCTTGAAAAATCAATCCTGGAAAAGTCCTGGAAATTTGTTTCTGAAAAGGGTACCAAACCTGACAGAAACTGAACCAAGTTGCTGTTCATGACCATTGCGAAATTACAGCAGACACTGGTCTGTCATTTTACACATTGTTTTGAAGTCCTGAGGTTCACAGCTTTCCAAATATAGGAAATGTTATTTTCTACTGAAGCCAATACACACAAACTTTACATAGCAACATCTTACTGGTTCATACAAGAAAGTTGTTATTCTTACATTTTTGCGAGTACTCATGGTGTGCTGTTTTGACTGAAGAGTGTTCAATCATGTCACCGGTGGTGACAGAGATTAGCCAAAATATTTTAGCAGTATTTTTTATAGTTTGCTTGTAATATAATGTAGCCACCAGACTGTGAATCTGTTGTGCATGGCTTGCAGTGGTACAGTAGCAATAAGAAACTTTTAATTAGTGGAATGCACACGAAGCCCTTACATCTTATTTATATCCAAAATTTTAGTTTTGTGCTCATTCCTGAACTTTATCAGTACCAATATTTAGTTAAAAAAATAAATTTTGTCTTGGCTCATGTCAACACCTCATTAGTAACTAAGTGAAAATATTATTTGTCTGGCTTGTGCCATGGTGGTGATATTGGAATTGTATTAGTATAATTTCTTAGTCTGGAAAAACCCAAGGAATAAGAGTCCTAGATAAATAAAGTAGAAAAGCCAACTTGTTAGCTAGTATATTTTGTTGCTTTGAACGTATTTCACTGTCTCTGTGAAGTGGATTGTTGAACATTGCCTGTGGCTAGAAGCAGTATTGAACTAGCCTCTTGGGATGCCATATTCACTGACCAATTCAAGTGATTAGGACTTATTTACCACCATCAAAACAATTTGATGGCACTTTTATTGCATTTGAGAAATGTTGGCACAGCTGGAGATTTCAACTGTGTTTTCAAGAGATTAGTTGGCTCATTTTTTTTCTTTGTGGTGCTTCAAGTGAAAACTTAATGAGCAAGACAGATATAGTCACACTAGTTATTTGTTTGATTTCTTGTTCCCAACGATACTATAGTGAACCTTTTTTATGTATGACAATCATGGAGTTTTTTGTTGAGGGTATTTGAATATTCCAGGGCTATTTGGTCCAGTTGTAGTCAGGAGCACAGACAGAACAGCGTTCTATTGCTGTTGATAGCATTGACATCGCGTCGTTTGTATTTTAATTAATGATCCACTTGAAGTAATGTGGTGGCGCTCTTTATGTTTATTCACGAGGCAGATAAGTGCTTCAACTCAATAGCGCAACACTTCAATTTGTTCTTCCAGTAGTTTCTAGGTAGAAAGAGGTTGGTATGTAGTAAAGCTTAGCTCAAACCTATTCAAGCCTACTTTGTCTTGATTTTGGCGACTGTTCTTTGCTCAGCTGTTTAGTTTGATTTAGTTTATAGCGAGCAATGAATTCAGTGTTCTCTGGCGAATCATGGTCCATTTTCATTTTCAAGTGGTTTGGCGGCAATACCTCGATATGGAACCTTAGCACATAATCAACAAACACTTGGACGTATATTGCATTGGTAGTGCAGTTGTTCGTCACTTGAACGTATTTGCTTTCGGTCGTGTGTGCTAAACAACGAGGATCACAAAACCCGTGCAAGCGCCTTTTCAAGTGCTTATCACTTGAGTGTTTTAATGATCCCTGATATTTGAACTTCTGACAATAATCGAGTCATGATTAGTGATATTATGGCTCTATAATAAAGCCACAAGCCCAACATATGAAGCAGGCCGCCATTCCTTTCATTGTCATAACAATCGCCCTCGAGCTACGTAAACTATATTACTGTGAAAGCATTGAGCTAAGTGTTGTGGTGACAGCCACTGCATTTTCTCCTCCTGGCAGATTAAGTAAGCAGAACCTCTTTTGTCAATTCCGATTCTTAAATATCAACTTAACAACGCATTAAGTCCTTGTGATAGTAGAGATTTTTTAAAAAAATGTTTTCCTCGTCACGTCCTCACTCCGCACGCTCTCATGCGTCAAATATTTAAAGAAAAAGCTTCTGACCTTCTTTCTGGTTTATAACAAGCGGCGTTGTAGCCAGGGTTTTCTTTAGCAACTTACGCTTGTCCAGCCATGAAAGATTAGTTTGGCGATTTAAGTGCGGGAAACTTCGTGGGCCATTTTCAGTGTGGCACTGATCGTTGGTCAAAGCAAGGAAAGATTATAACACGATTGTATTTTTGAAACTGGAATAAAATAAATTTGTGCTGGGAAATCTTCTATTCCTGTGAGCTTCCAATTCTGTTCGTGAGAAGTCTAGCTAATAAAAAAACACGTATCAAATGAGAAGTTGACTTTCAAGGATTTCATTGTTCGTTGTTGTCAAGGAAATGAAACTACAGTACTCAGTTAATGGTAGGTCGAGTGCTTGTCGTATTTTTATGGAATAAATTTCCAGCATAACCCATTCTCCACTTGAATGAATGATTGAATACTTTATTTACCCCCGGATTTTAGAGTAGCTTTATCGTAGCTAATATCTCCGTTCATTTTCCACCACAAACCCTCAGTATAACAACAAAGGCCAGACCACAACACCAGGAACTGCGTGCCCTACTCTTTACGATAAGCGTGTGGGTTCTTTTACGTCCCCTGCTAACATAGTACTCTCCCAACTTTCAGTAGAGCTGGCAGTTTTATTCATTCCTTGTGTTTTCTTGTAGGGAATTTCTCGAGAAAGGTAAACTAGAAGATTTTACTCGCCTCAAGATGTACTTTGAAAGAAAGGAGATTGTTGTGGCCTGGTTCAAGGAGAACAGTTGGTTACATACACTTCTTGGAGATTTCGTCATGAGGCCGCTGAAACCCGCGTGTTTATCATCAGAACTATCTTCTTCTCACTTCTCTTCCGATTGCGTGTCAAACTTGGTTCAAAGGTAAGGATTGAAAACACGATTTCCTCCAAATAAGCATTCTTTCCTTCGGTTGTTTTGATTTCTGTCCAAAATATTCTTGTCGGATATTGGTCACAGCTAAGATCACGAGCTACGAATAAATGTCAGAGATTTGTGGTGTTTATTTTGGCCATGGGTTGTCCTATAATCTCCAGTATTAATGCCAGCTTGAGTAGAGCTAAATTGCACGCTATGGAATCTATCCTTGCCTGAGGTTGTCATGGCTCACACCGCCACTAAACTTGTGGTTTCCTTCTTAGACTGTGGTCCTGCAGCGCCAGTGTTAGATTTGGGTCTTACCACCTTGCATTGTTAGTAGCATTTGTTGCTGAAAGAAAACCCCTTGTCAACTTGTATTTATGTCACTTTTTCATTGGGTTTTTGTTTTGTCTCCGCTAATATCAAACCTCTTTCTTTGTCAGGTTTTTGGAGACTGGTTTCCGATCAGACTTCAACAAGATCCGAATGAAGCTGTCGGAAATGGGAACGCTTCAACTTCAGAATCTCGTGCGAAAATCTCGTCAGCTGCGGGACTCCATTCAACAAGATGTCATGAAGGACGACTGTGTTTATGTCAGTGACTACGAAGACAGGAATCTCTTGAACTTTTTTGGCAGTGTTAGAGATCCGTTCACAGAATACGGGCGACGAAGAATCGAAGTGGTTACGTTGGATTAAGTGGATAACAAACTAAGAACGATTTAGGGTGTTCATCTTGTATTTCGTATCTACCTTTACTCTGTCTATCTAATTCAAGCATTCTACTCCTGCCTTGCGAGTGTATTAACCATACACCGTTGCCTTTCGACTTGAAGTTGATCTTTCTGTGGCAGTTTCACTTCCTGTTCTGTTTTTTTTTTATGTCCAGCCATGTGTATGATTGAGTTGGTCCTTTCGTTAAACGTAGCTTGTGAAGTTCCTGTTTCTACACGCAAAGACATCGGCCAGTCGCTGACCGATAATCGGCTATAACAGAGAGACTTGTTAATGTCTTTCCGTTTTATTCGTATATGGTATATTAAGGTTCCAAATTAACGAAGGTTTTTTTTGTTACAGCTAAGTGAATTATTTATTATTTCTCAAGTCGAGCTTATTTTGTACAGTGTGGATGCTTCGAGAAAAAAAAGGAAATAGATTTCAAAGTTAACATAAACCAAGCCATATTTCGCGCCTCGGCTATTGCGTATTGTGGGACGTCAGGATTAACCCGAGGGGGAGGGGGGAGGGAGTCGTTTGATCATTTCTTCCTTTAGACCACACCTATGATGTCCTTGATATGGCTCTTTGAGGACCTCATTACAATGGGTTCTATCTAAAGTGCTGCTTTGTATACTACGTGTCTCGTTAATTTTGTACGAAATATTTTTACATGGAGTTAATATTTTCGGAAGACGTGTATAATAGAATATTTAAGGTTATTGTAATTTGTTGAGAACTTCCGCCCAGTTTTCAAGAAAAAATATGAAAGAAAGAGGAGAATTTTTTTTTTGCCGGCCAACTGTTGGTCATGTTAATGTGAAAAAAGAACCATACGATCTATTTATTATTCAAAGGAATATTTAGTGAAAATTATCTAATAGACCATATCTCATGAAGCTTTAGATTATCATCAGTTATTTACTGCACAGCGCCAATACCTCTTCAAAATGAGAGCAAAATGCATAAATAAAATTCAGTACAATGACAAAGTATTTTAGTGGTTCGTGTAACTGAGTGTTGCGTTTACTATCGTAAAAGAAACAGTAAACTTCTGCCGGCACGCAAGGATCGGTGGGATAGTAGCTGAGAGGGAGTGCGGGGAATACCTAGTTTGTGGCGAAGCCACAAGAATATGGGTGGGGTGGGTGAGTAATTACGCAATGGTTTCTCAAAGTTTGGCTTTGGACCCAGGTGACACTTTGATGTCTTGGATGACGGAATTCGGATCGGGGACTCAACCACTTCGTTCTTGAGAGTAACGCCAAGTTATCCATAACGAGCTATCAGGTTTTCCACAGGTCGGGAAATGCTCAAGGATGACTATTACAAGTCCAGGGTACATTGACATATAGAGGAAAAGTGATATAATAACACTGCTGACGGCTGTAAGAGGAGGCTGAAGGCCTCAATTGTTTAGTCAGGGAAATTTTATTCTATTAGGTATTAGGGAAAAGTCGGGGGATTTTGACAAGTGAGGTCTGCGGCAATCATGGATATTCCCCGGTTAATTCGTTAAACTAAGTCTGGTTGCCAGCGTATTTCGCGTGATTTCTTAATGAATAAAAACCGCGACCTTAGAGCGAGAGGACAAAGGACGCAAAATTTCACCCTTACACCTGAGTAGATGATGAGATTTTGAAATCTCACATGACAATCATTGATGAGCTTTGATGTTATGACAAATTCCTTCGCCCCTGTTAAAGTGGAGGTTTCATCTCCCCTCCCAAATAGTATGTAAATATGTAAAGAGTTTCAGTGGTTGAAGAAGTAAAGAGAGAAATTATCATCTGGACACTATGTTTGAGAGTTAATAGAAATCCCAGCGTAATCGTGTGCAAGTGAGTCACGATTGGTTTTGAACTTTTATCAGATTGGTTTATAGGTAAAGTGCAGTAATACAGGACTAAAGCAGAAATAAAAAAAAAGAATTTTTCCGCGCTTTGAAAATTAGCGGAGAAATATTCTCTCGTCAGTATGAACTATCAAGGTACCCCGGGATATTACATTAGGAGTGGTTGTATGAAATTCATTCTCTTGGTGTTCTCTGGAGGCGACTCGCTTGGGTGGGGCTGTGCGACCTCCAGTGAGCGCACGATAGCAATAATCGTGTGAATGTTTTTGCGCAGAGGTGAAATATGCCCAGGGAATTAGGACGAGAGTTGAATTTTTCCGTGGTTTGAAAATTACCGGAAGAATATTCTGTCGTCTTTATGAACTATCAATGGACTCTCGGGAGAGTATATTAGGAGTGGATGCATTCATTCTCTTGCTGGTCTCTGGAGGCGACTCGCTTTAGGGCCCCGTCCACACTAATCCGTTTTCGAGCTGTTTTGCTCCGTTTTCAAAAAGATTTGCGTCCACACTTGTCGTATTCGCATCGTTTTGGCCCGTCCACACTACAGCGCCGTATCCGTTTTAAAAACGCTCTATACCCTTAGTGCGCATGGTAGCGTCTGTCCGCCATTTTGGATACTCACGGTCGAGTGGTCTGGCGCCCGGTCGTGTCTACTTTGATGACGTCACCGTTTTCAAATAGCATCGTTTTCTCCGTCCACACTAGAAAACAGCGTTTTCAAAACGCATCGTTTTCAAATCGCTCAACTCTGGAAAGCGTTTTCGAATGGCTCCGTTTTCGGCGATCGTTTTCGGCATTGTACTGTGGACGATAGCCGTATTCGGAGCAAAACAGCCTAAATACATGAATATTTATAATTTATATATTTACATTATTTTTTTTCAGATTCAGTTCTTGATGTCATTTTATGGTGCTTTTGTTTTTGAAGGCATAATAAGTTATTTATGGGACTTTCTGTGTCATTTAATTTACACTAAGTGGGACCGTCTATGCCCAAGATATTTAGAGGTTATTTTTCCACCCAAGTGGGACCATCTGTGCCCGAGATATTTAAGGGTGACATTTTCACATAAGTCGGACCATCTGTGCCCAAGATACTTAAGGATGATTTTTCACCAAAGTGGGACCATCTGTGCCCGAGATATTTTTCCCAAAAGGGACCATGTACCTAAGGTATGTTGGGGTGATTTTTCACTTTATGGGGTCATCTGTGCCCTGAAATCGGGGTGAATTTTTACACCCAGTAGCTTGGGACCATCTGTGCCCAAAACGTAAGAATTTACCTACCAATTATTGTGGGAAGTTTATTTTGCCAGCTTTGTCTTGAACTTGTTGTTGTTGTCCTCGTTGTCTTGCTGTTTTTGTTTGTTTTTGTTTTTATATTTTTATTTGATTTGTCGTTTTTTCTTGCTTGTCGGTTCTTTTCTTAATTTTCCTTTTTCAGATATGTTCAAGTCAGAGATGCAGTGCGAATACTTTGCCGCATTCCCTGATGATCTGCAGCCATTGGTCAGCCGCGCCCAGGAAACAGTGCTTGCGTCGAAAGCGGAAGGCACCATTTGTCCTTATCTGGCTGGTTTTAAGCGCTGGAAGCTTTGGGCTTCGTCTAACTGTTTTCGCCACATGCTGGCCATGTTGCGGCCCACTTAAAGTGCCTGATTTTTTGAAGTTTTTCTCCTGTACTTAACGCTGTTTACAGTAACGACTGGGCTCAACGCTTGGCCGGTCTGCGAAGGTCTCTGATCATCTTATCATTTCTTCCATGGTTAGTGCGTCCCAAAGAATTCTGGGCAAATTGAAAGAAATTAAGAGCCTATCACCAGTGAAATGTCGAAAGTGCTTGTAACTTCCAAGATTTCAAATATGTCTCCTTCTTTGTCGGATTTGAGGACAGTAGCCTTATGTCTCTTGAGTTATGATGGCTCTTTTCGTTTCAGTGTCGGTTCTTTTCATGCTCCATAAGACTGTGACATTAAATTTTTTCATACTTTTGTATCTATATAAGGCAGCGTGGCCGAGTGGTCGGCGAGTCCGGCGTGTCGGACTCGCAATCCGGCGGTCCCGGCTTCGAGTCCCGCTCTGACCACTACCTGGATATGTTTCTCAGTAGCCCCGAGTTCAAATATTCGGCCACGCTTGTAAATTAATAGCCAACTGGCTTGCCTCGCATTGCATTGGAGCAATACACTGCTGCCGCAAAAATTGATCTTGGTGAGGATCTGCCGTTGTTTAGAGCTTTATCATCTTCTAGATCCACATGCAAAGTCCGGCGTCCGGCGACAGACGTTTCCTGCATGTCTTTCGGGGGGTGACAACTCTAATGTTTGAGCTTATGCTTATGTCAAAGTGTGAACCAAACGCTGTTTCGAGACAAAAATTGTTCCGGCAAACACGCCATAATTCCGGGACATTGCAAAAAAAGTCGGGACATCGAAGGAAATTTTATTTCACGTTTTGTTAACCTCGGTAAGGTAGGCATGAAATCTTCTATAAATGAAAACATTCAAACAGCGAGTGCAGCGCCGCGGCTACCAATCAGAAACGCGCCCCACTGGGTGAGCACACAGTTGGGTTCCACATTCCATTTAACCACGTCCAACCTTCACAGCAGTGACGTCCAGATCCCTTTCAGGTATAAACGCATTAGGGTCTGTCGAATATGCGCGAAAAATAGAGTATTATGCTTTCGGGTGTCACCCGTGAAACCAGGGTCACTTATGCTCAAAATTATACTCGGCTAAGGTATAACGCTCAAAATTATGCCGGACTGAAATGACACCCCTATAGGCCCGTGCCTCGTAATAAACATTCCTAGTCTTTCATTTTTGAAAGAATGTTAGACAGTAATTATTCAGGAATCTACTGTGACGAAAGCCATCCAGGCAAAGAAATCATTCTCGGTTGTGCAGAGTTATATCGTAAAGGAAAACCTGAATGCGAAAACTCCTTCTCGCGGCCCTATATTTCGTTCGGCTCACACGGCAACGCTTGCTACGCAGGCAAACGTACTGAAGGCGATTTTTTCCCCATAAAATTCAGCTCCTTATGACAGAAGCTGGACGACATGGGCGTAAAAAAAGGATCGTCTGGTGAAAACACCCGGAAATACTGTTGTGGGCTCTTGGGAGTTATCTTAAGTTTGGAGAGGACTTCATAGACCACCTGTCAGGAGAAGGGTTCAAGCTAGACAGAACAGAGAGAGACGATCTTGTTTTCAGTTTTCAAGGAAAGTTCCTTCTTATTCCTGGTAGGCGTACATTGCAAAGATAATCCCCAGCATATTCAGTGACTGATGGAATCTCGAAGTCTCCAGTACGACTGTTAATTAAGTACTTCGTCCACAACAAAGTCATGTCTATTGAAAAGCACAACGCAAGTAGTTTCCCTTGCTGCTTGCAGTATGACAGACTAAAACTTAAACCAGCTCTAGAATACTGTCGGCATCACCACTCAGTCATTGGTTTATCAAGTGGCCCGATGGCGTTCGAAGAAATGGAAGAAATTCGTAATCTGGGCGATGAAGAAAGAAGAAACAAGATGGCCGGCCTACCTTTCGCAAAAAAAGCTTTAGAATTCATTGCAGAAAGTCTTGACAGCAAATTAGCACTTCCAATGGGCCACTATCTCGTCAGTGATACTGGATCATTAGTCCAGTCCCTGAACTCTCCTTTCTTCCCGCCCCATATAGGGACTGAACCTGGGCGGGTGAAAGAAGAGTCCAGAATAACTTGCATGCGCATGCTCAGAACGCCGCCATTTTTTTCCCCCAAATCGGGGGAAAAACCATATTTGGAAGTATTTTCCAGTTTTGGCTTGTGAAGCGATTTTCTGAATGATAATATACAAGCAACAATTTCTGCATTCAGATTGATTAAAAACATGTCAATTAATCCCAAGTCAGTGGAATTTCACCAGCACGACGCTATACCACATTCGATTTATTTTTTTACCACAATATCAAAGATAACGAAAGAAATCTTTGCCAATATTTGTTGACAATTGAAAACACCGACTCGGACTTGAAAGTGCGCGCGCTGCATTATGCAAATAAGCTACTTGTACGCGTCAGACTTTCCTTTCAAAAACTTTTGCAAACTCGCTTAATATGCAGCAACAATACGAAAAAATGTTTGGGAAAAGAGTAATGACGCGTACTCGTTGTCAATGCGATAAAATTACAGACTACGATAAACCATGGGCATATTTCGATAGTTACGTTTTTACCACGATATGAACGTCAAAGAAATTGCGCGAGCGCGAGCTGAAAAAGACATTGCGCGACACATTGACGCGAGCAGCGTGGTTGGGACCTAGTAATTTTTTATTGGTTCGTTTTGAGCATGCGCATGCAAGTTATCCTGGACTCTTCTTTTGCCCGCCCGGGTTCAGCCCCTATATTAGGGGCGGCAAGAAAGGACAGTTGACACTGGACTACTGGATCATCCGAAGAACTTTGGATGCTAATTTCAAACGCCGTGGAGGTGTTGCAGTGTTACAGTGTTGTGAAAGATGTATGGAACAGGTGGAAACGGGTGTGGCAGAGTTACGAGCTTGCAAGTTCGTATGTGACCAATGCACGACTGACCACCAGCTATGTGAAAGGTGTAAAGCACTGACTCTTTCGTCAGACCAGTGCAAACCTATAACTAGGTCGTGCTTTTCTTGCGTCGAAAGTCAGGTGTCATGCAAACGTGTTGCTGTCTGTGTGTTAGCAAGTGACTGCCTTGAAAAACAGAAAAAGATCCTGCGCCAGCTAGAAGAGAAACGTACCTCTTCGGAGACAGAAGAAGCTAAACTGGTAGACAAGAACACTGGTGAAATAAATACCATCGCCAGATGACATACTGACAAGTACATCGTCGCTGAGCGCGACAGTTACTGGTAAATAAAGAACGGAGAAGTTTTTTCGACAAAAATCATACAAGTCTTGCGTTCGCATCCTGATGGTACTGACAACAAACCCGTGGAAGCTCTCTCCCGGATTTACGGAATGTCCAGCGAAACCTTCATGGCACAAGTATCATGTCGCTTACAAGAGGCTGTTAGGGATGCTGGTCCCGTTGTGGTTACCATTGCTTCAAATGTACGTTATGGAGAAGAAGGAAACAAGAGAAAAAAGATTGACTGAGAGCCGTTTGGAAGGTTGATAGCATGTTGTATTACCAAAGAGAGTCGTGTTTTTCTAACCTATAGTGAAAAGAATCTTATTTGCTAATTCACCTACAGTCGAGGTTATCTTCAAGACGTTTAAGAACCCGACAGATGTCATCTTCATTCCAGAAAAGCCCCAGCATCTTCTCATTTGTGATAACCTTGGAATTGGTAGATTTTATTTGTCAAGCAGCGAAACCTCTCGCCCAGTACTCAAAGATATGGACGGACCGTTGAAAGCAGCCCTTGTTAGTGAAGGAAAACAAGTTTGGATTACTGACTGCGAGTCTGGAGGGTGGCAAGACAAACACCATCCAGCACAAAGTTAAAGAACCCACAGGATTAGCCCTCTTACCAGTCTTAGATGTTGTAGCTGTTTGTGATTCTTCAGACTGCGCGCTTTTTTTTTGCCAAAAACGGGGACGAAGTGTTAGTTGTCAATTTTCCCAAGAAGATATCGCTAGTACATGAGTCATCTTTTCCGCCGCAAGGGGTTGGGATTGCCATTTTCCTTGCATCAAGCACCATCATGCTATACAAAATGAAAGTAAGACTGAATGCGAGTAAAGAGGGCAGAAATTCGTCAGCTGTATTGGAGGAGGTGGCTGGTCATCGCTCACATCCTGCTCACAGTAATGAAGACCGTGACCAGTTGCTTCATCAAAGCCTTTGGAGTCTTAGGTCGGCGTGTTTTATTGCTGATGGTGGCAGGTGTCGTCTATACACACCAACGCAAGAGTTTCAGACTTGGATGGAGACCCTCCCCAACGGCCATGGAGCTTACGGTTTAACTGACAAGAAACTTGGAGAAATTTACAAATGTAAGGTTAGAGCAAAGAAGCAGCTATTTTGGAGAGTGACAAAATGAAGTCGCCGAAAGAAGACCGCCAGCATTGGAAAGTATGGTGCCCCTGCAACGAAAACCATGGAGAATACAAGGATATTCTCAAAAGGGAAGAGAAGCATAGCTTAGAAGGTCTTTTAAGAGAACATGGTCTTGAAAGAAAACTAAATGAGTACCAGTTCACTTTTGTTACAACGCTTCGTAGAGAAGGCATGTTCGGAGTATACATCCGAGATCAGGTGGTTCCATCTGCACTTGAATTTAAATATCTATCAAATGCCATTGCTCTACACAAAGAGGAAAGATGATCGTTCTTTGATTAAAGAAAGTTCGCGGGTATAGAAAGAGGCATTGGAAATGCGTGAATACTCACAAACTCTCACAAACATAAATTTTACAGTGGTGTTTGAAAAAAATAAAATACGTATAAATATACAAGTTACATATAGAAGATGATAAATAGCCTAATAAAATATTTACAAATGCAAATGTGATCAAGAAATAAAGTATTAAAGCGAGAAAGAAAAGGACATTAAAATTTTAAATATCTACAAAACCCGCTTATAGCAGAGCTAATCTAGGCGGCTTGAACTAATTACAGTCATATTTACCCAGCAGAAAGTGATTTTAAAACAGCTACTAAATAAATAATAGTTAATCAAGCACGAAGTAATAAGTTCTTATTAAGACATTTGGTTATAAAAACGAGCGATAAAAATTGAGAACGACGTTTCGACCGCTCCACGGTCATTTTCAAGTTCAAGTTCATGAATAAAAACTCCGCATATATACAATTTCTGAAACAATGGGATGAAAGGTAAAAAGCTAAGTATTTACATACGAACAATAAAAATAATAACAATACCAGAATGTAAAAATGAAGTGTAAATAAGAGGTGAAGAGAATGAAAACTAATTGCGAGTGCTAAGCGAACAACTTCGCACGGATAGAATCACTCTGTTATCACAAACGATCGGTAATCGGCAACCACGTGAGAGAACAACATGGAAACGATCCTTGTGGAATCGCAAAGAACTTTAGGGTCCTGAGGAAGTGCTCGAACAAGTTCGACTGTTTGATTTTCGAAATGTTTTTTATTCGGGACCTTAAACCAAAATTAAACAAACAGAGTGATTCTATCCGTGCGAAGTTGTTCGCTTAGCACTCGCAATTAGTTTTCATTCTCTTCACCTCTTATTTACACTTCATTTTTACATTCTGGTATTGTTATTATTTTTATTGTTCGTATGTAAATACTTAGCTTTTTACCTTTCATCCCATTGTTTCAGAAATTGTATATATGCGGAGTTTTTATTCATGAACTTGAACTTGAAAATGACCGTGGAACGGTCGAAACGTCGTTCTCAATTCTTAATCAAGCACAAAGGTAAAAATACGGAGCCTAGTAAGTGCCATGGTTTCCCTTACTTTTTCTCTGCCGTGATGTCGACTCTTTTAGCGACTTTTTTGTCGACTTTTTTGCCGAGATTTTTTTGGCGACTTTTTTGTCGACTTTTATGTCGACTTTTATGTCGACATTTTTGTCGACTTTTTTGACGACTTTTTGGGCGACTTTTTGGGCGACTTTTTTGACGACTTTTTTGTCGACTTTTTTGTCGACTTTTATGTCGACTTCTTGGTCGACTTTTTTGACGACTTTTATGTCGACTTTTTGACGACTTTTTTGGCGACTTTTTTTTGTCGACTTTTTTGTCAACTTTTTCCCGTTTTTTTGCCAAGTTTTTACCAACATTTTTGTCTCCTTTTTGTGGACTTTTTAGTAAAGATTTCGGTGGAGTCTTATGCAGCGTTTGCTTTGTCGATTTGAGCAAGTGGGTTCAGTTTCTTCAGAAGCAAGCCAAAATGGCCGTCTTTGTCATTCTTACTGTACTCGCTCTCAATACAAATAAAAGGCTCCTTAGAGCAACCTCATGGTATGAATTGTTCACACCCCTGAGAAACCTGCGATCTGGCGTCGTTTTTTTTTTATTTGCAAAGTTTATAGGCCTTTGGTCGTAGGCAACATGTGCCGGCATGATTGTTACCGGTAGTTCAAAAAGAGAGTTACTGTTGAGGAAAAGATTGTTCAGAAAGGGAATTGACATTTGTTCGAAATCAGCAACATTGTTAATCAACAGAAATAGTCAATCTGCTGATCTTTGCAGATAGGCGTTTTTCCTGGAAAAATTATGGATTTTTTGGTATGTTTGTTTGTTAATGATTGTTTCAATTAATACCATTGTGTGTGATGAACAAATAGTTTTATTTTTTGGACAAGAGATTGTTGTTGTAGTGGAGACATGTGAAATACTATTATTTATTTTTTTAAAAAGGGGCTGTTATTGTTGCCAAAAAATATTTATTTACTTTAGCATTCTACAGTACATCCGGTAAATATTCATATAATAAGGCCCAATGGCCGAAAGACACATGCCAGATGTAAAAGTGGTAGGAGTGGACAGAGGAGGAGCGGGCACAAAGCATAGGAAATGCTTTTTTATGGTAGAGATAAGAGCATTAAAAATATTACATTGAACTACACCGTTCTTTTAAAGGGCAATTATTCAATAGAATAATGTAATTGCCAACGAGCCCAGCCGAGCGAAGACGCGAGGCTGGCGAGGCGGCAGCATTATAAAGCCGTGCGTATTACGGAAAAGATCTCGAGTGTTTGTAAGGTAACATTCCTGTTGTAAGGTAAGATTCTTGAGATTCCAATGACGTAGGGAATAAGAGGTCGATTTTTTTGCCGACGGACCAATCGTAGCGCGCAGAGATGGTGATGTCAAGGCCGTAGGGAATAAGAGGTCGATTGTTTGAGGAATAAGAGATCGATTGTTTTGCCGAGGGACCAGTTGTAGCGCGCAGAGATGGTGATGTCAAGGCCGTGGGGAATAAGAGGTCGATTGTTTGAGATTGCAATGACGTAGGGAATAAGAGGTCGATTGTTTTGCCGACGGACCAATTGTAGCGCGCAGAGATAGTGGTGTCAAGGCCGCATTGTTGGTGATCGTCGATGCTTACCAGCTTTGGCATTCGTCGAGCGGAGTAGAGACCAACTTTGAGGTAAGAAAAACGCTATTTTCACCCGTTGTTGTTGCCAACGAGTCACCCTCGCGAGGACGCGAGGGTGACGAGGCAGCAGCATTATAGAGCCGTGTATGAGAATCTCGAATGCAAATGTGAGGTAATGTAAGAGTGACATCATCGGTGATTGTTTTCAAGTTAGCCAATGGCATCGCAGTATTTTTATCTGAACCAATCACATCCGCAGGATTATGATCGGTACACGTAAAGGTGTTGACAAGCCTACCAGACTTTTTCCTTTCTCTGTTCGGTTTTTCAACCGATTTAGTCGCTTCACTCGTGGTTACGAAGGACTCTTCATGTCGTGTTATTAGGAGGAATTTTAAGTAGAGTTAAGGCTAAGTTCTAAGGCTAAAGTTATCCACAAGTAAGCCTTGTTAACAGGTACGTGACGATGGCCGCGGGAAAAAATTGAAAACATTATCGGCTCTTCGCTGTCCCGCGTTGTTCTTTGTTTGGTTCTCTTTTGTAGCCCACTGAGGTCAAATTTTCCGCGTCTAAATCACCCAGGAAAAGTTCGAAAAAGCTGTTCCCATTCAATTTTCAGCTCTCAGACAATAATTCTGGATTTTTAGGACCAAAGCGTTGCTTCATGTTATGATATGTTCATGATTTTCGGTGCTATGGGCGACTGTCGCTTCCTGTGTTTGACAAAAGGAACTGACAGGTTTAACACCCGGGGTTTAACATGATGAAGCTAGATTGCTAAGGAATATATTTTTCTTAACCGATGTGAGGCAGCTATTAATGCTTTGAAGTCAGGGTTTTTGGAGACTTTTTTTTTTCGCAATATGCCGGTTCAGCGTATTTTTTTAATGCTAGATTTTTGTTCACCCAGAAGGAAAAAAAACCGGAAAAGGTCATTTCATTGACCTTTTAAAGAAACTTAAATTTCTATATGTTCAGAGATGAATTTCTAGCGAAATAAAAGGATTTTTGACGAGCACTGGGGTTTAATTTTTTCCACCCACGAAACACTGGTTGAAAATAGATTTTAAAAACTGTGCTGTTTCAAATTTTTAGATTTTATGTCGCTTTCGCCGAGTTTGACACCTCAGTATTTTGCCACGTGTTTATGCGTTGTTTAGGCTTATATCTATTGCAAGATGTGTTTTTACTCTCCAAGCATTTGCTTTCGAGGGATGTTCAAGGGGGAAAATATGACAATTACCGCGAACGTGTTGCTTAACTTGCATTGGTCAGCTTAGTTCTTACACAAGACCATGGCTTCGATCCTCCATGTGGATTCCATCAGTTGCCGGTATTTCTAAATTGATTTTCATTCGGCAAGCAACTGTCACAGTTTTTACTCGTTGGCACTCTACCGGCAGGTATTACTAGTTGTTAAATATTTTGTTGTTCAGAAGTTATAACTGTTGTGATTTACAATTCTGGTACATAACTGTTTCTTTTTTTCGGATATTGAAGCATTATGTTGTCATTAAGTTTGGCAGAATTTTAAAATCTTGCCTGTTGCACTAAGCTTCCTGAGAAGTAAATAATTCACAGATTTGGTGAAATCACCAGCTAACTTGTTATAGGGAAAATAATGTATGTGGGGCTGTTAACCAATTTATGATAATCAATCAGGGATTACAGAGCAGACTAGTGAAGTTAGTTCCTTCAAATAAAAAAATGTTAGACTGCATGACAACCCCCCCTCCCCCTCCCTGGGGGTCACTCTCTTATATGGGATATATACTGTAGGTATGTGCAGCGCCAAAAGGTATGGTTTTTCAGCTGTTTTGGTCATAAATAGGGTATCAATTTTAGCTGATGTTGGCCATCTTGGTCATAAGAAGGGTATGGTTTTTGCATTCTAGCCTTGATATGGGTATGTTTTTAAGAAGCCATCATTACCAAAAAAAATCAACAAAAATCCTTCACGAATTATGTTTACGGTAATATCATATTGGTCTGAACTGGGGAACTTATTGTAATGCTGGTCAGAAACAGGGTTTTGATTTACGAGTCAGATCATAAACAGGGTTTCGAATTTTTGGTTAGGTCATAAATAGGGTAGGGAATATCGCAGATTTTGGTCATAGCTAAGGGATTTGGGAAGCAGGCTGCACATCCCCTTCCAATTTTTCTGGGACTAATCCCTCCTGGGGGGGGGGGGGCATTACAAAGGTAATGAGTTGTTTCAAACTGAAGTCTGAAATCTATAAACCCTTTGCATAAATGGCACCTAAATTTGAAACGGATGTACCAAGTATTGTTATTGGAATTTAGGCGCCATTTATGCAAAGGGCCTATGAAATGATTTTCTTTTCTGTAGTACTTGCATTTAAAATATTTTGATACATTGTTTTCACAAACTGTTACCATGTCAGGGTAAAAAGCAAACAAACAAATAAAAACGTCCAGATGGTATTGCTACTTTGCTTTTATTAGAAGATTTCTATAATATTCAATCTGCTGAAGTATTGCACGACTATCAATTCATAATGTACCACTAAAAATGCTTTAAGTATGAAGACAGCAACAAGAAGAAATTGTATACAATGTAACTTTCTCAACATCATGTGTAATATGCAGGCACGTGACATTTTCCGAAAACATTCCGAACGAATGGCGAAAATTATCTCAAAGTGTGCTTATTATTCAATTTATTATATGTTGCATGTTCCACACAAAATGCCATACGATCGATAGCAGAAGGAAGGCTTACCGTTTGTACCAGATGTCAACATACTGCTTTCATCCTAAACCTCCATCCAACTACAGCCCTATTTTCAACAGTCTCGAGAGGCCCCATAGTAGCTCATAACCGTTATTTGAATTCAAAACACCGCACATTTCGAAATTTTCGTGGTCGTGGGTGAACCATTATCGCGGTCTCACGCATGTAAACACTAACGTAAAGGATCTTCAAGCACGAATCGTTCATGTTATCGTCACTTTTAGGACTTCTACGCCCTCTGCAGCCGAATAATGTCCGAGTATTCTGTGCATGGATCCCAAGAGAAAATGGCGATCTCACTCTTGTCGCCGCGGCATACACAAGAAGGCAGAGGGCTTCTCGTTGCTCAACGTAGGCAACGGAACACTTCGGTCTTCTTTTACTCGTACACGTTAGTACTAATAATACTTTATTACAGGAAATTAACGATGCATGTTATGCAACGAAAATACGGTCTTTTTAAAGATGTTTTGTTTCTTTGTTAATTAAAATTGAAATGTTTTATTGTAAAGAGGCTATTCAAAACGTGTAATATTTAAGGTTACACAAGTAGTAATGAACAGCAAATCTTAGAATATAAAAAAATGCCGGGAATTCTAAAAAATGGACGGGAATGTATCCCAAAATTTCGGGAGGATCATCCAAATTTCCGGGAGTATATAGTATTGCTCAAACAGCGTATGTTAGAGTTGTCAACCCCCCGTAGTCTTCAAAGTCTTGGGACCGGAGGAGCCACCGCTCCCGCTAATACAGGTATTTATGATAATACATGGCATGATCGTTGGTTGAGTAAAAATGTCAATGATAGTTATGTTAAAGACAATTTTCGGCAATCATCACTGTCTGTCTCGAAATCATTAGAAATTTGGTAAGACGGAGCCCAGCAGGTGGGACAGCACTATCCATGGGGCTGGGTTTTTTCCTCTCTGTTACCGCAACGAGCGCGGTGAGGTTTATTTTAACCTATGGATGCTCTTTGGTGCTGTCCTAGTACAGTTTTTTAGGCCTTGGTCTTTGTCATTGTTGAATCACCTTCTATTTTTATTGTCAGTCGGTCAATCAGTAAACTGTGTGGCCTCCAGTGAGCGCACGATAGCAATAATCGTGTGTATGTTTTTGGTTCATTTGTTTTTGCACATGGGTGACGAGAGACCCGCTCTCTAACGGCTGTTCATCAGCTGACCACTCAAGACAATTTTTTCGCAAAGGATAAGGACTGAGGGTGAGCTTTGCTGCTCAACGAGATGGCAGATAACTGGACAGAAGAGACTCTTGAACAGTATTGTGAATCCTCTAGTAGCGTAGCCTGTCTTTTATATGCCCCGCCTTTCTGATGTAACAAATTATTAAAGGCGTGTTTCATTATTTAAACATTATCCACCTGACATTAGCCAATATGTGTTTTTTATACATCTATATCCTACGTGGAACTTTATTAAGATTCGGTTAACATTAAATAAGAGTGTCGGGTATATTCCACACATGCACAAGATATCAATACAATAGACAACCGAACTTGTTGCACGATGGCATTCAAGATGTTGCACCGCAAAATGTAACCGACATTGATGTGAAATGTAACAACTTTTGGCACAAAATATAACATTGACCCGAACTGTAACAACCTTTATTATCCAACTGCACTTCGTAGAGTACAAATAAGGCCCAAAACGAGTACAAATATCACGCGGTATTTGTACTCCAGAGGACCGGTTTGACAGGTTTGTTTGCTGTTGACCAATAATTTAGCTGGATTTCCCGCGCCAAAGTCGTTCCGCTTCGCATACTTCTGTCGCGCATTCCTCGTAAATAAATATTCGCGAAATTCGCTCGCAAAGACATAACAATTTGGCGTGTTGTTTGTATTTTGACTCGCCCAACGGGCTCGCCAAAATACGGCACAACTCGTAAAAATACTCGGCGATACTACACAACAAAACGTCTAATAAGATATATTTATTTGTCCCAAAATGTATCAATTTCTTTAACTCGAAGTGACAAATGTTTGATGCAAAATGTAACAACTTTATTAACTCGAATTCCTACGAAATGTAAGAACGTAAAATGTAACGACTCTGGTCTTAATGCATAAAAAAAGAAATTTAGATATGCATGTATTAGCCTTCTTGTCACTTCC
The DNA here is from genome assembly GCA_022496165.2 of Catalaphyllia jardinei. Classification (NCBI taxonomy): domain Eukaryota; kingdom Metazoa; phylum Cnidaria; class Anthozoa; order Scleractinia; family Caryophylliidae; genus Catalaphyllia; species Catalaphyllia jardinei. The sequence goes on from CM042752.1 coordinate 18,531,402, forward strand.
TTTCAAATTATAGTTCCTGGAGCCAATGGTTATGAAGCCCGATGAACATCAAAGAAGCAAACAACCAGGCTAACATTTATGTTTGAACGCTCTTGGATCGGACCTTTAAACTTTTACTTTGTTGAACTGAATAGTGTACTTGCTTACTCATGCCAAGTCCGCGTCTGTTCGTCCGTGCTCTGAGAATTGATGGCAACATGATCTCTTCCAACAAACATAGGCACGCAAGGCATACAAGAGTTATTTTTCTGAATGAAAAGCCCCTGGAGGTAGTGAATAGTCCTGAATAGTGCTTGCCAGTCGATGGTGTTACCAGTCTGGCCCGTTAAAACACAGGTAGCCCAAGCTCTTTTAGGCACCGTCAACAAGACATTGCGTAACATCGTCATTATAAGAGTTTGTATGGGATAATGGGAATATAGCGATCGTACAGAAGAGCTTAAAATATCGCGAAAAAATAATAAAATCGACTTACCTTTTCTTGTTGTGTGTATAACCTGTGTTTTTATGGCGTTTGGATTCGTTTCAGAACGATTCTAGCTAGTTTTAGATTCTCTGTATTCCTCTCATTCGCGTTTCTTTACTAAACAGATCAATCCAAAACCAAAATTGATAAAATCGATACCCTGTTTAAGACAAAAATCCTTTAGAACATACCCTGGCTGGCCACACGTCTACACTGCTTTAATATTTGTAGAGATATTGTTTATTCTGTATTTTATCATTTTTAGTTGCAAGCAGTATGACGTCATCACTTATCTAATTCGCATAATAGCAAAACGTCAATTTCTCTGAAAGGAAAAAGGATATTTCAAAAAGAAAAACGCCATTCTTCTGTATTTTGAAAGGCCTTTCAAGCAAGCAGAAAATGTTGTTTATGTCCTATGCATTTTAAGCCCTTGTAAGGGAGTACCCCGCCCCTGGGGCCATCATCATCTTTTGCCATTCTGTACTACAGGAACACCCCAACAAAGGTGATGGAACCAGCCCGGCCGCCCGGCCCAGATCGAGACTGATGAGTAAAAACCAAAATCCTGCTTCCAGCAACAAATTGACCAACGGGCCATAAACTAGTCGATCACTCAGGCAAAGGACTACAGCCCCTCTCTATGAGGTTGGGAGAGAGGAGGGCGTGATGTGGTGCGAATGAAACCGCTCTGTCCGAATGAGAGACAGGAGACTATGGTGCTCCTACATCGTACGTAGAGACATGGGACGCTGGTGTCTGTAAGGTTAAGATCGATCACGAGATTGGCTCTTGAAGGATATAGAAAGAAAGGGACACAACGTAGGACTCTCCATTACCTTCACAAAAAACAACAGTAACAACAACAACAACAACAAAAATAACTGGTTTATGGAGTTACTTGTGGTTTTTATATTAGAGGCCGCGTGTTAGACTGGGCTTGAGGAGAGAAAGTTCATCCAGTCCAGCCCAGTCCATTTTGGTTTTGATCTGACGAGCCTGCTACTTATTGTTTTGAACGTTTCGGGACGTTGTTTTACAGTGATTTGTAAAGGCATTTCTATTTCTTCGGCGTCGCGTTCAATAGGAATTGTTAAGGGTGTAAAGGTAACAACTGAAGCTCAAGGTCTAGAAATTCATAGTAGTGAAAAGATGGTCAATTAGTTTTAAGTCACCGCAGTCATTGCCACAACAGTACAAGACCCTATACGGGGTACAAGACATATTTTGGGAAGCCATTCGTCTAGATCTTAGTACAGTAAGTAGAGATCAGGTGAACAACGAGCAAGCACAATAATGGATTTTATATGACCTTTCAGATCGAAGTATGAGCATCACCAGGATCTCAATTTGGATGAGATTTTAATTCCGTTAAAATCATGTCAGGCTGATGAGATGGATGTGTTCCGAATTTTCCCAACCGAAATTATTTTTGAGATTTTCGGATGGTTGGACTTGACATCTTTGTGTCAGTGTCGAAGACTGTCGAGAAAATGGAGGGGACACGTTAATGAGTATCTTGGTAGCATAATGTGTTTGGACTTTGTTCCTTATGAATCGATTCTGACAGAGGATGGGCTGAAGCATATGCTAAGTTACGTCAATAATTTGCGAGTTCTTCATCTCGACTCATGTTGGCCATGTGTTACAGAAGAGAACTTGTTTGTGATCGCCAAAAACTGTAGAAAGCTGTCAGTTCTAACAGCAAGCAGATGCAAGGGAGTAAGTGATGCTGCACTGGAAACAGTAGCAAGATACTGCAAGCGACTGGCAGAGCTGGATCTAAGTAGCTGTTTTAATGTATGGAAGAGGCATCTTTGATATTTTTTATGTTCTTTTCCCAAAATATCTGGACAGGCAGCCAGGCACTTTAATAAAACTACAGTTGCTTTTTTATATCAAAACCGTTTAAGGACTTTAGGGCCATCTGCATAAAATGTTATCTTCCCCATCATCTGACTACCCAGATTTTTGGAGTATTAAAAAGTACAAAAACAAGGCGTTTTGATAGTAGCTCTTGGAAACTCACGGACTCACTTACACAAGAGAGAGGGTGATGGGAAATTAAATTTTTTATGCAGGGAATGGCCTTACCAGAGAATTGCTGGGCTTGCAATTCTAGGCACATATTTATCAAACTACAGTCTATAAGGGATTGTTATTTTTTTATTACTTGTTAACAGCCACAAGTGGTAAACATTAAAGCTGTCATGGAGTAAGAGTACTTTATATTTTTTGTGCTATATGTTCATTCTGCACTTTTCTGCCGTTTAGACACATATCATCATTAATTTTTATTCCCTGAATTGTTTTACAGGGTATAATACGTCTGTCATCGGCCATCCCCTGGGGGGGGACCCCGGGAAAATACAACTTTCTATGGGGACTTTTAGGGGAGTTTGAACAAACATTTTACCCTGCAGGTGGGGGAAATGAGGGAGGTTTGGTTTCCGCCAGCCTTGCACCCTGGGGAAAACAGGCGACTTCGTAAAAGAAATTTCAAGTTGTCTTACATCAATAATAGAAGGACCCCAGTACAGAAGAATGCGGGCTCACTTTCTCCTTGTGGACATAAAAATCCATTTCCATTGTGTTATTCCTTATATTTGCTGCATGAGATATAACAATGGAAGACAATTGACTAACATGAGACTTTTGATTTTCCCTTTGCAAATTGATTGCAGCTCAGGAAAAGATATAAAGTACTGTTTTCTAGTCGCTTGAGCTGGGTCATCGTATTAAATTTGGACTCTTAAGTTTACTGTGGTTTCATGCTCTTTAATGTGATCCCCACTTGGGAGGGGGAATTTCTTAACTTTGACTGCTCTGTGTCCCCTTCAAGGAGGGGGAAATCAAGAACTTCGACAGGATCCTGTACAAAGTCCCCTCCCTTGCCTGGGGTCCCCCCCAGGGGATGGCCGATGACAGACGCGTAATAAACACACAGTCACAAATATAAAATCATACTTTGATTGACTGAATGATTAATTAAAATAAAACTCAATTTTTTAAACTCTTTTTTAGATCTTGCTGAGAGAGATCCTTTGCCTTCTTCAATATACCACTATTTTTTTAATTGTTTATTAGATTTCTGATCAGGGTGTAGTAGCATTGAGTGAGAGATGCCCAACTCTTAGAGAACTCCATGTGAGCAGTTGCTATGGAGTAACAGACAAGAGTGTCACTGCATTGGCAAAGCAGTC
>CM042752.1:18542925-18556349 GCA_022496165.2 Catalaphyllia jardinei
TTCTCCCCGTTCGTCTCATCTGTTCCTTTTTTCACGTACCGTCATTAAACATTACTTGGCTAATACGCCGACAAATAAGTATGGTTTTTGCATGTCAGCAAGATTCCTTCCTTAGAAAGTTCAAGACAAAAGTGGTATCTTGTAAGGCCGGCAAACTCGCCGGCGAGGATGCCTTCGAACTTATCCTCGAGGACACTGTGTTGTTTCCTGAGGGAGGTGGTCAGGTGGGTTAATTCTTGTCTTTTAATATAAAATGATCATGAATTTAGTTGAGTCATTTGCAACCACGAGGGCGTCGTGTTAAAAACCACTGAACTGACCGAAGTTTCGCGACAATCAACACTTGGAAGAAGCATATTTTCAAGAGTCCACTCTGATTCGCAAGAACTTAACTTACTTTAAAATTAAGCTGGCGTATGTAATCGTCGAACCAAAATTCAATCGAACCCAATCTAACACCAATCGTTCGATTGAGATCGTTAATAGAACAAAATCGAACAAATTCCATTTTGCTGTGAGTTTGATTATCGAACCAATCGAACAAAATCGGATGCAATCGAACTCAATCCGATTCGATTTTGTTCGGAATCCATATTTCCATACTGAAAACTAGTAGTAATTAGGCCTTCAGTGGAAATTTTCCCCAACCCCGTGGCTGTTTATCATCCTATCAAGTTGCTCACAAAGAATTTGGGGAGATTAGGGGGACGGTTCACTGTACAATATTTTTGCTAACTATACACTTGTTTGATAATAGGGTAATACATGCATTAGGGCATGTTTTTGAAATTATTATTTCATTTTTTTTCAGTGTTAATATTTAAACATAAAAATCAAACAAACAGGAGTTAAGTAATTGCATGTTTGATTGAGTGTGACTCTCGACCGTTCAGTAATCGAACATTCAATTTTGTTTGATTGACCAGATTTGGGTGAGAGTTTGGTTATGTGCGATTACCAATTCCAATCAAATGACTGGTGTTCGACTGGATTTGATTACCAAACGTTCAATTAGATACGCCAGAAATTGAGGACGGTACATACTATGAATGCAAAGATCTTGGATCATGTGTACCAAGCATCCATGGCAAAGTGTCTATCGATACCCTCAATTAATCGATACTCTTAATCAACCTTTGATCAATACTCCATTGACATCTCAGTTGTCAACTCTTGACAGTCAGTCAAAAGTTAACTAATTCTTGATTGATGCATATGAGTCGATTGATAGTCATCCAAACACCAAGAGCAACTGTCCATTGAGCTCGAGTGTTAATCGAGATATTGATGGAGTGTCTTTTGCCAAATTAGCACTGTAGATGGAGTTCTTAAACTTTGCAAAAAGTTTTGACATCCTTATCACAAGTACATGGAGAAAAATCAGGGTCACTGAGTTTATTTTTGAGTTACAAACACTTACATGTTCATGTAAAACTAAAATTAAGGGTGTTTTAAAAGTTTGTATTGTTGCTATGGTAACCTACTTTGCCATGAAGATAACCACTATTTGTTCACTAATGATATTTAAAGGATATTACACAGTGGCAAGAACATATGAGTCTTACGTATATGTAAATATATAATATCACAAGTGAGCACAGTGAATAAGTGAGATATTGCTCTTGCCACAAGAAGATAAAATCCATATCTTCTTGCCACCATGTATTGTTGTTTTTTATATAATTTGTATAAACATACTAATGATGACATTTTTGGCAATTTTTGGAAGATTTCCGACCACTTTTCAAAGATTTCAAAAGATACTCAAAATTTTGTCTGAAGGTCACACAAACATTGCCAAAGCTTTCCGAAAATTTTCGAAGATTATCAAAGATTTCCGAAGATTACTGCATGAACACTTTTGAGGAAGACATGAAGATGTTTTCGCTGATACACCAATGAATTTAAGTGCAATTTATGAGATAAACTCGATATCTGTGAAATCAAAGATATCTTCACTAGTGAGGATATGGAAAATACGCGACTTGAGTCCCAGATGTGGTTTTATATAAATTCTACGACTGGTGTATTTTCTAGTTAGCAAATCAAATGTGGATTAGTGTGGTCTGTACTCTTATTGACAAAGATACCTGTCATCACAGTTGTCAAAATGTTGTTGACTCACGAGATGTAGCAGTGAGTCCACAACATATTTTGACCACTGTGATGATGCATATCGTTGTTGATAAGAGTACACACCACGCTAAACCACATTCGATTTGTTTTTTACCTTAATATCAAAGATTATGAAATAAATCTTTTTGTCTTGACAATTGAAAACACCGAGTTGGACTTGAAAGTGCACCCGTTGCATTATGCAAATGAGCTGCTTGTATGCGTCAAGCTTTCCTTTCAAAAACTTTTGCAAACTTGCTTAATGTGCAGAAACAAATTATACGAAAAAAATGTTTGGGAAAAGACTAGTGACAGGTACTCGTTGTCGATAAGAGTACAGACCATGATAACCCACATATCGATTTGTTTTTTACCACAATACCGGCGTCAAAGAAAATGTTTTTTTCAGAGTGTGAGCTGAAAGAGGTATTGTGTGACACATTGATGTGAGCAGCGTGGTATGGACTCTTATTTAACACATCAAATTAGTCAATCAAATTGCGAGATAAGCAGCAATTGTGGTAGAATAATAAAGGGCGTTACTATAACTGGTGAAAGTGTAAGTAAATGATAAGTGAATAAATGATAAGAAAATAAAGTGTTAGTGTCTATCCATCCACAAAAGCAACATAATTGAAGGCTTTCTTGCAAAAATGGCAATTGAAGCCCTTGGAAAACTGAGTTTTTTGCATATGTCTTATCCCAAAAACGAAGTGCAAATCAACAAAAACAATTATAATCTACAAACTTAAAGATCAATCAGCCGTTAAAGTCATCCAGAAGTAGACGGGCAGAAGTGTCTGATTTTTGCGATTTTTTCTTTTGTTTGGAACCTGGAGTCGGTTCTGGGAGAACAGGATGAAGGAGTTCATTCCAGAAGATGTGAGACTGGTTATGTGTTTGTGGGTGTGTCTGTGTTTGTCTTCAAATATTATATATCTACTTTGCTGGGTTTTCGTGAGCGAGAATATTTCTTGTTTGTGTGCTGAAGTGAGGCTGCACGTTTTGTTTATAATTACATTTTGTATGACTTGCATCTGTCATATTGATGTTTAAATTAACCTCACTGAATGTCAGAGGCTTGAGCAATTTTAAGAAACGTAGAATAATTTTCTGTTGGTGTAGGAAAATGAAATCTGACATCATCTTCCTTCAAGAAACACATAGTACTCAAAAAGTTGAAAGACAATGGGAGCGTGAATGGGGAGGTAAAATATTTTTTTCGCATGGTGCAAATAATGCTCGAGGGGTATTAATTTTAGTCAGGAATGGTTTTGACTACAATGTTGACTCTGTCAAGATTGATTCGCAGGGAAGATTTTTGGTAGTGAAAGGTAAAATTCAGGATGTAGAATACACTGTCGTAAATATATATGCTCCAAATAAGGATGCCTGCTCGCGCAAATTTTTCGAAAATCTGCAACGGGTCTTGTCGGAATTCGGAATAACTAATGAGGATAATGTTATCATAGGTGGTGATTTTAATTGTCCTTTAAATCCGCTGCTAGATAAAAAAGGTGGCATTTTGTCTCCACGTGCTAATGTTAATCGAGCAATTGAAACGCTAAAAGAACATTTTAGCCTGCAGGACATTTGGAGAGTTAAAAATCCAGATTTGCAAAGTTTTACTTGGAGTCAAAAAATGCCCTTTGTATTTTGTAGGCTTGACTTCTGGCTCACCTCGTTTCACCTTTTCGACAATGTCAAGAATGTTGATATTGTGCCGGCAATTAAAACAGACCACTCTGCAATTATAATTGAGTTTCAATCTATAGATCAGCAAATGAAAGGTCCAGGATCTTGGAAATTAAATGTGTCGCTCCTTTTGAGAACGGATTATGTTGAAGAAATGGAATTCAATATACCTATATGGAGAAATGAGTCAATATCCTATTTTCAAGACCAACAATTGTCATGGGAATGGATAAAATATAGAATACGTGAATTTTCAATAAAATTTTCAAAGAGAATTGCAAGAGAGAGTAAGAGAGAAGAATTAGTATTACGAGAGAAAATAGATAAATTAAAGACTTTACATGAATCCAATCCGTCTAACGAGACACTAAATAACCTAGAAAATGCCTTAGCAGATTTGGACTCTTATGAAGAAAAAAAAGTACAGGGGATAATTGTTAGATCCAGGGCAAGATGGCACGAGCATGGAGAAAAAAGTACATGGATTTTACAAAAAGTGAGGGCACGAGCGGCATCTTAGCTTTTCTTGATTTTGAGAAAGCTTTCGATAGTATTGAGTGGAACTTTATTCAAAGATGTCTAGAGGTCTTTGGTTTCGGACCTGACTTCATAAGATGGTTTTTAGTACTCTATAAGGATATTTTCAGCTCTGTTTGTAACAATGGTGTACACTCCGATTATTTTACTCTCGAAAGAGGTGTTCGACAGGGAGATCCTCTGTCACCTTACATATTTATCACCGCAGTAGAATTGTTATCAATTAACATAAGAACAAATGACAATATCTGTGGGATTAATATTGGAGACACTGAAATTAAGGTGCTACAGTATGCAGATGATACAACAGGGGTTCTTAAGGATGATTGCTCGTTAAAAATTCTGTTGGATGTTATTAATAGCTTTGAAAGAATTTCAGGTTTGAAAATTAATATTTCGAAGTCTGAATGTATGGGTATAGGTGTGAGTTGTGGTCACAAGGGAGATCTTTGTGGACTCAAATGGCCGGAACGACCAATCAAATGCTTAGGAGTCTATTTAACTTATGATTATGATGAATTCATCAAGATGAATTACAAACAGCGACTGAAAAAAATAGAAAATACGGCCAACTGGTGGAAGGGAAGGGGTCTAACTCTCTATGGTAGAGCACAGATAATTAATTCACTTCTTTTATCTAAGCTAATTTATATAGCAACCATGTTTGCAGTACCAGAGGAGGTTATTAAAGATATTAATAGGATTGTGTTTAACTTTTTGTGGAGAGGTCAAGACAGAGTTGTAAGAACAGCTATGATTAATTCTTATGAAAATGGAGGGTTGAGGGTGTTAGACTTTGAGACTCTAGTAAAATCTGTTAGGTTGTCTTGGTTCAAACGGTTGTTCGCTAGTGAAAACGCTGGCTGGAAGTGTTACCTCACTCATCTGCTTAAACCTTTCGGAGGTCTTTTTTTTTGCACTGTGATTACGATCCTAAAGATTATAACATATCAAATCAATTCTATGCAGAGTTGATTCAGTTTTGGGCCGAGTTCAGGGGTGCCTTCTCTGATAAGGACAATAATAGTTCAATTATATGGAATAATAAAAATATAAGGATTGATGGCAAACCTGTATTTTATAAAAAAATTTACGAAAAAAACATCTCGTTCATTAGTCAATTAGGCTTATCAAAGAATAATTTAGATTCACTGGAGGCTGTTAGACAAGAAATGAACATCAGTTGTAATTTCTTAGAGTGGTCTGGTTTAAGATCGGCTATACCATCCCATATGAGGAAGGATGACGGTGTCAGTACCTTAACAAAGTTGGGTTTTTTTCGCAGTGATGATTTTTATGATGTCAGTTTGGCCAAAAGTAAACAGTATTATAATTTGTTAATTCAGCGAAAAGCTACATTACCAAATGCTGCAAAAAAGCTGAAGGATAAATTTAACATCGAGTATGAGGATTTATCTGAGGTTTACCTGCTACCCATAAAAGTTTGCATAGAAACGTCTTTAAGAGATTTTCAGTTTAAGGTACTTAATTATATAATTTGTACAAATATTCTTTTGAAAAAATTAGGAGTAGTAGACTCAGACATTTGCTCTTTTTGTAACTTAAGTAGAGAAGAGATAGAACATATGTTATTTAATTGTTCTGTATCGCAAAATTTTTGGAATGATTTTAAGTGGTATTGGTATTGTAACACAAAAGAAACTATTCTGTTATCTCTAAAAGATATCATTGTAGGGGTCTTAGGTAATGGTAGTAATTTTTTGAATTACTGTATTTTGGTCGGAAAATCAGTAATTTACCATTGTAAAAGAAATAATAGGATACCCAGCTTACAGTCATTTAAATTACTATTATGTAAAAAATACCACACTGAATTGTATATTGCACAGAAGAATAATATTCTTCATATTTTTTATAAGAAGTGGAAGTTCAAGCCTTGAGAAGAAACTAGTCTTGTAGTACAGCCTTGTTCAGTACATTAACCTTATGGCCCAGTTTTCTTTCTTTTAAAAAGAAGAAATAGTGTATTGAGTGCATGTATGTGTGTGTGTGTGTGTGGGACTACCGTAAATCCTGTATACGTAATAATGTATTAATGTATTGTATAAATAAAGTCAGGAAAAAAAAAAAAAAAACAAACAATTATGGAATGATACTTTTCATGTCAAAACAAGTCAGTCTTCCAAAAATTAGCTTGATGCTAAAAAAAATGAAAATGGGACCAAAAAGCGATATATGCCCTTTTTGCAAGAAAACCTTCAATAATTATTATAATCTTTAGAGTTCTCTACATTACATAACACATGATAACTTAAAAACTACAGTACTATATATGTATGTATTAACAACATTTTTGCAACGTCAACATTAGCATCCCTTAAACAGCTTTCCGCTGGATTGACAAAAATATACTCTAAATAGCTTATAACTTATCGTCTTGATAGTCGTTTTGATACTTTGATTTGATACAAATGAAATTCAATTGGATACACACCCAAGGTCAATTCGATGCAAATTGAACACATTTCACAGTAAAAGTAAACTAGAAGAAATATCCCAGTGAAAGTCTTTTCATATTTGCATTGCATATGACAGCGATTATTCAAAAGAATTCCATCCCAGAAGGAGAAAAATCATGCTTGTCTGGAGGTCTCAGAACTTTTTCCACTTCCTGAATATACTGAACATCATCTCTGAAATGAGCCTGTTTTGAAGGGAAGTCAGACGAGCCTCACGTTGAAGCAAATCTTCCACTACAAAACAAAAATATTTTAGTATTGCTCAGCAGTTCTAAACATGGAACTTCTATAACAATTTCAGACTGCCAGGTGTCTTTAAACTTTGTATTGAATTGACTTCAGTTTGTATCGATTGGACTTAAGATGTGCATTGAATTGACTTTGACTTGTACATGTATCACTTTTAATTAACAACTTTGTATCAAACCAAATGGACACCAACATACCAGTGCATTTGCATCATCTAGAGTGCACCCATATATTTAACTCAATACATGTACACTAAGCTGCAAGCAGTCTCACTTTTGCTCATAAGTGCATAAGGGAAGGATACAAAAAATCTGATGGAAGGTTAAAGGTTGAACTGAGTTTTAAGGTAGAAGGCCCAATTTGGACGATCTGGTGGACACTTGTGTCTACTTTGGCCAGCATTTAGTGACTGTGAAAGATGAGTTAATCTACATGATGCAAGCATGGGAGCAGGCCTGAGGCCTGTCACATATGAACTCAGTTAAAATGACCTTGCTCTCCATGAGTTCTCGTAGCTCAGTGGATAGAGTGCCTGCCTGGTGTTCGGGAGGTCATGGGTTTGATTCCTGTCGGGGGCTCAGATTTTTTTCTTTGTCCCATGCTCGCGTCATGTAGATTAATTCATCTTTCACATTTATTACCGAGTTCAAAATTCACCATCTTTATTCACTTATCATTTAGTGACTGTGATCACTGTGAAGTTACTTTGCTGAATTTTGTACACAGCTGTTTAGCTAAAGCAATGTTGTCTTTTCCTTAAAATGAATGGTCACTTATGGTTTGTATGATGCATAACCTGATGCCAACAGCCTGATGATCGTGGAACGGTGAGTTTGATTATTCTTATCTTTTCTTTATGAGCTTAGATCAGAGGTTGGGGGGGGGGAATTCATACTTTATTGGAGAGCCATGGAAAATGGGAGATTGTACAGAAATTAAGTTGCAAGTGTCTATTCTTTTCACTTATTAAATTAAGTTGTCTGATGATTGATGATGAGCCACTTGGCTGTGAAACAGGCTTATCAATCATCCTTTTATCCTCCCAGTTGGAGAGAAATGTCAGTAATTACCGCTCACTTTAAAAATGTTGTTTAAAACAATACTGTCTGTGTCAATGACAGAATTAATTTCAGGATATCTTTACAGACATATTCTGTTTTCTTTTGTCATTTGTGAAATGCTATCTAAGACGAACAGTTGTTGACTTACTTCATCAGTGTCATGTCTGGTGATTGTATACATATGGTATGTTTTGTCCAATATTAGATAAATGGCATCGAAGTAATGAGAGTTGTAAGACAAGGAAAACATGCCATTCACTTCATTCCTGAAGCAATCCCAGAAGCAACCGAGGTTGAACTTGTGATCAACTGGTCAAGAAGGTTTGATCACATGCAGCAACATTCAGGTACATTTCATTTTACATATTGCCTTTCAATTGAGAATGGCTATGATTTGCCAGCTATAAGAATCTTCAGGTTGACTGTGCTGTGATTAGGTAGCTATGTAATGGTTAGTGAATTTTACTCTGAATCAAGAAGTCTGGGTTGTAACCATGGTCAAAGTTGTTGTGTTGTGTTCTCGGGCAAGAAACTTAACTCTCACCAGGGCTGTCATCAAGGACCATAACCCATAACATCTGTTACAGCTGAGTCAAAATTGTTTGATATCCTCTTGATGCCACAGATGAAATTGCCTGTGGTTGACAGAATTCACCCACAATTTTGCTAGGGGTGTTCAGATCAGGGCTACAGGTGACTCACAGGGTCTTACACCACCCAGATTTATGTTAAGGTTTCACTGAGAAACGCCATTTTAAGAAGCTGCTACACGTTTATTTGATCGACAGTTTATACACGGTTTATGATTGACGGCTTATTCACCGGAAGTACACGTATCTTGAAACATCTTCCCTTTTTTTTTGAAAGAAAAGAAATAACTACAATGACCTGCTAATGACAAGTGTCCAAAACACATTTAAATAAAAATAAAAAAACATGAAGAAAAACACTGTTCCATTTTCAGTGTCCATAATCGGTTTAAACGCTTAGACATGGAATCTCACAGGTGCCCTCACTATTCTGGTACAGGTTGTCTTGAGTGGTGCACTAAGAGTCTACTGCTGGGTATGGTTGACTGTAACTGGTGTGGTCGCATCACTGTGACTGGTACTCTTCAATGCTGTTTGTCTTTCTGTCTTTCCAGGCACAGGTGTGGGTGGTTTTGTTTCAGCGACGGTAGTCTCACCAGTCATTTGGGTGTCTTTCTTGGGCCTCAATGCCTCTCTGTTTCGGCATAGTGTGTTTCCATTGTCTTCAACCAGGTATGAGTGGTCTGATAGCTTCTGGACACAGGTACCAGGTTCCCAGAATTTGTTTCGATGACCAGCTATTCTAACTTCTTGGCCTATTTCTAGCTCTGGTAGTACCTTGGCACTTCTATCGTAATAGTCTTTAGCTGTCTCCCTCTTGGCCTTCAATTTCTCTTTGACTCCTTCTTCTACTCTAGGGTACAGAAGATTTGCTGATGCCTGTAACAGTGTACGTGTTCTGCAGGACATCAATCTCTGTACTGGGCTAGAGTTCACACCTTGTGTTGGTGTGTTCCGTTGATCCAACAATGCTAGTCACAGGTCCTTGTAGTCTCTGTGAGCTTTCTTGAAAATCTTCTTTGCCACTTTAACCACAGATTCGCCCTTGCCATTGGATTTGGCATGTCTGGGTGATGACGTCACATGCTTAAACTCCCATTCTCTGGAAAACTCTGTGAACTCTCGGCAGCAAAATATGTCAAAATATGTAATAGGGGCGGCAATAAAAAATACGGGTTTCCAGGCAGGCGGTTCATTTTTGCCAATTTCGCGGCTTCGCCGCTTTTTGCGTTCATGTTCAAATTGCTTAAGCCGCCAAGCTACACAGACTACGTTTTAGACCAGTGGCATCTTCGTTTTAGATCAGTGGGTCCTAGGTCTTCGGTCTTTGTTTTTGGGTCTTCATTTTCGACACATCCTTTATAAATAGTTACAGTGCAGGTATCAGAGAATTGTAATCTGATTAAACTGTTAGGGAACCTTCACTGGAGTACCATCACATCCTTGGTACTAAATTTATAGAATTAGTAATTTGTATGGAACAAGAGGTCATCTCCATACCATTGATCAGCCACTAGGCTATACATAGTTCAGAAAAGACTTACATGTTGTAAATGCTTTACTTGTTTACTACATAAGCACATCAAGGGTGTGCAGACTTATTAGTGATCTGTAATGTGATCTGTTAACATTGGTCACTTTCAGGACAGCATCTAGTTTCTGCAATAATTGAAAACAAGTTTGGTTATGAAACTACTTCATGGTACGTACATAAGTTATCTAGTAAAGTAGAATCCTGTTCCATTATGTTATGATCAGGTTCATACAATTGATGGTAATGCAGTGAGAAAGTAGATCATTTTTACTGTTTTCCTATAAATAATCTATTACTAGGGTTTACTGGAAAAACTGTTGCCTTGATTAAACTCTCATTTTTACCTCAAGATGATGATGTCATCAAGAAAAGGTTTGACAACTCTTATTTTATTAATTACTAGGGAGTTGGGGAAATTACGTTCTCACATAGAACTCAACTGCAAAACGCTCACAGCTGAAGAAATGGAGTGGATAGAGACAACAGCCAATGAGGTTATCAGAAACAATACGCCAGTGAATGTACATGTCTATCCCAGTGCTTCATGTCCTGAGCTGAAACATGTAAGTGATCAACCCGGGGTGATCAATCAAGATGATAACAAGACGATTTTTTAAATCGTATAACCACGCTTTAAAATTAACTTGTTTTAGTCTTAAGCACTATGTGTGGCACAGGCGGTCTAAGCTGTAGTTGTGAGGAATTATTATGCCAACGTTCAGCTCGTAAAACGTGACATTTAATCTTTATGCAAACATGCAGCTCATGAAACGTGACATAGATACCACCTTAATTTACTGTTACATAACAACTGAATCTCATTACGCGAAACGTGACTCTGGCTGCCTTTCAGCAATATCTATACTGAAAGGCATAGTACTTGATGTGATACTGAGTATCAGAGTTTAGTACTGGGACATAATGCAGACTTTAGCCTTTAAGTAACTTGTTATTCAATTTAAGTCTTTTATGCTGGCTGAATGTGTCAAAGTCTCTGGTAAATTCTGGAATTATGTAAGCCCTTTTGTCAATACATTCATTTAGTAAACCTTCATTTCCCCATCAGGCAACTACCAGGGGTCTTCCTGATGATCATGAGGGTTCAGTGAGGGTGATTGAAATACCAGGTTAGTGTTACGATGATGGCCAGTAAAACTTTACAAATGGCTTATTGTATTGTCCTTTGTCGGGTTGGTGTGCTGAGAACTACAGTTGTTAGATTGGTACCTTCCAACTGCATTTAAGGTTGGCCTCTGTGTTTGCATGGGACACATGATTGATTTCTCTGTTGTAACAGGGGAGAGTTTGCAAGAGGAGTGAACACGACTCTACATTGAAAATTGAAGGTCATTTTGGTTTGCTTACAGCAAATAAATTCAAAATCGGCGAACTTCATGCAACATGTTATGGGGACACAATTTCATCCCCTACTACAGAAATTAAATCACAAAAAATGCCAATGTCACACAAAAAATACAGTTACTGCAACATGTTCCCGTCATGTGCCAACCTTTAGAGCTTAATATGTGCCTCAATTCCATGCACAAAGCAACCTTTCTCTGTCCGACCTCGTAGCTCAGTCGGCAGAGTAACGGTAGATCTGTTCCGGAGGTCGTGGGTTCGATTCCCACCGAGGTCAAAAGATTTTTTCTTTACCTCGTGTGGTTCCCTGATTTCCTGTACTAGGGCTAACGCCCAGTGGGTTATTCATGGGTTAAATTAGCACTAAAATTTACACTTCAGAGTTAATTCTCTGTCACAACATTCATACGTAACCTTATGTACCACTAGGGTTTCCTATTTTCAGTTGTTACTAAATTTTGATAGTGTTTAGTTGAAAAAGTCATTTACATATAATTTCATTTACTACAAGAACATTTTAATGCCTGTCTGCTTGTTTGCTTTATGATAACTTACTAGGTATTGACAGGAATATGTGTTGTGGAACTCATGTTACAAATCTTAGCCAAGTTCAGGTAAACCTATTTTCACTTCGCTTTCTGATTATCATGGTCCATTACTCTGCCCCTCCCTTAGGATTATGGAGAGAAGTTTTCAATTCTCACTGACCCTTTAAGACCCCAGCAATTATAATGAACTAGTATACCTAAATGGTAATAATGCTACCGAAGGGGAGAACAACTTTAATTAAGTATGCTAACAGTTACCCTATGAACTGAACTGGGAAGAATTCATTTTCACAACACATTTGAATCGTTATGCTAGGGAAATCAATTGAAATTGTTATTGGGTTGGGTGCTTTGTGGGAGTGAATAGGTATTGCATGCATGTGCCCTTTTCTTTACAAGAATTTGAACTTAATACACGTTTTGCAAGCAGAAATCGACCCTGAAATAAAGGAAAGGCAAATTTTTACATAAGTTAAGTTAATTGTTGCGGAGTGAGCGAAGCGAGTGAGCAGCAGCATAATCAGGATTTAAAATTAAAAGACTATGTAAAAGGAGTACGAATTCTCAAATTCATGACTTTTTACCAGAATGCATTGCATTTAACAATCAGATGAAGAGAAATCGTTACTAAAACTTGTAGAATAATTAAAACAAACGTAAAGTGTAGAACACACGTATTTCATATATGCTACGATCTACTCCTTTTCATCCGAACATGAATTTAAACTTAAGTTTTAGCATTTTTACATATCCGGCGATGCCGGACGCGTCTTCGACAATGTCATCACTCCAGAGACATTTAATGCGTACCGGTACAGAATTTATAAGTGAGATTTCTGCGGCTACAATTTTCGCATCTTTCAATTTCCGATTTCCATCCTTTTGATTTTCTGGTGAAGGGGAGCTAGATGTGAATCGTATGTGTATGTGCTTCATTGTTGTCTCTATCCCTTGTCACGGTATCCGGTAATCTCGCCACCAGGGAGTTTTGCCACCAAGAAACCATCTTGCCACCAAACAACACGCCACCAAGAAACCATCTCGCCACCAACTAACTAGCCGCCAAGTAAAGTAGTCGAGGTGAATAAGCTGTTCGAACGAGAGTAAAGTAGTCGAGATGGAAAAGCTGTTCAGACGAAGTTCGTTTGCCTGTCTGTATGCAAATTACATGTTGTAGGTGACGTGATTTGATAAATGTTCCGTTGTCTTGGGCAAGCGACATTCCGGACATTCAATGCGCATATGTTGTTATT
>CM042752.1:18556749-18576749 GCA_022496165.2 Catalaphyllia jardinei
TGTGTCCCTCTCTCTGTCAAGTAATGGTAGTTACCTCAGCAGTAGTCAGCATTAACAATAAAAACTTCCCCTTTTGACCATATCGCGGGCTCAAGTGTACAGCTCATCGAGGTCACATGTTTTTTTTTAAGTTGACCACTGATCAAGTGCTGGTTTTCGATTGGATTGCGGGCTCATGTCAAGTTAACTTGTTGAAAACAGGGCAGGATTGTTCAGAAGCCTGTTAATGCTAGCCCAGGGTTAAAATTTATTCGAATGATAACTTTTTCTTCAATACAATTGCTTTTTGCTGCTTTGTTTTGAGTATATGATGATTATAAAACTCAAAACAGAAAGTCAAACAGTAAACAGAAAACCTCACCGCAAAGTTACAAAACTCAAATCAACATTCTACCTTTTCCTAGGTTAGCTCAATCAGGCACTGAACAACCCGGCCAAGGAGCTATGCTTTTAGGCTGGCCTAAATCTATATATTATCATTTTGCAAAATTTGTACATTCTGGTGTGTAATACCAGACATTGTTCCCACACTTTTCTTTGGTCCATGCCTCCTTATTGTTGTTTCCATTGGCATCAATATTAAATGATTTGTTTTGGCATATTAGAACCAGTAGCTCTATTCAATCATATAGTTATTGCAGCTGTCTTACTTATAGTGTTGGACCAGACGACCACACTGTAGCTGTGGATCGGATTCAAAATTCACTCAAGTCTGTCAATAAGGTAAGAGCCACATGTGCTCATGTTCTAAATATTAGATGGCTGCAGTACTGGGGCAACGTCATCAAATACTTTTCTGATCAATGTTTTGGTAATAGTTTTTTCTTCACTGGTATTTAGGTTACGAAGTCCCAGCTAAAAGAGATTGCACAGTTGGAAGCTTATCAGCTAAAGGCGACCAGTGAAACAAAAACATATATTTATATACACAGGTGATTAAACAATAATACATGATGTACTACAGTAAGTGTCTGACATGGCTGCCTTCTTTTCATTTGCCAAAGCAAGGATACGTAACTATTGTTTCTGTTTAGTAGATTATGTTAAGATGAAGTCATACTTCTGCGTTCAACCAGCTTTGACATACTTGCTGTAATGATCCGTGTTTTAGTTTTTTTTGTCCAACTCTGATCAAGTGACAAAAAAGTGACGCCCCTGTAAAATATGTTTATATGTCAGACGCCGATCTTAAGTCGAACAACCAAATTTGTAACTGAAAGAAAACCAATATGAACACTTTACAAAACACTCTAATGACTGTTGGACTTTTCCGTTTTGCAAAACCTCGTTTTCCTCGCTTTCATGGATACAAATACGTTTCTTGTTTATTTAGGGAACAGTGATGACCAATTGGGTGTGTCTGTTATTTATTGTAGTTTCATGTACATTTTTTTTACAGAGAAAATGGAGACATGGACTACATGAACGCACTTGTGAATCAGTTGTCGGATCAAGTTAGTGTTCCTACTATTGCTTAAAATCCTGTCTCTTTAGAAAGGTTTTGACGCCTTAGTTATATTTTTTATTGTCCCATTTTTTGTTGCTTTTTTAAGAGATTGATGTGGTTGTAATTTGTTTGTTGTTTGCAGCCTCTTCCCGTATTAGTGACAGTTGGACCTGATAAAGGTCCAGGGCAATTCCTTGTTTGTGGAGACGAGAAGCAAGTGTCTCAGATAGGACCTAAGTAAGTAGTGTAACGACAAATTTTTACTGTTCACAGGTTTAGTCTTTTTGGAACCTGAACTGTAGCGTGGCGGTACCGAAAACGATAGGACCAAGCGTTACACGTGTTCAAAAATACTGTACCAGCGCGATATTGATTCTCGACACGTTTTCCAGTTAGAGTTGTTTCCCGGTATTGGCCTGTCCATATCAAAATGATATTGCTGCACTTTGTAAAGCCTGCTTTTCATATGGCTCGATTATTGGTGATATTGACCTCAGTGTAGTTTTGTCAGGACCCTATCTATCACACAGAGAAAGAAACGAGATTATAAGCGAACAGTAATGGTAGTTAAATAAGAAGTCTCTCAAAAATAAAAAAACAAAAACCGGCATTTAACGTAGAATCGCTCTTTGTAAATACACGCACTCTTTTCTTTTGTAAAAGTATTTTTTTTTTCCAGCCGGGGTTGAATATTCTTATATTTCTGATGATTTTAGGCTCTTTTAACATTTTTTATAATTTAGTTGGTGCAATGTCTTAATGATTTTACTAACTAATGCAGATTATGTTGGTTATACAGCCCGACACCTTTATCAACACATTGCTAAACACAAGTATTCGGCTATCGGTAAACGCAAGTGACCTTTTAGATGTGCAAAGGTGACAAAATTCTTCTTAATGAGAACCAATTTCGTGCAGTAATCCTGTAGCTCTTCCAGACCTCTATTTTCATTCGTCCGTATGACCTGTAGCTTTCTTTGTTATCAGGGCCAGGAGCATTGTAAAAATAGAACGACGTTTCGATGACTCCATGTCATCATTATCAAGAAGAAAGATTATCAAGTACATGAAAGAATTAATTGCATATATAGTGGTAACAGTGTGAAAATTTGTAAGGAATTAAAAATTAAAAATTAAAAAATAAAAAGCGTAGGGAATAAAAAAAAAAGGTATACAAATATTCAATTGTTATGTAAAAAGTTTGGCACGGATTGAATCCAATTGCGTGTTGAGTTTTGGTTTTATGTTCCTAATGAACAGCATCTCATAGATTAGACAATTAATTCTTTCATGTACTTCGAACTTGATAATTGATGACATGGAGTCATCGAAACGTTCTATTTTTATATCGCTCATTTTTATTCTAAAGTGTTTTTTAGAAACCTTTTATTATCAGGAGCATTGTTTCTGTTGTATCATCTATTGTTTCGTTCTCCAATCACAGACCGCGTGTTGAAAGCTACAGGCTTGCTACATTTCGTGTGTTCTCAAGATAAGAAGGCTACGAGAAATTTGACTGCCTCGTTTACAAGATGCTGTTTATCAAACCTGCGGAACTAGACACTCAGAGTGACTCCATCAGTGCTAAACTCTCTGTTTAGCTTGTTGCATATTTTTGTTACCATTCTTTTTAATGAACTATTGTTTTTCTTGTACTTATAGAATATTCATACTATTTCTTTTTACGTGACAATGACGTCCGAGGAGGACATTTATTTTTTAACCGTTTAAAAATTTCCCAAATGTGTTTTAGAAACGTTTTTATAGCTAAATGTTTTAAAAGTCACTCCCTTTTAATACCGGTATTATTTAACAATTAGACTACTCGCCCTCGTTTTCTACGAGCGATAGTCAACGTAGTTTCATTGCATAAAAAGAAAAAATGTCAAGTAACGCGTAGAAAAGAACTGTTTTATTACGTTAGTTCAGGTTCAAAACGTGATGCGCGATGTGCGCTGATGCGTAACTGATGACTACCAGCAGATAGTCATCAGTAATTTAGCCAATCAAATTCGCAGATTCACAATAGACTACGGTAAATTTATACTAATAGATTATAGTGTATGGCATTTCTTTGGCGTGTTGAAGTGTTAAAGTTTTGTTTTGAAGTCAGACTACAGGCATTAAAGCCTGGTGTGACGCAATTAACTTGTCACAGAAATGTTATTAGCATCAAACATACGGCTAATGCTGTTTTTGTTGAATTTTTGGCCAGTTGTGCTGTTAAGAGAAGGGAAGAATTTTACACGCCTTGGTTAAAAACATATAACTGTATTTTGTTGCCTTTTGCAGGATTGCCACGCTACTTCAAGGCAAAGGTGGAGGAAAAAAAGGAAGATATCAAGGGAAGGCTAGTACTTTGAAAACAAGAAATGATGCTGAAGAGTTCTTAAAGGAATTCACTGCCCTGTCAATGAACGGCACTGTTTGACGTTTTGTTATGTAGTAATTTGGAACTTGTGTCCTCAGGTGCCACTTTCTTCAATTGTCTCAACTTAACCAAGAAATAGGTTCACTATGGACCACAATGCTGCCTTGAATAAGGGGGTAGTTATTAACACCCTTGGAAGGTGGAGAGAAAATAACGCAAGTTTTACTTCTTGTAATCCATAGGCCCTGTATTGGGAAACTCAACAGTGGAATAGTCAGTGCTACCCTCCTTTGGCGAAAGCGACTCTGCCGCGGGCTAAATAAGTTTATTTTTATTTCCTGAATGAAAGCGGTTTTTAGAGAATTCCAACTTGAAACTGATATCGCAGTTATCCGTTCACGATTTGGGTAGCATTGTGAGGCATCCATCACTCGAGTATTGCAGCATCCATCCATCTTTCTCCACAGAGGTGGCATTTATCAGATCTTTGATTGAATCTCTAAAAAGTGTCGAATTTGTGGGTAGAATGTGATGAATTATTTTCTATTGGAAAATGGCGAGTCTAGCGTCTTTGGTCACATTAAACGGAAGGCTGTAAATGAGTCGTATTGTCTGTTCGTTTAGATTGGCTTCTTTCATCCTTCGTTCAGCTGTAGGCGTAACGAATTTACTCTTAACAAGGAATTTAGTTGCTGATCTACAAGAGTTTATCTAAAGATATCTTATCCTTTTCAGAAAGCTTTTCCAAAGGTTCAGTAACATTTCCTTTGAGACTGAGGGACTGCGTGACAGACCGTAGTAGTTAAAGAAGTTTGTTTCAACTTTGATTCCTCAAAAGTTAGGAATTTGTTTCCTTGAAAAAAGTCTTTAGTTAATCCGGCCGGCATCATGCCATTTTTTTATAATAAATCGAATATCCTCCTGTCTTAATATGATGGTGCTTCCAAACAGTTTCATGTAATACCTGATTTTTGGTATTAGGAGTACTCACTGTACTGTAATTATTTTTTTGCCAGGCACTGTTAGAACTCTTGTAAGCGTGACATTTGTTAGCGTGACCGGACGTGACGCATGTGTGCGCGCTAAGACTTGTTGTCTATCCGGGACCTCGTGCTGCTGCTTGAATTCGATCCCCGCTTGTGTTTTGTGTTGTTTATACAGTCCCGAGTAAGAGAATTAAAGGGTTGAAATGGAGCCGTGGAGTGGATCTTAATTACCTTTCCAACAGGCACACAGACCTTCTTTGTAGAAATCAATAGGTATATCAACTTTAAGTAGCGTTAAGTCAACACTGCGGAAGAAACAGACCACCGACTGGTTGTAGATAGGAAAGAGGAATATGACTCCAACTTGCAGTTCCATTGCTGTCACTTAATCTTCTTACCCAGACAACTTTAAGAGCTTCGTTGATGATTTGAAAATCTGGCATGTCTAGCGCACCATACTCTTTCGGACCTATCATTGTTCTGTATTTAATTTTGGCTTTCTTATTCCATACAAATTGTGTAATTGCTTGATTAACCATAGCGGTGAATTTCGTAGGAAAAGTTAGGACAGATGTGTTATAAACAAGTTTTGGTTAAGGATTTTAGAATCGTTATTGGACCAGAAAGTGTAAGGTTTCTGGAATACCACAAGTTAAGGAGGCTTTTCATTTTAGTTAGTTTCTGTTCAAAATTCATTGTAAACAGTTCCATCGTTACACGAGAAATTAATTCCCAGTGCAAGTAAAGAGTTTGTGGCCAAGCAATTCCCAAGGGTTTTGCCGAGTTTTTACGGATTGCTAACTGGGTCAGTCGACCGAGCGAGTGGACTATTTCTTCCCAGCTAACTGTTTTAATTCATTCCAGCTACGTTATTACTCGTTAAAAATGGGAACCGAAACTTTGCGACCTCGTTAATGTCACACACAATAAAAGGACACGGTTTATGTGGGAGAAAGGTAGGGGAGATAAGTGTTGTCCCCGACCCCAGCTGCCTGCTACGTGTGAGGCCAGTACTCGGAGCTAGTGTCAGCGAGTGGCATATAAGACCGTGAGATGGGTGTCATAGGGTACAGAGGCAGGGTGGCGTGTACCTATGCCAAGCTCCAGGAGGGATGGTAGCCAGGGGAAGTGGTGTGCCCACCGTTTCTCACCCAAGCTAAGGCAACCCAGGCATCGCTTCAGTGTGGGACTTAAGGGTTGTCGCTAGTAACACTTCTCCCACAAAACCGTTTATTAAGTCAAAACACAACTAAAATATGAGTAACGTGGAGGGTGGGTGGGGAAATAAACGCTTGAGTCCAGCAGCTTAACTGAATTGCAAGTGAAGATCGACTGCGATGTGTGCGTAAACAGGGGAAGACTGTGCGCAGCTGATTGGCTGGATATCTGAGAACACGTGCGAGCTTATCTTTTATTGGCCGGTAAAAATAGAGGGGGTTACAAGCGCGTGTTTGCAGTACAAAAGAGCGGGAAAAGGTTGCCGGAGAATTACATTCACTTAAGGGTTAAGGTTTAATGGAGCTAAACATTAATTCCAGTTTATGCTTGCCGCAAAAACAGCCAATTCATGAGTTAATCGGGCGCAACAACGACCAGCAAAAGCCAGGGAGGTTTGCAGCCTTGTTTGGTAGTGAAAGGCTTGTGAACTACAATAAAATAAGAGACGAAGTTGATGAACTGCAGCTACTGAGAAACGGGGAATTGAAGTCTTAGGAGCACTAAGTAGACGGAAAAAGAGGGTAGCTATTGCAAATCAAGAAGATTATGGATAGGGGACCGCAATTATTTGAAGAGCTTCGTTTCAGTGGGGGTGGAGAGGGTTTGAATTTGACGTCAGTCTCACATCACGAGTTGTGCTGCAAGAATAGTCATTGGTCGAAAGAGAGATGGTGTCAGCGCAGTGTTTTTTACTTGGAGTGTTCAGGTGGACCCGGCGGTTGACACCTTCGACGGAAGAGGAGTCATCCCAGCGTCTCACATGACAAACGAGGGAGCAGCCAGGTTACTTGCTACCTTTCCAGAAAGAGAGAAAAAAAGAAAAGGTTTGGGCATAGAAGATTAGTGGATCCGAACAGAGAAAAGGAAAAGAGGGAGGCGTTGTTACTGTCAGCACAGACAACAGGGGTGCTTCCTTATGCAAAACTGACGGGTCAGAGATCAGTGAAACGAAATCAACACCTTTGATGATATTGCTTATCCCTTTCATAGCTGACTGACGTGACTTTTTGAGTTGGAAAGTGAGCAAGAAACAAAATTGACTAACTATGATGGTTTAATTGCGGCTTTGTCTCGCTAACTCAAGTGTAAACGCAAGCATAATAACTCTCAAAGTAAAAAGAGATACTATTTAAGAAATAGAAAACATGTACCGTGTTTGTATCGAGTTATACAAACACGAGTGGAAGTTTGGGAGAACGAGAAATGCTGTGGGAACACGAGCCGCAGGCGAGTATTTCCACAGCTTTTTCGAGTTCTCCCAAACTTTCACGAGTGTTTGTATAACTCGATACAAACGCGGAGTACATGTTTTCTATTTCTTTTAGAAAACACCACGACGAGAAAAAGGAAAACAACTTGTAAACTTTGATTATCAAAATGTAAATTCTCTTTGCTCGCGCCATCACTACGTCAACAGCGCGCGCTTAGTTCTGTCTCCATCGACAACAGGCTTTTTAACCAATCAGCGCGCGTGCTTCCTTAGGACTGTTTTCTAAATTTATATAAACATTTATCATGGACAATTGCAAGCGAATGGAAAAGCGGTGAGGATAAATAACGTAACAGCGACTCGGAACGAATCACGGGAAATATAAAAAAAAAAACAGACCTGAGTGCGCACAGAAACATTTTTCAAAGATGGCCCTGGTTATTTACAAAATGTTTCTGCGTTGGAAAATTACCCTGGGCTTCACAATAAGAAATGCCCCAGACGAATAAAGGATCTTCAAAGATACTCCGTCCGGCCTCAAACGTGCCATGCAACATGGATTTAACACCGGCACGATATTACTTACTCCATTTATCCACTTCTTCTCAATTTCGGCTCCCTTTAGGAAACTACGAAGAATTGTACTCGATGTTGGTATTCTTTATGGACGTAAAACTACAGCAAATTGCGCAAGAATGCGGCGCTCCGAAATTGTGTGACTGAAAAGTTTGGGTTCTTTTACGATGGTGACGAATAGACCCTTCTCCAAAATGGCGGCCGAAAATTCAAATGAGTTAAAATTAGCTAAAATAAAAAACGTATACCAGCACTAGAAAGAACACCTTTACTTTAGTAAAACTGCAAAGTTTCAGCATTTCAGGTGTCATATCAGCTGATGAAAAGGTAAGTTGAGAACTGGAAAATTTACAGACGTTTGTATGACTGGGGGCATACCCCCAGTCATACAAACGTCTCTAAAGTTTTCAATTTTCGTATTACATTTTCTCAGCTGATATTACACCTGAAATGCTGAAACTTTGCAGGGTTACTAAACTAAAGGTGTTCTTTCTAGTGCTGGTATACGTTTTTAATTTTACCTATTTGAAATTTCGGCCGCCATTTTGGAGAAGGGTCTATTGCGAAAGTCAATTTACAGAGAGAGTTTTAATTTTTGTGTGGATTTTGTGACTGACTGTAGAAAATCAGAAATTACCATTACAACACTGTTGATTTCCTTTAACAAAAGAAAATAGAAGGTAAGTGACTGTCTAAATGTTACAAGAGCTGTTTAATAGAAACATCAAGAATCGTATCACATCACACTGTTGATGCTGTGACTAAAAGTCTTGCTATTCAATTGTTCGTCTTTAATCGTCATCATCATCATCGTCAACTAGAACACGCCTGGCTTTCTTGTGAAAATTTAATGGCAAGTTGAATTCCTCGTCATCATCACTACTCTCATCATCGTTATCTCTCGGCCGTTTCTTTCCAGCCTCACCTTGACTCTTGTCAGCATTGTTATTAACATCTTCAGTGTCAGATATATTTCTGCTGTATTCTAAATCATCATCATCTTTACTATCTGATGTTGTAGCCTTCTTTGTAGCTTCAGTATTCTCTTTGGCCGCTCCCTCGTCATCGTCACTCTCAACAGACTTGTCTCCGTTTTGAAGAACGTTGTCTAATCCAGCGTCATCTTCATCGCTGGCATCCAGCACTCTTACTCGGCGTTTATCTGTCTTAGGAGACTTCCCTCCGCTGCTACTATTATGTTCTCCAGAGGGCGAGGGCAGTTCCGATTGTGTGTCATGCGTATCTCCCTTGTCACCTGATTCCTCGTCACTGTGGTAAAGAAAGACATAAATTAATAGTTCAGTGCTGTGAAGCTGTGAAGAATGGTAACATACGATGGTTCTTGTTGGCCGACATGTCCAAAGAGTGGATAACTACATGATCATCTACCGGATAACTCACTATCCAGTGGATGAAGTAGTATGTTTTTTCAACCCTTTAACACCAGAGAGTGATTTGTATAATTGGTAGTGCTATCAATCCTTTGACCATCTAAGCCCTGATCTTAAAGCAAGATTTACTTTACACAATGATTTTACACAAGATAGATCATCTGACACATTGTGGATTGCTTGCAAATTAAGAACAAGTGAAGAATATCGTTCATACCCAGATGTTCTAACTATCAGACTTACTCTTTCAGAATCTACTTAGCAGAGTGAATACCACAATTCCAGGTATAGCGTTAACGCAGAAATCGTGCATTCTTACGTCGCCAAAAAAGAATAATGCATTTTCAAAATATTTATGCGTCCCAGGACGCAAGAGCCTACTTAGAGAACATATTACATTAGCCTTAACAAGTCAGTTAGATTCTGGGTTTTTTTTGAAAAAAAAAAAGAAATAACTTGATCGCGATTACAAAATTCAGAAAATCGAGATTGCCATGTTGGATTTGGCAGAGTTGAGACTGGTGACAATTATTCATCCGGGAGACTTGCATAAGCATCCGCAATTTAAAATCAACTTTTCGCTCGAAGAAGTGTATTCACATGAATAGGTATATTTTAAGGCTAATATAATGACAACGGGTGTGGACATGGTAACTTTTTGGAGAAATGGCTGAAGGAATTTCACCTAGCTGCAGACCACAGGTACCGGAGGCGATTTATTTATGATTTGCAAGGATTGTTTATAAGCTGGAAAGAAGAACGCGTTCACGATTGAACGCCAAATTATTGGGACCAACAAAAAATGCGAGGGACCCTTATTTGGCCCGATGTGTGGGTCCCAGGACCCAGACTGAAAACTCCTAGCGCCATCCCTAAATTCCTCAATACAGGTTCATACTACAGTTAAAAATAACATGGACCACTGAATCTGACGCCACAAACCTTTCGTTTTCATTGGAGGTGTTGTCATCTGGTTCTATTTCATTCACCGTCTTTCTCCATTCCTTTCCTCCTCTCCTCTTTGCCTGAGTAGAGCGGTTCCTCTCCTTTCGTTTTCGACTTGACTCTGATTTCTTGTTTTTCTGTGCGGCAGCAAGTGCGGCTAAAGTCTCTTTACGCGACTTGCTTTTACTGGTAACTGAGAGAGTTACAGGACTTGCACTGTCACCTAAAAATGGCGAGAAAAGAATGGAGACGTTACAGTACAGGCGAACGATAGATGGATGGATCCCATGACTGTGTTTTTAGTTGTGATTTCATGCAGTGATACAAACAGCAAGCTCTTTAATGGGACACACAGAAAAGTTAAGGCGGACTACAGGTTTCCCAGCTCTAAGGCAGCGCTCGGTTTCCAGTTTCTTTCAGCCTGCTGTATCCCGCTAGCCCACATGTTCATATTTATATTAGAAGTGCAAATCGAAAGTCAATGTCTTAAGTTGACTATTATTAGGGCAGGGAAAGTCATCTTCCAAACAGTGCACCTTTGCACCATATTGCGTGGACCCCTTTATGGTCCGGTGGCGGGGGGGGGCCCCCCCCATTAGCTTCTAGCCAAATACATATTTTCATTTCATGTTAATAGTCATTAAATGAAATACCCACCACTTCCGGCAGGATTCCATTCTATCACTGGTGATTATTCAAACACGTAAAATTTTGAGGGAAGCTTTAAAAGCAATCTCAGTGTAACTAACATGTGGCACATCCATTGGCCTTTAATAAATGACTCAGAGTATTTGAGTGATCGCTATTATTCCACACTATACATGAAGAAGCTTTGACTCTTGATACCTTGTCCGTTTTCTTCCCTTCCATCAAGGTCTTTTGCTGCTCTTCTCAGCTTTTCTGGGGTTAGAATGACTGGGATTCGCCAAAAGGTTTCCTAATGATAGGGTCAACTATGTTAGTTCTAAATACAATAAATTATTGTGAACCAGAATTTGCCACTTTGGTAAAGAGCCTGTGATTTTCAATTGTAGTTTTATCTGTAAAGGAACAGGTAAATGGGCAAATTCGCTACTAAAGCCTCTGCTCGTTTGCGCGGATCTAAGGGTACGGGAAAGACTGGATACTGTTCCTCGAACTTTTGCTGTTGCTTTTAAGCCAATCACAGGATCCATTCAGTCGTCCAAACCCACCTGCTCATTTGCTGGAGGCTTCAGTCCAACTTTCTTTAACGCTTGTTTAAACAGCTTGTTACCCAGTGCCTCCTCATTCTCTTCAGTGATGGTCACTAGTGGGAGTGGCTGCCATTTTTCCTTATCTACAAAAAACATTAAATGAACGTTAGGCACTTTTACGGAAATTAATGGCCAATGGTCCGTACTTAGTGACTTCTTGGTAACAGTTAAAAAATACGTAATCCCTCCGCATATTACACTAAT
Organism: Catalaphyllia jardinei; assembly: GCA_022496165.2. Lineage (NCBI taxonomy): Eukaryota > Metazoa > Cnidaria > Anthozoa > Scleractinia > Caryophylliidae > Catalaphyllia > Catalaphyllia jardinei. The sequence goes on from CM042752.1 coordinate 18,568,333, forward strand.
AATGTACAATGCAACTTGTAGGGGTATGGAGACAAACTAAGCTGTTCTGAAGCCACATGTAGCCCGAGATTTTGGGTCACGTCAAATGACAGTTAAAAGTCTACCCCAGAAAGAGGAAAAGTTGCTTGTGATGATAAACTTTACATGGACTATATGGACTATATGGACTATATGTGGTAGAAATTACTTCATTGTGATTGGCTGGGCAGACCAAATTATCGCCCGCCCGATCGTAATTTTTCCAGTCATATAATAAATAACTAACCGAACGAAATCTCCAGCAATTAAGGATTTACATTACTCGTGATATCTGAAAATTCTGTCAAACTGTACTCGCCTAAAAGAGGCTCTTGCATTTTTTTCTATATCCGCACTCGTAGCGTAAATCTTTAATTGCACTCGCATTCATACGATTACCAAAACATACAAGAACTGGAAAAAAAATTGCTCATTTCAGCAACTCCTGGCCCTCATCTCTATGTGTGCAGTGCAAAGAAATAACAGTTTGTTTACCTGTACTTTCCCTATCATCTGCAATCCTAAGAAGCTTCGACTGAATCCACTTCAATTGTTCACTGAATCCTAAACAACATCAGAATATTTTTTATTACATGGAATAAGGTAGTTGTCGTTTAAACATTTAATGAAACAATTTAGAAGAACAATACGAATGCCGCGTTCTCGTAACAATTGTGCAAGAAGGCGAGCAAAAGATGTCCACAGATCTCATTCGTAAATACTTTCACAACCCATACAACCGTTAACTAATTTATGTAAACTGTAGTTTCACTAAAAACCAAGCTACTCTACTAACACATGGCCACAGTCATTCATTTAACAAATAGATTCCATGTTGCTTTGAATCTATTCAGTATTATTATTAATCTACTAGCGTTCTATTATGAACGCCGTTCTCTGATTGGCTACGCTACTCGCTATCCATCCTGTTGTAGATAATAGGTATCGTAGCGGCGTGTACTGGGGGCCGCTTCTCAGTCGTGTTTTCGAAGTGTCTTTGAGGAGGGTTTAGATTTAAGGTCTAAACGACTACTAGATTTCTACTAAAACAATTAGATTTCTATGCGTGATAGAAATCCCGAGCTCATAATCTAATTGTTTTTAACGATACATATTAGTGTTAACAATATAGAACTTGTTTTATACTTTTCCAGGCTGAGATAGTCGATTTTGTTTTCCTCGTTGATTTTTTGTAGGAATTTCATAAGGGAGACAATTAACTCCTTCTCTCAAATCACCATGAAAACATTAATACCTCCACTGTTGAGCTTGCTGATGATGTTATTCAGAGTTCCTTCACTGTCATCAGCTTCGTCAGCTGCCTCATCAGATTCTGAGTCTTCAGATGACGAACTCGGCGGATGGTCAAAGCCTTCCTCGTTGACACTATTTCCATCTTCACAAAACAAAATAAATCATTTATCAATTAGGGTTAACAATGTCTTCTTTCCCCACTGTAATAGTTATTTCGAGCTAAGAAGGCGCCAAATTGAGTGTAAGTTATATCATTGGTAGCGAATGTTTAACCTGGGGTCAGTTCAATAAAAGAATTACACGTGTAATTTTACAATTGTAGAAACCGCATGTAAAGTCCAGCTTGTAAAAACAAGAATTATAAAAAAAAAAACTTTTACACGTGTAGCACGAGTCTTCCTACAAGTGTAAATTACAATTGTAGCCATACAATTGTAAATGACGCCGAGTGTGCTTGTTTACTACAAGTGCAAATTAGTTCAGGCCAAAAGAATTTCCATTTTGAAGAATTACTCGATATCTTTATGTCATGTTGTCGAAATCACAAAAATTACTGTTGGCGCAGCTCGTGAGGGAAAACAAAACGATAGTTTTGGCACCCTTTTCGTCAACTGTCACTAAAAAAGGCAAAACAACAGGCATGGGAGAATATTCTGAGCCAAATTAATGGCGTTGGAGCCAACGTTGACAGCATTAAAACTCTGCGAGATGTTATGTGGGCAAACATTCGCCGAAGTACTATTAAGAAAGTCAGTGAGTCCAAGAAGACTGGCCCAGGAGGAGGAGGCGACATACATAAATAATGAAGGAAAGGTTAATTGTATTGCTCCCCCAGTAAACATGCCCTCCAAACCGATCCCCAAACCAAAGGAGAGCAAGCTTCTGGCATCCTCGTCAGGCTTCAAAAGAAGAACGACGAAAGCGAGCAGGGGAAAAAGATTTCAATCGTTCCTACGGAAGAAGATATCCTACGAATAAAGAAAAGGGAGCTACTGCTTGAGTGCACCAAGTTACGCCTTGCTGTAAGTCGATGCATATAAAAAGTCTTGTGTACAAGTTATATCAAGATGATGGAAGTCAATAAATCGTATTATTATTTGAGAGTTCTATCACTTAAAATATCATTCCATAGTTTAGAAAGATTGGTGGATCTCATTGTTTAATTATGGGAGAAGGGGCTGGGGAGAACAAAACCAAACGCTAATAGGCCACGTTCGATATATCAATATTCTAGCATGGCTCCGAGGCTTTCGGGTCAAAATTGCAAATTTTTCAAGTTTCTTTTGCCTCTCAATTCCCAAAAGAGACTTGGATACAAAGAAAACAACACCAAATATAGAAGGTTGACCTGAAAGCCTCGGAACCATGTTAGAACATCGATATATCGCACGTGGCCTATTATTAACTGACTTGTTCGAAGGTAGCCTGCGAAAAGAGCCGTCCTTCTTCGCTCCCGGCCCGAGTGGCGTTTCGCGTGAAGAAACGCCATTAGGGCCGGTAGCGAAGAAGGACGGCTGTTTTCGCAGGCTAGTTCGAAGGCCATCATCTTGTGAATTCCATAACTGAAACTCTGTCAATGTTTTCATTAAATCTAGCGTATTAAGGGGTCGTCATAAGCATACGACCATAAAATAATGTAGTCTTTGCAATTAATGATCTAGTAAACGGGGAAATCTCGATTTTCTGTATTCAGTGTCGTTTAGTCCATTTCCCACTGTGACATTGTCTCAGATTCACAGAAGATACTGCAGTAGCTCGCCTGCCCTTTTGCCCCTCCCCATGCTCTGCAAACTTATCGTCTTCAATGTACAGATTTGCGTTCTCTAGAAGATCATTTCCATCATCGTTAAATAATATGCAAAGGTTGTGAAGTATTGCTGCACACTGGATAAGTTCAGCTGCTCTTGTTATACTTCGGACCCTTATGCCAGTTTGCAGAATGCAAAATCTCTTCTTGATAATACCACTGGCCCTCTCTATGGTGCTTCTGGTTTTCTTGTGCGCCTCATTAAACCGGAGGCCAGCACCTTACACATCCCTTCTAAAAGGAGGGATCAGCCAGCTGTTGCACTTGTATGCGGAGTCATCTAAAATTACTGCCCCAGGGAACGGCCTTTGTGCATTTTCTTCAAATGCAGTCCACAGTGTACTCTGGACTCGCGAGTCGTGCCATCTCCTAGGACATAGGCTGCTACAGAAAATAAATCAAGTAATCTGGCCCGCAAAACATGGCAACATTGAGAGATTTGGAATGACGTCGATTCACGTATGCATCTTCATCACCAGCCGGGGGATTCACCAAGACATGGGTTCCATCTACGCAACCTGCCACACAAGAGAACCCAGCTATATCATGGAATTTTGATGCGATTGTAAGCGGCTGCTTGGCCAACAAATAAGCTCTCGCCGTAGACTGAGTATTGCAGGTGTAACGCGGTGTATGACATTCCAGACCGTTGAAGTCGAAATTCCATGGCACGAATGCATTACGTGATAAAATGAGTTCGTACCAAGGAAGTGAAGGAAAACTAATAGTTGCTGTCGCGCCGTTTTCGCCGTGTTCTGTGTCCTAATTGTGGACCCACTGCTTCTAACAGATGCTCAAATGCTTCGATAGGAAGCCGGAACTTCTGTGTGAACTCGCGTGGATGTTGGACATCAAGAAGTCGTCTTTGCTCAAACTTTCGCGGCTGTCGTCTTCATTTTGTTTCGTAACAGTTCCTTTATCTCTTCTTCGCTAGAAGACGACATGTCTTCCCCTCAATAAAGCCAGCGACAAGTTCCCTTCGAAGATTACAAGTGACTTGCCACTTGTAATTTCCTCTTGTAGTTTACAAGCGGGGAGTGGAACAAAAACAAGTTGGACTCTGGTAAAAAACTCTATTGAACTGGCATAATATTAAATTTTACACGTGTAGCGCTACACCTGTAACTACAAGTTGGACACTTGTAACTTGGACTTGTAACGATTTTTATTGAACTCGTTTCCCGCTGCGCTTGTAAATACAATGGTCCGACTTGTAGATTACGAGTGTAAAAGTTTTACCGAACTGACCCCTGGTGTAATAGGCTGTGCTGCTAAAGAAAGAATTCTATCGATGCGTTAAACTCAAATGCTTTAGTAATTGTTTGACTGCCCTACCTTTGTATGGATTTAAAATCATGTGTAACTGTATGAAGCCACTGAATTAAGTTTTTAAGATTCAACAATATTATTTATGAGATTGTTACATATTGCAGATTTGTTCACTGTGAAGACCAAATTCGATATATTAAAATTCAGCCTAAAACAATAGACCTCAGTACGAGGCTCTGGGGAATAAATACAGAGTTTGTGGGGTTTATTCCCCAGAGCCTCGTTCTGAGGCACTTTGTTTGAAAGTGAATTTAATATATCGAAATTGGTCTATTGCCGCCACACGAAATCTAAACAGTTCAGGTGTACTGTACTTCAGTAATCATTCAGGTTACCTTCACTTTCAGTGCCCTCGTCGTCATCCTGAAACCAAATAACTGTCAAGTTAACATCATGTTATTGCATGCATGAGTGGATATTAGGGCAATACCGAAATTGACCGATACGAAACAATGCCTGCACGTCTTGGCCTGACATGCAGGTTTAAATTATTTGCTCCGATCGATCGAGGAACGGTACGGTGCAAATCTATTTAATTTTTGTTTCCAACTACGGTGAACTAGACACCCAAAAATATACGGCAAAAAATTGGATTTCTCTTATAGTTGTACTAGTGTAACCACATTCTAATTCAGATTAACTGCGATGACGTTGGAATTAAACTTCTTTATTATTATTATTATTATTATTATTATTATTATTATCATCATTATTATTATTATTATTATTATTATTATTATTATTATTATTATTATTATTATTATTATTATTATTATTATTATAAAACAACAATGACAAGAAAAGCTTCCGTTTAAGAAGATACTGTGATTTCAGTTCTGTAACAACATAACACAGTGATAGCCTGTTACTGCTTCCTGTACTCCAACGCTACTCCATTTCACTTCACTTTCTCGCCAGCGATGTTAAGCATCACTTAACAGAAAACAAGTTCAACAAAACAAAAAAACTCTAAGCTCATGTGAATGGTCAATGACTTATTTACCACTACAAATCTATCATCCTTCTTCCTCCTTGTACTGCCCTTCTTCCTTTTCTTCCGAAGCATCTTCCGGTCTTCAACAAGCCCCATGTTTACAAGCTGGTTTACAACCTGACAATACAGATACACACATTGATAACAATTACGTGTTTAGTGGTGCTGCATCTTGGAAAATACAGTCCAGATTTTCCGAGTTTATTGTTTCCAGTCAGTCTCTATTTTCTTCGATATTATGTGTTTTCTACCGTAGTAAACTATATGAATTTTAAAGTGGAAGGACGTAATATTGTTATGTTGCAATATTATATCGTTAATGATATGCCAATGTACAGTCAAAATTCAAACGGTGCAGAACAAAATGTTCGTATTTAAGTACACGTGACATATTTGATGTCATTTAGAACGCTCTAGTAAACTGTAATCAGGTTACCTTGTGCCAAAATGTGCCCCAAATGTATAGAAAGTTACATTATGGGTATTCCCGGAGCTGGCGCAATAAAAAACACCATGTAACCCGACTTTATATGATGATTGGTCTCTGGACTATGTTAACACTGTTGGTTCCATTATTAACATTACGGATACTTTTTAAAGAGAATTTATAGGAAGGTGTCATCTAAAAGTGTCTGCATGAAGGTGTTCCACTTAAAAGGAAGTAGATAAAAACGCATTCAACCTGGCGTCTTGTCCTTGACACATTAAGCATATGCTCCATGATTCTCTCCACGATATCTAGAAAACAAATTGACCAATTCTGTCATTATTTTTTTCTGTAGGAGAAACGACAAAACTGCACCAAAAACAAAGAGTCATACGGAGTAATAATTGCTACTGAAGGTTCATTCACAACGTTTACTCCTTTGATAAAAAATATCTTTTGTCCTGACTTTCATAAGCTTTTGCCCCGGTGAGTGAGGAGCAACAGAATTGTGAACGATGTAACTGACTAGTGCTTCCTACATCTTCATCTGATCAATGATTGGTAGAAATAGAACGTTCCAGAACTACTTTAGCAATTTCACTGTGCCAGGCATGGTTACTAAGAGTACACAAGTCCCTTTGACAGCTGTTGTTACCTCCTTCTTCTGAATTCTTGTATTCCTCGTACAAAGCTCTCAGCTGTTCAACCTCTTCTTCAGACCATACTCCTTTCTTCGCTGGCTTTCTGAGAGATATAAAGAAATAAGACAAACTGCCTAAGTTTCTCGCCCAATATAGTGTTGTTGTTGTTGTTGTTATTATTATCATTATTATTATTATTATTATTATTATTATTATTATTATTCCTTATTACCTTTATTCTTAAGACTGCTCTTTCAAATCCTAAGCTAAACTCCTAAATTGACAACGAAGACTGAGGCATACTTATGCAGTTCCTTTCTGTTTGTAACCAACTTCATTGACACCAGCTTGTTCATGATCTGCAATTTAAACGTGACATGACTAGTCTGCTATCTTAAGAGCTAAGTAATCGTCATCTGACGGGATTCCGCGTCACTTGAACGGCGTTTTCCTGGTCGAAAAGGTCGATGTCTTCCCCCAGAAAAAAACCTCCTAGTTGTGACATATTTTGACACGCATATTGCAAAAAGATTTTAGTAACGAGGCATTCAAACCACTTTTACACTTTAATGAAATAGAAAATGCCAAAAGGAAAATTCAAGCCCTTTTCTTTATTCATAAAAGCTTTGAATCTTTATATCAATTTATTACATTTTTGCAATGTTCTACTGGAACGAGTCGAACTTGGACCAGATTTTGACAGTACTATTGAGCAACGTATATTGACAGTTGAGCAACGTATATTTTAGTTTAAGGTTGCACGCAGCACAGTAACTTACTTGCCGTCTGCTCTTGGAATCGTTTGACATCTTTTCCATAATTGTATCCACCAGATCTAATGAAAGGCAAGTATAAACTGGTTATGATACAATCCAAAGTCTGGGTGACCTTGAAGTTCAAAGGCCAGACCCACATCACATACTTTTGAGAGAATAGAGAGAGATTCCACCCATACCTTCTGAACCTTTATGCTGCTCATACAGTTCTCTTAACTCCTCTTCCTCCTCAAATGTCCAAACTGATGCGCTTTGACTTGCAGATCTATGAAAAGATTGAGAGTTTTACATTGAAAAGCATTGTTTTTAGCTAGGTCAAGATGTACTCCACATAAAGTGACTGGCCAAGTACTACAATCCATAAATGTAAGGTGTTTCTTCAACGCAGCCTAACGCTCTCTGCCTAAGTTGCAGTAATTGTGATAAACCAAACTGTGGTACCCTTTGCAGCAGTTATTCGGGTTGTCACTCGAGACTTCTCTCTAATTGTCACTGCTGAAACCCAGGCCTTTTGACAGAGAAGGTCGACACCAGAAGAATTCGTCAACCACAATCAAGGTCAGATAGTTATTTTTGTTGACCTTCGAGATGGAACGCCAAATGCACGCCATGGCGGGACAGAGACGGGACATGATGAATCCAAGGCAAGACCCTCTGCGACTTCACACAAGAAAATTCCTTGTCTTATCCTCTAAGATTCACTGCCAGGTTTGTACATAAAAAAAACAGTAAATGATGACGACATGTTACGCTTTTGAATCTTGTGATACCAAACAGCAGGGTCCGAAATTAACTTTTTTAGGCAGGCGCCACCTGGTGACTGAACTTTTTTTTCAGTCGCCATATGGAAAAATGTGGTCGCCTAAAAGTGTTAATAAAATATTCCCTTCGTAGCGAAACACAAATAGATGGAAAACTCTGGTCGCCAATTTGTCGTTTGAGAATCAGAACAAAAAGAACGCGTTTGGGGCCGCAATGGCGATTTTTCCGCTAACGAATAAGATTAAGGTGATTCCCTAGTTTTGCGTTGCGCATTCCTACTGCGCAAGAACAGTAGACTTTTGAGAAAACTGCACTTAAAGTTTCTTACATGATGGATTAAGCATTTAACAAGCCAAACATTGGGGGAGTGGGGTGCAGATTGGATCTCAGGGGATGTAATGGTTGCTCT
>CM042752.1:18581749-18601749 GCA_022496165.2 Catalaphyllia jardinei
AATTAATGTATTTTATCAAAGAATCGAAAGATTGTTTTTTGATCGTTTTATTTAAGATAAAATTTGTCTCCTGAATGTCATTTACTTTACTTTCATTGGACGAAGTACAGAATGAAGCCATCATCAGCGCTGTTTGTATAAAATACCTGTTCCTCAACTAATCTATAGCTTACTTGTTCAGAAAATCCTGGATACTAAACTCCACTTCACTTGTCTGTACAGCCGCCATCTCTTCCTCTTCTGTTGAGTGACAACAAAAAACCAGCTATCTTTATTGAGAAACCTTGAACAGTGGTCCTTTTTCACAAACAACCAGAACTTGGATTAAATGCCACAAATGGCTCAGCATTCAGCTGTAAGGAGCAAAGACCACTTCCTGTTTTGACACCAGCTCTATGCTAAAAAATGCTGCACAAACCTGGATTTGCCTCCTCTTCTCTTTCATCTTCTTCATTTTCATTTGGAATATCAACTAAAATGAGAAAACAGTATGCATTGGAAATTGATTTTTGCCGCAAACACTGTACAAACAAAAAACAAACAAGACCTTATAGGAGTTGTTTTAAATCTAGAGTTAGAAGATCAAAAAGATACTAGTAAATTTAGAACGCATCCAGCGTTTGTTAAGTCAAATGTTGCATGCAGAAAAGAAAACTTACTCACCAGAAGGAAGATCCATTTTGAAAATGTCACACAAGCAAATAAATTCATCTTCAGCACTTATTCCTGCTGACCCAAACTGGTCATCATCTGCCCAAACATCTCTGAAGTGAACATGAACATGAAGTAGCAAGCTAGAATGACAATCTGTTCTACAGATGTCAGTTAATACTTATAGTACTCATTCTCAGAATGCAGAGGTACGAGAAGAACACATTCATTATTCTGACTGATGATTTTCTTAATTCTCCTTAGATGGGAGATACTACTGAGAACTCTTTGATTCTGATTAATCACAACGATTTTTAATCTGATTTAGAACTTTTAGTTTTTATGCCATTTCATAGCTATTTTTTTATTTGTACTTTAATTACTTTTTTTAATTTTCATTATTATTTCCTACAATTTAGTTTATTATATAGGGCCTCTCTGGATAGCAGTTTTTTTTACCGTGTATAAAAACTGAAGGAGTTACCCTATAGAAATAAAGGTTTCTTACTTACTCTTCAGTCAGCTCCTTGAGCTATCCCCTTTGTCTTAACACTTTCTTACTACACAGCATTTGAATAGTTTTCAGCCATATTATTTATACATTCCTTATGTAGAGTGCTTGTAAGGTCATCACATCCATTACCTTGCAGCCCTGAGCAATGCCACAGCTTCCCCACACAACTGATTTCTCAGGAACCCTTGAATCTGAGATAAAGCATTTGTCCTTTAATGAAAAAAAAAACACATTAAGTGAAGAATTTGTTCCATTAAATCCAAAGAACTGCTCTATTCTAGGGATTGAAAAGTACTCTAACAGAGTGAGCTTCAACTTAAACTGAGAAATGGATTTTAAAAGATTGACATGGAGCTTTTGCAGGTATCATCTTTCTAGTCCACATATCCTTTGGCTCCCCATCCCACACACAGCTTTTCAAAACTTAATTCTGTTTTCTTGAAAAGTGACACACAATTCACTTTTTAGTATGACTTGTTATCACAGATCAGCTTAGCAAGGTTACTTATATCATAAACGTTGTATAGAGTTCTAGAGTGATTAATATAACTATGAAAATGGGTCATCAAGTGTCTCTACTCTTCAGTAACTCACTTTTGTTCATCAACTGGGATTTCAGATGCAGCATCAAAAGGTATGGCTGACTCAGGAATCTCCCCAGCATGTCCCTGAAGTGTGGCCGACAGGTCAGAAGCTAACTCCTGCCACTTCTGCTCAATTTCCTCCGCACTCAGATTTACAGGAGCTGCTAGAAATACATCAGGCCCCGGTTGTTTGAAGGCTGGATAATGCTATCCACCTGATAAATTGCTATCCAGTAGATAAGTGTTAACAAAACAAAGCATGCTATCCACTGGATAGTGATTTATCCGGTGGATAGCGTTATCCATCCTTTGAACCCGGGACAGAAAGATATGTTATGAGTCACAAATATCTAATTGTTTGAGGTCTACCCCTCTCTTGAGATTAGAGGATTACTACGAGTTACAAATACGCAATACTTGTTCAATGATATTAAGTTGGAAAGACTTGAAAGTCTGCTAACTAAACTTACCTAAGCGCTGATTTCTTTTCTTCTTCTTTGAAGCTTTCTTCTTTTTCTAAAAATCAGCATTGAGGCTAGATGTAAACACTGAACTTTCAAAAAGAAACTAAAGCAAATATTTTTGGCTGCCTTTTAATAATAATAATAATAATAATAATAATGATAATAATAATAATTTTAAACCAATAACAATTATAAAAAGCATCAAAAAGTTAATAAAAATAACAAATAAAATAATAATAATAATAATAATAATAACAACAATCTTTATACAGGGAGCTCACTTTACAAAGTGATATTCAGTGAGACCCTGTAAAACAATCAAAAAAGGAAATGATAATAATCTTAGATAAATGAATGTGTAATAGTAATAATAATAATACAATAAGGGTTAAAAATGTTAAAAAGTCAAATAAAAAATCTAAAACATATAACTTTTAATGTTCTGTTTAAAAAGAAGGAGAGAGTTAATTTCTTTAAGAGATGCATATAAAATGTTCCATTCCTTAGCGCATTGACAGCGCTCCAAGCTGCGACCATTTTGGTCGCCATGGCGAGTGGAAAAACTTTTGGTGACCAAAATTCTGGCAAAAGTCAGGTGATGGCGACCATTTTACAGTTAAAGGTCGCCAAAAGGTGACCATTCGAAAAAGTGAGCTTGGAGCGCTGATTGATAAAAAAGTCTCCGCTTTCCACAATTCCTTTTAGTGAGAGGAAGACGGAAATCGTTCCTACTTCTAGTGTTGTATCTATGGATGTCTGAGTTTCTCAAAATATTAAATTCGTGATCTACAAGTCTGTGGATGTACTTGAAAGTGGTAATGTATCTATGTACAAGGCGCTCTTGAAATAAGGTAGGACATCCGAGTGTTTTGAGAGCATCAGTAGATGAAGCATAGTTGGGCAAGATCTTGTCATTACTTTTAGTGCACCACAAAATGTGTCAGCGCTTGACATTGAGACCGCTAGGTTCCTCAGTGCAACCAGTTTTATTCACTGGCCGCTAACTTTTCATGCTTTTCAATGAAATAGTTTTGCGTCAACTAAATCTGAAAACTTAGGGACCAGTTGGCCTAAGGCTCTTTCCTGAAAGTCAAGCCCTGTGTTTATCACACTAGACAATCATAGCTGCATTTCTACTGCACCAGCTCAAAATTTAGGAGCTTTGGAAGAAGTGCATCAAGGGTTTTGTAAAGACAGGCTTACCTGTACTACAAAGTGTGTTTTTCCAGTACAGTACTTTTCCAGCATTTTCAGGAAAACATGAAAAGCTTCAATTAAGTCTCTCAGGTAGCCCCTAGAAAGAAAGAACATTTGACAAAATATTTAACAGTGACACAGTTTTAACCTTCCAAACCAGTTCAGTCATAATTAGGGTATGTTATAAATATGAACCAACAAAAAGTGGTCTGCATGAACGCACATTAGACAGGTATCACTTTCAAGAGAAGTACATGTAACAATAAACTCATTCATACTTGGACTGTTTGCAAATGTTAAACTTCCGCAGGAGAGATAAAAATGTATCTCTATATTCAGGTGTGTAGAAAATGTTGCCTGGGGAGTCAGAAGCAGAGAGTACACAATTATAACATAAGACTTTATAAGAATTAACTACACAAGATACCTGCTCATTTAAACGACATAGGTAGCCATGACCATGTTGAATATAATAACAAAGAAGAAACATTGGTAACTAAAGAAACAAAAAAAACTCCCCCTCTGACATCACCACAGTGTTCTTAAAATACAGACATCAATAAATCAAAATATTATTTCCAAAAGTAATAAAGGCTTAAAATCTAGCCACTACATTAAGTAGCCAACTGGTCTGCCTCCTACCAGTTGGAACATTTAAGCCCACTAGGTGTATTTTAAGTTTTTCCTTCTTGCAGTTTAAGTGGCCTGAACAAGAGCTAGCTAGCTGCATTCAACACTTAACATTTATGACAGGAGGATGCTGTGAACACTAAGCACTACCTTTAATGATCTTGGCATTATCTCTTAGATTCTCATCTTCAGACTTGTCCATGGATATGACATTCATAAGCAACTCTTTGTAAGCTTGGATTGCAAGGTGAAGCCTAGAGAAAATTTCAGAGTGAGTTAAATGTTATAATAAAACACACAAAACAATTTATGTACATTTCTACAATCATAAAACTATAACCAGAGACAAATAATTAATTAATTTACAAATCACAAGTTCTGAGTGTGAGTTCAGCTGAGGTTAGCAACTGAGGAATAAAACAGCACCAAGTACGTACTTGGAAATGTTCTCAAAATCCTGCATGTTCACAGCTAAGCCTAGCTACACACCACACAATGTGACTTGAAGGAAACATTACACAGAATAAAAATAATATGCATGGTAAAAGAAAGTCCTGGTGTTACATAGACTGCTTGTGTTAATACTACAGCATGACAGTATCATATTCTTACCTCCGCCCCCAGATCAGTGCTTCACTTTTGTTTGATTCCAAGCCATCATAAAATTTGATGATAATGTTTAGCAAATCAGTGAAAGTCATCACACTCAGGGTCTCACTGAAACAATGAACGGCAGTTGTTTAGACTGAGCAGAAATGATATGCAAGGCAATGTACATAATGATTATCATTCATTCAAAATATTTCCCCGTTTCTGATTGGTTAAAACCACACCCATAATTCACCATAACCAGCTGCTGTTGACCAAATATTGAATCAATGATGTCAGATCAAAAGTGCAGCCTGCTGCGGATTATTGAACCATTGACCGAAAAAACCTGGGGACAAAGGTTGCGTTACTTTTGGTGAGCGTAAAAACAAAGAGCGAAATGGCAAAACTCCTTCAAGAACAGGGAAACATTTTGAATGAATAATAAAGCAATTATTGAATTCGGCTTTCGTAGGATATGAAGAATTCTGCAGATCTCAGAGAGTGTTATCCACCTCAGCCTTCGGTCTCTGTGGATAACTCCCTCCTTGATCTACAGAATTCTTCAAATCCTACTCAGCCTCATTCACTAATTGCTAATTATCAATAACAGTGACTGGAAGGTTCGGTTTTTTTTTACCTGATATAATCCACTCTGAAGTCATGGTGTCTGCTAAATTCCATGAAAAACCTAGTGGAGAGTAAAGAATGATTTTGCAAAAGTCACTACATATTATTTTGTTTAGATGTGTGTCCAGCATGACTTTCACAGTAGAAATGAAGGTAAAAAATGTTATAACAGGGCTCGACACTAACAGAAGCCAACTAGCCACAGACTAGTAGAAATCTCGTTTTGGCTAGTTGGTTTTCGATTTCCACTGACCACATTAATTGGCTAGTAAACAAAACGAAATTGGCCAAAAAAAATTACCACAACAGAAATAATTAGGTGAGATAGATTTATTTCCTTCAACATTTAAATCAGCAGCTTTTAGCAGTGGAATTTTGCTAACAAGAGAAGTTTTCAATATTGTTCAGAGAGAGTTGTTTTGCTTTTGAAACATTTCTACAGCGCCTGTCTGTGAAGAAGTCTCAGAGTTTTTATAATGACATCTCGGGTTATGGGCTCAATATTTTTGTAAGGAAGTCTCAAAGAAAAACTGAGTCCCGAAAGTCTTTTCGAGGAAATCGCTGGATTTTTCTTTCTTTGCCTTCTGTTAGTCAGACAGATTTGATGTGACATAACATTATGTATTAATGCTTGCATTGTGCTTTGAAGACTTGCTAGTAATTCTACTGTTACTGCACCTACATGTAGCCAACATCCTGGCTAGTGAAAAAAAAATTGGCTAGTCACATGTACGTTGTCATTAGCCACTAGGCTAGAGAGTTCAAAAGTTAGTGTCAAGCTTTGTTATAAGCTTAGACCCTACCACATTAAGATTAAAGTATTTGGTAGTTTCAATACAGACATTGCCCTCTGTGTACTTATTAATGAATATGACAATGATAATATATAATATATTACTAATAATATATAATATTACTGACCCCGAGACTATAATAACAATAATAATGATGATGATAATACACAAATTAAACTACGTATGGGATCAAATGCCCTTTACAATTGTAGTATTTTTAACCACAACATTACTTTAAGATGTCTGTTCTAAAGACAGATTGGCTACAGTACAACCACTGAAGAGTCATTGTAGGCTGATGTCTGCAGACTAGATACAAAAGTTTTGTCAAGAGCAGATAGCTGATTACAGGTTTCATACTGCAGTACAACAATTTTGATGATTTCAGACATCCACTTCCACCACATTAATTTTACAAACTTCTCTCCACAGTGGACAGTCAATAAAGAAAAACACCTTGAGACTCATACCTCATTGCCCATAAGAAGTAGGTTTCATCATTCTCTTGGGATCGCCCATGTTTAATGTTATCCTAGCAAACACAATAATTTTCAGATATTTTATGTTTACATAAGCCACATAACAAAATGTTTGCAAGAGTTAAATATCTGCTCACATTTGGAGGATAATTATTACTGACCTTGACTATGTTCATAAGTGGATTATAGCAGTTCTGTAAAAACTCTTTACAGAAGGTCTTTAGAAAGAGCCTAAAAACAATAAACAGTAGTTGGTAAATGCCCATTACATAAACATCAGCACTGTCATTAAGCTTTGAGTAACCCCTTGTCTTTATCTTCACACGCACAACAAACTAGTTACTTTGTAGGTGACTTGAATCAACAACAGGGAATTTCACTTTAGCAAAGGGCTTGAAAAACAATTGAATTCCAGCTTGCCCTGCAGTTAAGTAGCTCCCAAATTTTGTTTGCTCTATAGGCGAGTCTCAGTTTACTTTTCTTGTAATTAGGTGGCAGGTGACATGCCTAAGCTCTTGCCCATTGGACAAGTGAGAATGAGGACACTTAACAAAATTTACTTGTCCCAGACAATTGGAAAACACTTTTTTCAAGCCCTGTAACATCAAGGGCCTACTGAATATACTCAGCCATAATAGGTGTTACCGGTTATAAATGTAGCTTTTTATCATAGCCCTGATAATTGATTCTAAAATGCTGTAATTACCTCTCCCTCAACAGGGCTTTTCAGGGCCAATGCTATCACCTAAAACGTGTAACCTAACACCGTAAATAGTTAAAAATCAAAAGGATGCAAATCAGTTTGCTTTCACAAAGAAGCCAAGGAGCTAAACTTCAAACAACATTAACAGCCACAGGAAGTGGTAATAACAGGATTGGAGTTTGCAACCTCCAGATCGCATGTTCAGGCCTCTAACTACTTGGCCAGGTTGCTGCAATCATACTATGAGACAAAGTATACCTTATGCTCAATGTGGATCTCCTCTCTTCTCCCATTTCCTTTGCAGGCAGTTGCTTTTTCCTCTTCTTTGGTGCTGTTTTATTGTGGTCAAAAGTCATATTTTTCACCTCTAGGTGGTAGAGAAAACACTGTCAGAGCAATAAAATGTTGAATATGTAGAAGTATTCAGTGTTGCACAATTGTTATACACCAGGGGTAAGTTAAAAATTCTGGAGTAGAATTCGAGGCAATTCAAATAAAGGAAGGGATCAAACTATCATTTTAATTTTAATTATTGATCATGCCAGTAGGAAACATTTTGGGATGACAAATGATTGTCAGAATAGTACATTCCAATTTATTCTAGGAAACAGGTTTTCTTTGCACTCCTTAGGGTTAACCCTTTGGGCTAAGCAATGCCCCTGCACCTTTTCAGTGGTACTTGGGCAAGTGGTATCCCTGCCACCAAATATGCAGTCAATTTAGTATAGTCACTTGATTTACATGGACTCTACTTCCAAGGAGGATGAAAGGAACTGCCTGGCTATTAAGGGTTCTTGTATCTAGCTGACTCCTATACCAAGAACCCCTTATACCAGTCATTTTTCCAAGCTTAGCCACACCATGAATAAAGAAGGAGCCATCCTACAAAGATCACAAATGGCAGCAGAAGCAAGCTCAGGTACAGAGCTCTCTGTGATGATACATACTTGTTCATGACCATTTGAAACAGCTGATCATGAGGCTGATTTGCTCATACAATTCTATAAGCTTGGTGAGTTGAACAAGCAATCATTCCATGAAATAATTTATTTTCATGTATCCCTTGCATGAAAAAAGAATACTTGAAATACAAAACAAGACTGTTGCCTAGCAAATATTTCAAGGAGCCCACAAGGGCAAAAGCCGAGAAGTTAGGAGCCCAACAGGTAATGTTTTGGGAGCTGCTGCAAAAAATTTAGGCACCCAAAGGACTTTCTTGGGAGTCCCAGGCTGCTGGGCTCCTGTTAAGCAGCCTTGCAAAACAAAACATTACAATTTTACTAAGGATGTGCTATATTTATGTGACCAAATTCACAAGTTCTTAATTTTTCTTTCAGGAAAGTGGGATAGTGCCAGCATTAAGTGTGCACAGGATTGCAGTATTCAGTTGCCAAATTTCTGTCACACAAAAATTAACTAAAAATTAACTTCAGTGTTTTGTGGCCATTCTGGCCAGTTTCCTTGAATTCGTAGTGGCCCGTCCCAAAATGAAGTAGCCCACGATCTCCCCTAGTTTCAAATGGAAAACTTAAATAAACGCCCTTTGGCTTTTGACGCAGCATTAATTCAGAGAATTTCATGACTGGTGTTACACATGGACGGTTCTTTGCAACTACAGTACTGAGCTTTTGCTGATTTGTGATTACGCGATTCCTCATCCAGCTTTATCGTTACTAACTGGAAGCAAAACTGTTCTTGTGACTGACCGCCGCATCGACAGCCGCCACCTCTTTGCAAACTGAGCAAAACCATCGCGTTATCGTCGAAAACTAGCCATGTCCTACCTTGTTTCCATTTTTTCCCTTATGTTCTTTTTGTAATTTTTAGCACTTTCAGAGACATCTTCCTTACTTTTCACTTTTTTTGGTGGCGGCGGCTCACAGCCAGGGAGGAATCCCCACACTTTTGTCCCAAATCTATATTCCAATCTCGAAGCGAAAATTTGTGCTTTGAAACCATCCCGCATGGAACTCATTGTATACGTCCAAAGACATGTGGCAATCACAAAATCAAAAGGGCGTCTATATGTTGTGAATGTGGATTGGTCGTGAAATTCACTGTTGAAACAACTCGTAATTTCCACTTCAGAACTAAAAATTCACTAAAACGGATGATCATTTAGATTCCAGGCAGAGAAACAAAGAGAAAAGTAGTCCAATTAAACTACATATTGAGTTTAGTCTATTTTTAACTTTGTACATCGCATTACTTTTCGAAATTCAGTAGCATAGTCATGCATCGGGCGTTCAAAACATGATTTTTGGTGGCTCTGGTCAGTTTTAACTCGCCACTGGCGACCGTGCGACTGCCAATTTTTAGCCCTGTTATAATCATATCACTCTAATAGCCTGTTTCAAGGCAAAACAATTAAATTGTGTTTAGTTATTTCCTCCAAGATAAACAAGTATCCTTCAATAAATAAAGACCTCCTGTTTCAAAGCTTGTAAGCAAGTAAGCATCTTGGCATGGAAATTGTGGTTACACTGTAGCAAGCCATTATCAAGTCAAGTCTTTCTGGACCTTCACTCCTTGTTGGTTTCACCCTTTTTTTGTTCTTTATAATACATTCCTTACTAAATCAATTGCATTTTGTCTGTTGTTTACATAATAAGACTAAATCTAACGTAGTCACATTTATCCATTACTTCATCCTGGGAAATTAAACTGAATACAAAGTACCACCACTCACCAGCAAGAGGTCTGTGATATATTAGTTGATTCTGATCGTTTATGGATTTCATATTCTGGACATAGAATGTTCCTCCAAATCTGGAATGCCTGTGTTGGGTGGTAAATCAACCTAATCATTTGCCTGACAACTAACCATGATTTTAATAATGAACTTAATCGTGATTTAAAAAAAAGAAAATAGGTTTATTAATCTACTACCATATTGACATCTAGTAACATAACAATGCTTCCAGGTGTTGTACCAGCCAAGAGATTACTTGGCTATTCATGCACACTACTTCAGTTCCACTCAAAATTTTCTTTTTAACGAGGTTAAATGTATTTAACTTAGTTAACAACGAGGAGCAAGCACAGCTGTGACATTCTGGTGTTTGTTCATGGCATCCCCTACCCAGTTTAGGGTTTCCAGCTTTATGGGTTGTGCGTGCCCAGCGTTTCCTGGCGTGACTCGGCAGTAGCTTAGCGTTGTTGGCGTTCCCAGTGTTTCCCTTAGCGTTCCCCGGCATTCCCTGAGCGTTCTTGTAGGATTCCCTTTGTGGCTAACCTTGTTTATTGTTCCTGTGTGTTGATTGGCTCGTTTTGTGGCCAGACAGTCAGCGGGTGCTTGCAGCTGTATGTGCATGCATTTCCATGTGCATAGTTTGCTCATGTCTTCAAGTGTTTTGGCGGGTTTTTGTTTCTCGTGTGTGTTTGCGTCCCCTCCCTCCCTTCCCCATATTTCCTGTCTTCTCGTTTTTTCTTTTCTGCTTTTCCACTGATTTTTTTCAGTGCGACAGGTGCTCTGTGAGGGGGCTCGTGGCTGCGCTGCGGGTAGGGAAGGCTACTGGGGTGTTCTACCTCCCCAGGCTGGGGTTTATATGTAGTCCGGGTGGGGGGGGGGGGGGGGGGGTAGGGCATTGGGCACCCAACCTCCACTTACAACTTACATTTAACTTACTTAGCTTTAAATAGCCTTTGACTACTACTGTACAGCAGACCCCACAGATCTTTTCGAATTTCCAATGCATTGTTTCTAGGAATCTGTTTGTAGCCCTTGATGAACTCTATAATTCAAAAAAATAAATAAATAAATGAATATGGCCTACCTGCCAGAAAACTTCCTTGCGTTATTAAGTTTCTCTGCAAGCTCCTGCTGGTGAATGATTTCAAGTTGTCTGTCATGAGAATTTAAGACAACAGTAGAGTTAAATGTTTTAAAATTTTATGATTATAATAATGAGTTGCTGTTCAGTTGATTGAACGAAAACTATGAATTTCATTCCGGCTAGCTTACCTATAGACTGATTCCCAAACAGTGGTAAAAGTCAGTCTTCAACCCCTGTAGTTTCCTTACCAGGCTGAACTGTTACTTTTGTTCAAACTTGCAGTGCTCAAGACAATAGGGACTTTAAGCAACGACAACGGGGACGGGGAGAGGAACGCCAAAGCATCAGGAAAAACCCAAGAGGTCCATTGTGCATGACTGGCAGGGAACAGGTTGACGTTCTGGGTTCAGGCGCGACGTGAGTTTAGCTCATTTTGCGTTGTCTGAAAACGTGAGCTTTCGCTTGCGTTTCCGCTGCTGTGTTAATGCTAAATAACCTGTGATAATAATTTCTAGGAATCTTAATTGCTTTTTTTCTCTTGTTATGTAAGATATTTCATTTTAAAGCTTAAGAAAGGTTGAGGAAGCTGAAGCGAACTCAAGCCAGTCGGTGAACATGTGAGTACCGTGAAATATATTTTTGAAAGCTTATGTAAATAAAACCAACTTAAGTCTTGCATGCATTTCAATCGAAATTCTCCCTTTCAAGAAGTACTAAAATGTCAAACGGTTTATTATGATGAGATTCTAGCACATTTAAAACGGTGTACACCATTAATTGTGTAGCTGTTTTCATTTTCAGTCGTAAGATCAGTGGTTTACTTAGATCTTTATCAGTCGGCACACTGATTTGCCATGCCAGGCTGATTAATTAAACATTTGCTGTTTATTACTGAGTTCATTTACTCCAATGTACAACTCAGCAAGAAGGGGCAAGTCGCGTTTGTGGAAGCAAAATTCGGACAGGTACTCGTCTCCAAATCATCAAAGTTACATGTAAATTCAGGAACGGAAACAGAACGTAGGTCGAGAATATTAGACCGTTTTAAATCGCACAAAAGTAGGAGTTCGTGATCGTTTTACACACCTTCACCGTGGCTTATCAAGAGTTAATTGCGAACTTCTTTACATGAAGTCATCCTGATAAACAGAGGACGAAACTCATGTCAAAAAGTTGGACAGTGCAGTGCAATTGCTGTCCGCGTTTCTGCTGCTTAAAGTCCCTAATGTCAAGTCCAGCACAGTAGGGGTTACTGGTGTCAATGAAAGTATTTTTTTTCACATTATTTTAAAACACATTATAGCTGTCAGTAGTCACATAATTTCACTACCTTTCATCATCTTTCTTTTCAGTCCTAGATCTTCCTTCACCAGCTTTAGCCAAACTCTCTGGATTCTACAATAAATAGTCATCTAGTCATACATGTGGCACACTGTTTCACTTATTGGTGGTATGAGGCAATCCCCTCTTCTTGACTACACATTTGTAAGAGATATTTCACTGTCATGATTCACTTTCTTGCCACAGGACATGCAAGTTGTGCACAAGACCTCAATAGTTAAAGAGCTTTTACAAAGTAAACATTATTTGTTTGTTCTTTACACCACTGTATTCTGCAGGGTGTCATTAAAAGTTTTTAGCTGAAGGGCAATTGATTTTTACAGGTGGGCAACACTGTTGAAGAAAACTTCTTCAAAAGAAAAACTTCCCTATAGATATTCAAACCAGGCATGCACCCAAAATCATCCTTACAGCTCATAAATCTTCCTGGTGCCCAGCCCTTAAAGAAACCAGAGCCTGTGGAGGATCTCAACCAAGTCTTCATTTACTACCATGGTTCAAAACAAACCTGCTCTCTCAGCATCAACGAAACTATTTCCAAAATGTGCATACTCCATCGTCTCTGTAAACAGTTTACAGTTTATTAGTTTTGATTTCCATAAAATATTCCAAAGATAACTTACATTACCCGCATATAGATTATATTAATCAAGGCGGGCATTGTAATAAATAAATAAATAAATAAACAATACTTTAAGTCACATAAAATGGCAGAAAAAAATTGAATTGACACATTTGATGAGCGATAAGTAGTGATAAGTGTTCTTAAGTGTGGTTTTCCATTGGCTGAGAAACAAAAGAAACAGAAAATGTTTTTCTCACACACAGCTGGGAGTCTGAGTACAAGTGTGTGTGTGGGGGGGGGTCAGGTCATGTGGCTTGTGTAAGGCATGGAATGTATTAGGTTGAAGTAAAATTATTCTCTAGTCACTTTTTTGTGTTACAGTAAGACAGCTTTGTTTTTATGTTAACAAAAGGTCAGGCTGCACAGTTCTGCTTGGCAGTGCGTGAGAAGTAGCATGAAGCGGCTAGAAGTATTTCTCCTTCCCCTGGACGGGATGCTAGTCCATCCCAGGTCACTCCCCCACAATTTGTTAGGTTTCCCCCCACAATTCATCGGTACCCACTTATACACCTACATGTAGGTGGAGAGAGGTGGAGAGAGGTGCTGTGAGAGTTAAGTGTCTTGCCCAAGAACACAACACAATGTCCCAGCCAGGGCTCGAAGCCGGACCACTCGCTCCAGAGTCGAGCACACTAACCATGAATTGTGAAAGGTCAAGTTATAATAAATACAGTAATGAAATACAATAGTAACACATATTCATCATAATTATCCTCAATCCCAAGCACTTTAACAGTAAGAAAAACATCAACATTGTACCTGATAACTGCAATCATGTTAGAGTGCCTGTAGCATTACCCTTGCGTTACTTAGTTTTGGTTATGTTGTAAGTCATATGCAGTAAGCATGGAGCCAACCTTGTGCTTTCAGTTTTCGACAGTGCTCCATTACACGACGATAGCACCCAAAGTTTTTCATAAATTTATTGTATATTTCTGGTTTTTCATGCATGTTGTTCACCTCAAGACTGGGATAGAGGTATGCGCATAATGTTACTTATAATTGCTCCTACGTTGTTTGTCAATTTATTTTCCTTATTTAATTCATCGCTACTGTAGCTGACATTCAGTGATTTTAAAAAATACCTATTATTTTCTTGTTGTGTAATGTTTTGATCGTCCGGGTCAGCTAAGTGATTTTCATTTATTGTGCCTCAGATTAATTAAGCTATAGTTAAGGTTTAGTTGGTTATTGTATCCTTGTTTCAGTTTTTACGTGTTGGACCATATTAAAGGATCACCACATTTAACTCCATGTACAGATCAACTCAGTTGATTTACCTATGGCTGTTATACATGTAGTGCCTTAGCACCCTACATAACAATAGCTATTGCAGCAAACATTAATTTCAATTATCAGAATTGAAAACGAAAAACATGAACATTGACATTAAACACCCAGGGTTCTTCCTTAAGGAAATATAGTTTTAAAAATTTACAACCCACCTCATCTGGAGAACTTGCTATGAAAAGCAAAAGATCATCTATTCCATTGCCATGGAGATTCCTGTGCAAGCAAGATAAGAGGTAAGATAGAACTACTTTTACTGGAGAGGTTGCAGTGAAAAAGGTATCACATCACACCTGGTGTGAGTTTTAAGCTGAAAATACAAAGATCTGGAAGCCAACAGGAGGATGCTGTTGAAGAAGGTGATGATAATGACGCTTATGACGATGATGACTATGGCTGGAATAGATACAGGATTTGGATAAAAGACACGGACCACAGAAGGCAGCCCCCTGTAGGGAAATCTGGGAGGAGTCCCCGTTTAGAAATTTTTCAAAATTGAGGACTTTGGAAATGGGATTTCCAACATTCTGAAGCCATTACAATAGTAAGTGGACAAAAGACATTTTGAGTCACGCGTCACGCAATTGTACGCGTAGGTTTTGTTGTGATCAGATTTCACTTTTTGATTGACAGTTACTCTGATTTTGTAATTCGCACGCGGTCAGGTTTTCGAGTTAGTTGTCGGAGTCGTCGCTAGAGTCGAGATGAGAATGTAAAACTAAAGAAACCGTGAAATTAAACCGTGAGTTTTCTGAACCGAAATACCGTTTGTTGTCTACACAACAGTAAGAGTCGAACTAGTAAGGTAAGGAATTATTCTGAATTCACTGCTAATTGCAACTTATTTTAATGTCCCTCGTGCATGCATTGCAGGTGCCAGTATAACAGCATTCCCCCTGTACGTTGGAGTGTGCAATCTTGGCTTAAACAGAATCCTGTTTACTTTAAGCTTTTCACGTCTGGTTTAGAAAATAAATAACCTCATATGGAGGCTGGAACACTGTAATCGAACCTTTTCATTGCACTTTATGCTTGTACTGTACATTCTGGCATTAGCCTCTGTCCTGGCATTCAAATGTTGAAATAGTGGGTTTTGCATGGACATGTTTTCCCCACAGGGGGAAAGAACAATTATTATAATTGTCTGTTGCCAGACATACAGCATGTATGAAACACTTTGACTAACCATATAACCTGGTCATGAATACTAGCATCATCATCCGTTCTCTAAAATAAAATAAAAAAACACAGGGTTTTAGCCACAAAATCTTTTTGCTGACAGAGAGCTACATTGAGCTGGCTTCCAAAAAGATTGCACAACTGACAATAGGAAAAAAGATCTAAGGGATGATCCCTCCCACAGGGGAGGCTTGGGGGTAACTCTTGCCTTCAACAAAGAGATTTTCCCACATCAACATGATCATGCTTTTGTCTCTGTAGATTTCCATTTGATAATAAGGTTGTCAAGATCAAAGAACTAAATAACAATAGCAAATAAATAACAAAGCAAAGTCTGATTTAGGACAGAGACCTATCTTCCCCAAGCTTATTCTGGTTTCTACAAGAGTTTACCTTTTCTGCTTGCTTGTTTGCTGGTACATGAAGAATGTTTCGAATCAACAACAGAATTCTCTCAATCAGCAGTGAGTCATCTTCTAGTCGGTCATCCCATTCCTGAGAAATATTAACCATGCACAGAATATTAATCACTTTATAAATCATAATAGACGTTTCCAGGACTTGAGGGATATAGTAGCTAGAGTGTAGCATTTTCCTCAGCCCCCCTTAGACAATTCTGCTCAGAAAAGGCAAGTACAAAATTAATTCACAAGCATGTATGAATTCACACCATCTGAAGCAGTCTTCCAAGCTCTCGTCCAATCACTGACATCACTTCTTTTTCTGTGAATGCCTGATAAAATAAGAACAATATGTAACTTTAAAGACAAAGCCAACTTTTTTATCTACAGTACCAGTCAAATTAAAGTTCACAGTCAATTAAAACTCAAATGACTTAACTCAATCCTCGAAACTCTAAATCTGAAAGTATTAAGCTTTGAGTCCAGTAGTTTGAGTTTCAAATCATCTGCTTGAGTTTTGAGTCAAGAAAACAAAGAAGCAGGGAGGTCCAGCCAACAATGCTGCTTTAGATTTTCGCTAACCCTTGCTGGCTAGTCACTTGACGAGGACCACAACTACCACCATCACAAACAGTGAGTATGTGGACTTTGCAACTCTCCTCCCCATCTCTTCCCTCCTTGAGTAAGCTCGGAACTCTCAGCTCCATCTTCAAGTTGGGGCTCAAGGGGTGACTATTCCCCTCCCTGTCACCTCCAAACGTCCTAAAATCACCTCCATTGAAAAATGGCTTGATATCTTTACTTCTTTCCCCTCAGTTCTGGTTTATCCCTCCTACTACAACAGCATTAATTGCCTACCAGCAGTTAACCAGTGACGCAGCAAGGAAATTTCCTGGGATGGCATGGTATATTTAAGAAGTCTAGTTTTGGTGAAGTGCCTCCCACAACTTCTCCCTCAACTGGGGGGAATGGGACGTCCAATTACATATACACACTTTTACAGGCCTCCCAAATTCTGGCTGCCGAACCTGTAGTAGCTCTGACCACCATGCTGACTCCTGCCCCCTGTCTCCCCATAGGTCAAGGGACCCCCCAACCAGGTCAGACCTCTGCTACAATTTCAACAACAGTTGTCCCTGTGCCTGCACCCCCTGCCCCACAAGTACAGATACAACCAGCCAGGCTGTAGTGCCACCCACTCTGGCCTGGACAACTCGAAACTCTCCTCCAACAGAGAGGACAACCCTAAATCATATACAGGCTCTAGCAATTCCTCCCACAGCCACTCTTGAATACCTTGCTCATCCATCACCCCCCACCCCCATTAATATCTCCAAGCTGGCATCCTAACTTTGCGACCACACCCACCAACCTTCCGTACATTACCTCCTCTGGCTTTTCTGAACGTTTTAAAATTGGTTATACCAGCCCCCGGGCTCTACAAGAATTCCCCAATTTGCCCTCTGCTAAGGAAAACCCTTATGCCTCGACAGCAACATGTTAAAAGAAGTTTTACTAGGCCACACTGCTGGGACCTTTCTTTTTCCCTCTCCTCCAATTGGGGCTATTCCTAAAAAACATTCCTCAGAATGGCGGACAATATTTTACCTATCCTACCCCAAACACCACCCCACTAGTGTCAATGCCCACATCCCCCCTGAAGACTGTTCTCTCCAGTACATTAAAGTAGATAATGCGATCGCCATGTTTTATGTCCAAACTGGACATTAAAGCCGCCTTCCGCGACATCCCAGGCCACCCCTCCGATTAGAAACCGCTAGGAGTGAAGTGGCAAGGCCTGTATTTCTTTGATATGGTCCTTCCCTTCGGTCTACGCAGTGCCCCCTTTCTCTTTGACCAGTTCTCCTCGGTCCTCAAGTGGATCATTTAAAACAAGCTCCACATTCCCAAGGTTATTCACATTCTCAATGATTTTTTCATCGCAGCAGCCCCACCTCAGTCACAATGTGCAACAACCCTCTGTCATGTCCTCGACCTGTTCACTGAGCTAGATATCCCCATTTTTTTAAAATTAATTTTATTGCAGTTACAAAATAGAACATTAATATACACACATTAAATCTAGAGTTACATACATTTTAGATCTTAAAAAAAATGAATGAATGAATAAATAAATAAATAAATAAATAGATAGATTTAAATTAATTAGTAATAAATATAAATCTTACTACCATGTTAATAATTACATTCCAAATTACAATCTTGTATTATAAAGTCAATTACACACACACAAAGACAACATTAGAAATAGTAACATTGATCTAATAATAATAGTAATAATAATACATATCTATTACATAGGTTTATCCATTTTTTATTAAAATATTCTTGTTTTGTAATTTTACTTTCCATGTCATACTTAATTTTAATTTTGGCTTTATACCCCTCGATTTTAGGAAGGGTTTGACTTCTTCTGCAGTCCCACAAAAACAATTTTCCAATAATTACAAAATAATTTAAAAGATCAAGTAAAGGGCATTTTTTTTTCTGAAAATATCCCAAATAATATCCCAAATATCCCCAGGCAAAACCTTTCCTTCCTCTACCTCCCTGGAATTCACGGGTATCCTCCTAGACTCCCATACAATGGAGGCCTGTCTCCCACAAGACAAGCTCACTTGTACCAAACAGGCCTTTTAAGGTCAATTCTGTGCTAAAATCATTACTTTGAGGCTTTCCTCAAAAACAAAATGCTTCTGTAAAGCTATGACAAAGATATAAAATGAATTTTATCAGAGAGGGCTAACCATAAACTTCTTGAGGATTTTTTGAAAACGTAGCATCAAATCTTGAAAAAATTGGCCAATTTTTTCAGGTTTCAATCCATTTCCATCCTTGCCATCCGTAGCAACAGGTGACAGGAAACAGTTTCAGCGCCTTGAAATAGTCTTTAATAACAAAACTAGACCATAATTTTTGGAATTCAATTGATGTAAAGACACCGTCCCTTCAAGTACGTTCTGCAATTCGTGGCAGGGTAGTACACCCATTAGCTGCACTTTACCCCACAGCAAGGCTCTAGCCCACTGGAGACAGGTGCAGAGAAATTACCTATTCCAAGGTGGCTACCCCTGGTACCACCTGATCTGTACTCCCCCCCAGGAGGGGCTCCCCCTCCTGGTTCCCTTGGTCCCTCAGGACTGTGGGATATGGGCCTCACCCCTGGAGGCAGGTCTGGAACTTTTATTCCAGGGTGGCTATCCCCAGTACCACCTGATCTGCACTCCTCCCAGGAGGGCCCCTTCCTGGGCCCCTACTCCCCTGTTGTCCTTCCCTGTCACCCAAATTTTACCCACAGCCAGTGTTGTATTTCCAAATGTAGTACCATTAGCAGCAGGCCTCGGAAGAGGATCATTTAGTACAAAAATTAATGATATGTATATAGGTACCTCTTTATATGACTGTAGTTGGGTTACAATGTCCAAGTAATAGTGCTGCCCTGTTTTGTCATCTGGAATATTACTTCCAAAACAAAGCACTGCTGGCTGAGTCAAATTGACCATTAGCCTGAGAAAAACCAAAAAAAAAAGAAATTAATGTGGTACAAAATCAAAATTATTTTTTTACGACAGTTATCAGTTAACTGAGGTATAACAAAGTGACTGACACCATGAGG
This sequence comes from Catalaphyllia jardinei, assembly GCA_022496165.2. Taxonomy (NCBI): domain Eukaryota; kingdom Metazoa; phylum Cnidaria; class Anthozoa; order Scleractinia; family Caryophylliidae; genus Catalaphyllia; species Catalaphyllia jardinei. Next base: position 18,601,233 of record CM042752.1, read on the forward strand.
TACATGCAGCTCAAAGCACATTCTCGCAAAATGAAACAGCTTATTTTTTTTTCTGAAAATTGTGTTATAATACAGAGTACTAAGGTACTTTAACATGTAAAATACAAGATACCTAAACAATGTATCAAGGTAAGTAAATGGAAACTGTATCTGAATAATGATCACTATAGTATGAGTAACAACATCATGCAGTGTGCCACATACCTTATAACCATGTCAAATATTTCCCTTTCTTTAGATGAACAGCTTTTAAGAATTGCCACAAGGTCCTGAAAGAGTAATCATTATTTACAGGTTTGTCATGAAATCTACAGCTGTACATGCTGCAAAAAAAACAATTTGTGCAAAATACAATTTGTGCATGTTGTCTGAGTTGGTACACATATTCATGCAATACAGAAACATCTCGGTTCTCACTTCACTCAGTTCATACATAAACCTCACTATCACTGACTCTTTAATCCATAAAGCCAGACAAAAGAATTTCCACCCAATTCCTGCTAAGGTGGCAAACACA
>CM042752.1:18606749-18615260 GCA_022496165.2 Catalaphyllia jardinei
ACAGTTAGATAAACGGCCTAATAAACGACCATAAACACAACAGCAAAGAAAACAATCACCTTTCCAGAGACAAGTCTAGATGTAACGCGCCTCCTGATTGGCTAAAAACTACAATGGCTCGAATAGTTTCGTCCTTGCAATTGGCTTAAACTAAGCCATTGTTACACCTTACACTTACACTTTCCAAGGCCGATTGAGAATTTTTTTGCATAAGCCATTCCTCGTGCGGCACTATTCTCTGCCGCCTCGTTGGCAATAATACACATGAAACAATTGCTCGATTCTGATTGGCTGAGTGTAACACCAGTGCAAAAGTGTAACACCGATGCAAAAAGTGTAACACCAGTAAAAATTACGCATCGTAATCCTGGATTATGATTTGCAGAAAGACAATGAGAAATTTTGTAGGCCAATGATCTCATGTAAAGCAATGACAAAAATTTTGTACACAAACTCTCAAAAAAGTTTTCTCGAATGCGAGAAAAAAAACATCTTCCGGCACTTTTTCCGCGCGAATTTTTTCATTTTTGTATTATTAATAAGTAATCGTACGGGTTTCCTCGTTCAATTTGAAATTAATTTGCACTTGTGAGTTTTTCCGAAGCGGCTCGTTCAATTTCAGCTTTTTGAAAAACTCACTCGTGCAAATTAATTCCAATTGAACTCGAAACCGTATGATTACCTATACATATTTCAGACATGATCTCACGAATTAGGCCCCGTCCTCACACCACGTCTGATAAGTTTGAAATCGGAGATTTAACTCTGAAAGTACATCAATCCCTGGTCAATTTGCAGTTGTGTTTGAGGAAAACTTGGACAGAAAATCGAAATCACATGGTGATTGTGACGTCATTGTTTTTGAAAGGCTCTGTTTCAAAACGTTTTCCTTCCACAAGGAAACCGACAGCCGGTGGTGTTTTCAGATTCAGGTTTAAAGAGCGTTTTCAGAAAATGTTGTTTCTGACGATTGAGGAAAGAATAGCCCTTTTCACGGTTAGCTTTGTGCATTTGCATTACAATAAAATCTAGCATGTATGCGAGGCAATTTCGGGCTATTTTGTAGTTTTAGCTCGAAATTGCCTCGCATACGAAATTGCCTCGCATACGTGTTAATGCAAATGTGGAAAGCTAACCGTGAAAAGGGCTATTAGACAGAACTTATTATTCAGACGGCACAATAGAGAGGTGTCATGGGACGTTAGGGACTACTATTTAGGTATTTGGCGGGAGATTTAGGTCATTCTAGGTTATAGTCAGTTTTAGTGCTCGTCGCCTTTTTTATTGTTATTAAGCTTTTGCTTGCATGTAAAATATTGTTAGAAATGCTCTACCTTACTGATTTTGCACTGGCTTTTCGCGGGGTCACGTGCTGCCTTTTTAGCCGTCCAGCCAACTTTTCAATTGGTTTTGTGCTATATTTTACCTTGCTGATCCTGAACTAAACCAAGATCCGGCTTCACTCCGCTGCTGTTTGTACAAGTGGTCCGTGCAATACAATTTATCCGATTCTAGTGCTGCTGCATTAGATGAGGAATACTTTTCCACATATTCAGTTTTTTGGCCACAACTAAACTGGGTGGTGTTTTGTATGTAGTGTTGTACAGGTTCTCATTGTTAGAACCAATAGTTGTAATTTGCAAGGATACAGATTATGTTGTATGACGGAATACATCTACATCAGATGATTGACTGACGCATCCTCAATAAACTATTCACATTGCTTTTCTCATGTCAGTGTAGTCAGAATGCTCCGTTTTCGTGACGGATTAGTGTGGACGTTAGGCCTGAACCGTAGAAATAAAGCGATTTTTTCAAATTCCCCCAGCGTACTGTAGACGTGGCCTTAAGGCTGCGCGGTTTCAAGTCGATACAGTTATAACCGTATGAAAACGTACGCGGTTTTGAAGGTTAACCCGAAAACGATTTATTCGTTTTCTTGGCTGTTTCATTATGGCTGCGACGTGTTTTGTTGACGCAGATCTGGAGACAATTATACCCTAATGGCTCGCCATTTTGTTTTAGAAATGACAAAGCATAAAATTGTTAGTAATTTCGTTTGGACTGACAACGAGACAGAGCTTCTTGTGAGAATAGCAAACGAATACAAAGTCGCTAAAAATACAGAAACTGTGTTGATTGTTGTGTGTTTGAGTCCGTACATCAACTGCATACAATGAGATGTTTTCACGCCAAAACGGAAGCCGTTTTGAAAAAGACACGGTTATCCTTGCTTATACGGCACATGACTCAGTATCGTTTCGAAAACGCTTCACTTTCGACAGCGTTTTAAAAAGATGTGGTGCATCAATTATTCCATCGCCAACGTGCAAACGCCGGGAATAGTCGCAAGACGTAAGACGTAACACAAAACTGATGCTGTTACAAATGAAACCGCGTCAGGACCCGTGTCAACGGCGCCATAGCATAACACTATATTACTAAAAATAAGCTTTAATATTATTATAACAAGAGTTAAGATGGGGGAATGAAACGAGTTTAAAAAAAGCGGTCACACCCAATGAACGAACTACAGCTTGTTTAAAATGCCTGCCGAAGTCTTTTTTTTTAAAAAAACACTATAAAAATATACATACAACTTTTTAGACCAAATACTATGTAGGATTAATGTTGAAAGGACCCTGGAAGTAGGCGAGAAATGGAGAAAGGTTTTATCACTCTTCAAAAATAAATTCAAATTGTAAAAACGCTCATGAAGTATCAAAAAGAAAAGTAATAATTGCAACACGAAGAGATTTTAACAGTTTGACGTCAAGCGCGCGCGGTGGTAACTTTTCGTCGCGTAGAAACCACGCGAGTTTTAAATTCACGTTACGTAAACAATAGGCCCAATGACGAATTTAGTTTCTGTGTTTCAAATCAGAAGACAATGAAACGACATTTGCAGAACCTTTTTAATAGGCTTATGTAGAGTACGTAACAAGTTATGCTTCACTAGCGAAGAAAGACGCTGATTTAACATGGAGCAACCGAAAAGCATCGAAGCGCAACACGGCAGGCAGCGAGGCAAAAGTTTTGATGTCGGACTTATTTTTAATCGGTGTTCAAGTACTGAGATGCAAAGTAGAGCGAGTCCCCGCGAATCCAGCAATGATCTTGCAGAAATTAGAAACAGACTTCGGCACAAGTCCTGGGTGATTGGTGGGATTGGAAAGAGCTCTTTACAAGTCGAGAAAAAGCGATCTGCTTCATCTCAGCCTTCGTTTGACAATCGCAGGTCTTCACACCCGACCAGGTATAACGGGAATCAGTTTGTAGGACACAAAACAGGGCGTTTTGTCGATTACATGAAGATGAATGTACCTAAAAAGTGGCTCAGAGAATACGAGAAAAAGCAGGTAAGTTATTGGCAAAAGTTTGCGCGCTCAAAGGATCAAACCTTGCCGTACCTAAGCCGGTATCTGACAACAACAAGCGTGCACGAACCCTGAAGCGAACCGGCGCAGTTCATTTAGTCTGCGGCGTTTTTTCTTTTGCACGAGCTGAAAAATGTTTTCACCCTAACTACTGTAAGAATTATTGTATACTTCATTTATAATCCAGACTGGTTCTAATACGGTTGCTTATATTATGTATATGTCATACTCAGCCCTCAGTACTCAACGCGAACAATCATGTTTCATTCTTCACTTGCTCCGTCGCGTGAATTCTGCAAAATCGCGTGACAAAAGTTTGTCAATTATTTCAACAATTCATAACACGGTTAAGAAAAAAAATATATAATGAAAAGTAGTTCGTGAGTGTAAATATCCATCGAAATCAATAGTGTTGTGAATTTTATCACGTTCGCCTGGCTCATTCTGTAGGTCATTATTGCTCCTGACTTTAAAAGAATGCAACGGGTCATGATATGGATTAAAGAGAATCGATTTGTACATACTTTGAATAATTGCTTTATATTGATGGAGTAATTTCATGTGGGTGCTGTGCGATGCTTCCACCAAGGTGAAGACAGTCGTAACTAATCATAGTTTAGATTCAGAGACTTCGATGGTTTTCTTTCAACATCTCCGAACAATTCACTCAGGAAATACGGGGAAGCATTGCTTTAATCAAATGGCTTCAATAAATGACGGTCAGCCGAGTTCTTCAATGTAATGTTTTGGGGGATTAGACTGCAAAAAACAAGCAAGACGAGAGTCACAGACAGCTGCACTGCGGGGAGTCTTAAAATCAGAGAAATTTATACCTTGCTTGATAAATACCGATCTAAAAACCCTATAATATATCAAGTTCTGTGATGATAAAAATGCCAATTAGACAACCTTGAATAAGATTCACGCGATCCTGTTGATATAAAAGCTTTCATCACCCTTGAGAATTAAGTTGTTTGTATTGGCGCTTTGTTTTGATCTCTACTTTCATTTCTTGTAACAAAGCCGCGATTTATACAAGTAACCGGATTTGTTTTTTGCCCACGGCCACGTCTAACGTCTGGCCTAGCGCTTGGAGCAGCAACATATAGGTCTTTTTCTGACCCAACAACTGTTAGTTTTTGATACCTCTATTTCATTCACCTTTTTCTCTAAAATTCTCGATCCTTTGGTCGCCAAAAATGGCAGCAAACAAGTTAACAACACAAACTTAAACTTTTTGATAATTAAGCTAACGCATGTGCCGTTTCCATGGCGACATGATTAAATATGAACAAGTGTTCTTAAAATCGGTTTTGTTTATTTGCAGAAAATCTAGTCATTAGATTTTCTTTATAATTTGCATGCAACAAGCTTGTAACGATACTCACAAGTTAGCACTACAGATCTTTTATTATCCCTCGTTGAAGGTTCACTGGCATATCTTGAATTTCCTTTGTTAAAGTTCTTTTTTTTTCAATCCTCCAGTTACTTATTTCCTAAAGTATTTTCGTGCCAAACATCGTGAAATTCTAATGAGTGGTTCTCGGGAAATAGGCGTATCTCCGAGAAGTCAATTTTTCACTCAGTCGCAATTTTTTCGACTCTTTTTGCAAAAAAGAAAAAGCTGAGCTGAGTTCTTTGCATTGTTACCTTTTCTAACATACCTTTGTAATAAAAGAGTAAAACCATCAATACATTGTGTTCATTTGTCAAGAAAAATAGTACAGAAAGCGGGGACATTGAGCAAATAAAATGATCGCTGTATTGCTACCATGTTTGTTTTTATGCAATATTTGTGCGCGCGCTGAATTGTGTTAACAAGAGCGCGCGCGCGGAAACTGTGTTGGGCCACGTCAGGTGCCACGTTAAGGACGTTCGCGCCAAAATTTTCCAGTCGATAGAGTTTTTTTAAATTTTTACTCCAGGCAGATAATGAGTTACTTGTGCCAGAAATGCAAAAAAAGTGGGGGCCACCGTCTTCGTTTCAGAGATAGAGCGTGTGGTAAACTATACTGATTTCGAAAATTGTCCCATATAATTAAGCAGGGTCTACAGGGGTTTATAGTTAAAAATATCGAAGGTGAGTCAACGGAGGCAAACGATCTTAGTCATAGTTTGTAGAAGTGGGTCTGTTGCGTAAATAATTCCAAATGTTACTAACGTTGTCACAAAATTTAACCCTTTGTAGGCATTTGAAACCCCCGCACAGATGCACGAAGAGCTAATAAGAATGGAATTCGTGCTCTCCAAACTATCCGCGTAGACGCACGCTAGACATTTTCCATTCCTTAACGAACCTTTTTACATTGTAGCGCGCCCGGGGGGGGGGGGGGGTAGTTAACAAAGTTTAATACGGAGAGGCTCCGCCCCGAGGTCCAACCCCTTACCCTTTTATATACCATTTTGGCAGAAAAGGTACCCCTTTTATATACCATTTATTGAAAACGGTACCCCTTTCAGGTACCTACTTTAGGAAGTCTTGTTCTCATTTTCATGTAGTGCTTAATAAATATACTGACAAAGCCATAAGTGGTGTCTACTGGAAATATTATAATTAAAGGCCCTTGTAAATACCTAAATGAAATGATTTCCCTACCCTTTTATATACCTCATCTTGTGAAATCCCTACCCTTTTATATACCTGAAGCGTGAAAAAGGTACCCCTTTCGGGCGGAGCCTCCCCGTATAGGCCATTATAAGGAGTACCCCCCCCCCCCCGGGGTAGCGTGCTCTGTTGAAGGTGGACAGACTGACACAAGCCACCGAAAATATATATTTCTGGTCGTAATACTGGCAGGAGTATTTCAGTTGTATCAATTCAATTTTTTCATGTTATTTTTTCAATGGGTAACTGTGCGGATTATCTCTTCTAATGCTTAAATAAAATACCTATAACATCTACAGTATCTAAGCTAAACTCGTTCGTTTCGCAGGCAGACCTTCAGAGGAAAAGCGAAGAGAAGCTGCAGGTTTGAAGAGTGTTGATCATGTACCTTTCTGTTTTATTTATACAGGGAGGAATGTAATGATTTCTTCTGTGACTACCTCAACGATACTATAAACGAAAACATCAACGACCACAAATGAACACCAGTGATTACTAAGCATTTAATGATTGGCCCCAAGGGAAACAGTGAGTTTTGTTTCCCCGAGACCCTCAATACATCGAGGCTGAGGGGAAACAAAACTCACTGTTTCCCGCAGGACCAATCATTAAGTGTTTTGTTACACCTCCCAACTGAAACCTAGAAAAAAACTGCCAAGAAATCGTTTGCTTTAATACTCCGTCGATCCCGGGGCCGTCGATACTTCGGCTGGCTCACAATACGGACCTTTCGCTAGTTCGGTAACACGCATAATGATACATCTATCAGTTAATTCCTCTTCTTTGTACCCTAAATATCCTTGAATCCTTTTTCATTTCCACACCAGCAAAATTTTATGTAGCTGTTTCTTTGTAGCCTCCGTTTTGTCTTTTAGTTTTAAGACGTGCGAGCGGAGCCTCATGCCTAATACCGGCTAATACCATCCAACTGAACTCAGTATACTGGTGCGCAGTAGGTGGTAGGTTTATGTGCAAGCTTTTTTCAACTGATTTGACTTGTAATAACACAAGTCATACTGTATGTTTTTTTTCAGCCTCTGGATCGATTCAGGCGTGTTGTAAGGCTGGTAAGTTTATCGATTCCACGTTTAACTGTTACATAAAATGGTTTATTTGGTTCAGTCATCACTATGTAATCACTTGTAACAAATAAAGCTACCTCTTTGTCCTCGCTGATAGTTACATGTCACAAATAAAACCGAGGCATGATGTTTAAAATCAAATGGGGAAATTTTTCACAGGTTACAAAATGAAAGCTTTAAGATCTGAGGTACAAACGTTCACATCAATCTAGTACCAACTGGTCTGAAATCACGAGCTTTATGTTACACTTTACACTGATCCATTTCCCGTTATCATCTTCACATCTCACCAAATGCATCCGTAATTTTGCGAGTTTCATTTTGGTGCTAGAGGCAAACCTTTAACGTTGAATGTTGCCTCTCACTGTCGTCTCTTTTAGATCTTGACGTGTAACACGGCGTTTCGGAGCATCGTGCACTACGCAATGGAGAAAGGTCAATATGAGCAAGTCACTTCTGATGCTACACTCAGCTTAAAAAGTGCTGCCGTCAAGGGTGCTGTGGAGAATTTAATGTTTGATCCAGAGCATTACAAATGCCACCATGAGGTAATTTATAATATATTTAATGTCCCTCTCTTGTTCGGAATTGGTAATTCTTATTTCTATTTTTATATAAACTGTTTCCATCGTACTTTATTGTAATAATTGTGTTTTGCGAGTTAATAAAATCCACTAAATCGTTTAATGATCTGTTGTTATAACTAAAGCTTGACGGCCACCTAGTTCACAAACATATGAGTTGCCTTGACGAAAAGAGCAATTACTCTTAGGAATTCTTTTCCTTCTCTTTGTGTGCCATAAGTAGAGTTAAAAGCCACTACAGCCTGTCGTTTTCCCTTCATAATACGACCTAAGAGCCAAACATGTTTTGCAGCAAATTTATGACTGACAAGAGTCACCCCAAGAATGATAACATTAACATCATCAGATATGACTTAATCATTTTAGCAAAGTTGATTTGTGTTCGGTTTTTAGCGGTGGCCGCATATGATAAGAAATGTCCTTCGCTTAATAAGGCAGTGCTGAGATATAGCCAGCAATTATGCCGTATAACAAAACAAAACGTTATGCAAACTAGAACAACGTACGTATTTGTTGTTTTGTGTTCGTTTTATCGTTAGAAAAATGTATTTATGCTTTTATTTTCAGTTTTTAATGCCAAGGTGGGCCAAAGAAATTACTCGCAAAGAACCAGCGGAGAGGACGAAGCAAGAAATCCACTCCATCGTGCAATTGATGAAACAACTGAAAGGTTTCCGCAGATACAGCTTTAAAATACAGGAAGCGATATGTGGGGCGCTTAAATACGATTGGTAAGTCCAGTATGCAAATACTGTAGTCATCAGGACTAAACTACAATAATAATAATAACAATAACAATGACAAAGAAGAAGACAAAAAAAAAGACAAGAACAATGACAATGACAATGACAATGACAATGACA
>CM042752.1:18615360-18652860 GCA_022496165.2 Catalaphyllia jardinei
TGACAATGACAATGACAATGACAATGACAATGACAATGACAATGACAATGACAATGACAGTGACAGTGACAGTGACAGTGACAGTGACAGTGACAGTGACAATGACAATGACAATGACAGTGACAATGACAATTTCAATACTTATAAGGCTCAAATATCTATATAAACATATTGAAATGCGCCATAGAAAAAGGAGGAGAAGAAATACAATCTGGTTTTGGATTATTACGAGGAAATCTCGAATCCAGTTACAACTACGAAAGCACGATAAGGTGCGAACAAATCAAATCAGGAATTCCACCATGAAGCAACTACATGGCAATTTATTGTTGCACTTCAACGTGGTAAATAATTTTGTAACGGTGTAGGGTTTCCCTCTTTTTCCATAATTCAGCGGATATATCCTTTGTTTCACTTGCTCCTCTCTGCTCTGTTAGTAACTGGTTCAGTGCAACAGGGCCATCGCTTTCATACTAAGGGAAAGTTTATGCCTTGTCCCTTGAATTTTAGGCTATGCAAACGTTCTTTTGTCTCATGAAGTGTAATTTTAAGGTGGAATGAATGTGTCACATTTTTTCTTACAGCTTTGGTCGACGTCGAGTAATAATTCGAAAGGGTCACGTGGCCCAGCGTTTCTACTTCATTTTCAGTGGCTCAGTGTGTGTCACAGTAGATGACGATGAACACAGCGCATTTGCCAAACCAACAGAAAATGCTGTACTCAAAAGAGGGGACCACTTTGGGGTATGTGCTGTGTACGTGCATACTTTCTGACTTTATGAATGAGACATATTTTACTGTACAAGTACTGTTAAGTGTGGTTGAGAATAGACATGTAAGATTTCATTTTATGCTAAACATTTTTCCGCCTAAAAAGGTCTAGTTATCTTAAAATATTTCACCCCCTCGTTACAACAATGATTAAGGCACTACAAGCTGGCTTGAGGTAATTTGGAGGTTATGCTGTTATAACAGTTTTCACAGCATAACCTGAAAATCTTGAGCCTAGGTTAAAAGGGGGCAGAGAGATGGAGTTTGCCATACTTCGTGGTTAAGATATTTAAATTGTGCTTCTTTAATCCATACCAACATCAATTCCATTACAATTAACAGCTGCCCTGATACTGCTTTGACGAGATTAATAAAGGACAGGGAATAGATTAATTTCTGTAACTCCAACACTGCTGCCAGGCTGTAAATCCTAAAACCAATTATGAGCACAATCTATAGACCTCCTCCACCCCCCCTCTGCATGTAATCACATTCTTCACAAAATGAACTCTTTGCTCAACCACAACATTTTTAACCAGTTATTATTTTTACCCTTTTTTAACAGGAACTGGCTTTTATTAGAGGGGTCAAAAGGGCGGCCACCGTGGTTTGTTTGGAGAGAAGCGAGTTGTTGTCAGTAGAAAAAGAGGATTTCTTCTCTGCCAAGATTGACGTTAGCTTTAACGCGGACATGCAAAGGAGGGTGGAGTATATCAAGTAAGAAGAGACAGGATACGGAATTAGGGAAATATGTGTACCTCGTAAAACACCCGAAATGATTTCGAGTTAAACAAAACGCTGTCTTGAGTTTTCTTCCCAGCATTTTGTGTCGGGGCTCATAGATTTCGCCAGTACCCGGGGTCTCGATGCAAGAAATTCCAAAAAATAACCAAAAATTCAGTCTTTTAAATAAGGGTTGGCCAAAGTGATATTTCATCAGATTGTTATTAAGTGAACTTGTGAAACTAACTTAGAGGTCATTAGTCTTCCATTGAATCAAGTGAGGCGATTCCACTGCTATCACAGGTTCCAAGTTCACTCATCCGTCAAGTTTGTCATTTTCTGCAGAGAGCATCCCGTGTTTAGAACGTGGCCTGAAGAAGTAGTAAAGCAAGTTGCAGAAGAGAGCAGACTTCGAGATTATAACAGTGATGAAGTGATTGTCCGTGACTCCTGTAAGCTGCACTGGATAATCTTTATTACAAAGGTATAAAGTCCTCGGCCTGCGAGGAGGATGGAGTAATAAGAAATTTTAGCTTGATGACATCTGGCGCTGGGGGTGTAGGACGGATTAAATTCTGAGAACTGGGATATCAAAATAGTGTAATTTGAAATGGGCGCCGTATCGGCGAAAAGGTCGTTTTGGAAAGTTTGCATAAGCAAGAGTTTCGATTAGCACCACACAGGCTAAATTCACTGATTAACCACTGCTTAAGGTGGAGAGAAATTATTCCTAGCATACAAACAATGGGGCATGATTACAAGTAAATAAATGTCTTTATTGATCACTCCAGCCAGAGGGGCTTTTTAGGGCCAATGGCGACAAACTCTGAAACAAACATTACGAGGAAACATAACATAGTCAAAATCCCAACTGGGAGAAGGCAGAAAAGGTGGCTATATATAAAGCGTCGCCAAGGGGTCGAACCCGGGACCATCGATAACAAATCAAGAAAGAGGGCTTGACTCCCCCCTCCCACCCTGATTGCAAGACCAACGCCCTCGGGCAACTACTCGACCACACTGTCTCCTTTTATTACTTGATTCAGATCTACCTAGTGCGCTTTCTGCGCAGAAGCGGCCTGAAGCGAATCATAAATCCATCCAATGACTACCATCAGACTTTCAGAAATCTTCTAAAAAGAAAAAACAAACTCGCGCATTTTAAGTTGTTGAGATTCAAGAGGTGCACTAGATAGAAACCCGCAGAAAATGTGTTCCATTTCCGTTAGAAATTTATACGAGGCATGGTTTGCATTGGATATTCAAGGATGAATTCTCTCCCGCCCCTTTTTTGATGTCGTAGAATTACACAAACATTTTTAGAGTGCTCTTTTTTACTGACTGATTTCCAAAACAATGAATACATCTGTGTTGTTTTCTTAATCAAGGGGCAATGTGACGTGTTGAGACTGTTGGATCTTAGCAATTGCAAGGAATACATCGACCATGCCCTAAAATACAGAATGGAAAAAATACAAGATGATGCGTCTTCATCTACTTACATTCCTTCAGTCGATGACATTTCTTTGAGCTCAGTCGTGTTACGAGGAGTTCCCCCAAGATTAGAGAGTTCCGAAGACGAATCTTCTGTAGAGAGCTCGGAAAAAGCAACTGCTGCACGCAGAAAAGCGAAGTCTGAACCGTCCATTTTATACCGGGCCGATCGCACAACAGTGATAACAGCGGATCAGGCTTCCAAGAAAGGAATCTTGCACTCCGAAAACACAGCAGGGAAATCAATGAAAGGACGAGTGAGTTTCCAAGTTGAGGAAAATCAGAATTCTGCAGTAGGTCACGGGCGCTTACAAAGTTCCGAACTCAAGCGAAGATCTTTAGAATCCCAGCGAAGGATTTCCGAACCCACGCCTGTTTGTAGCACAATTGAAGACGATGGAGTAGTTGACGAAAAGCAAGCAGAGGATAAAGTCGGTGTTGGGGTTTATATGATGGTAGATCGGCTAAGACCAGGCCAGTGCTTTGTAAGTATAATACATTGCTTGAATGTGTTTTGAAAGCATTATCCGAATATGTGATTTCAGCTTATACCTTGGACACGCCTTCGGTTAGTAAAGTTTACAAAACCAAACATGCTTTTGCAGATGGAGAAACGTTTTCTTTCTTTTTTAGATATTTCTCTTATAAACCACACCAAATTCCATAAATTTTAAGTGGCTTGTTCCCTAATATGTGGTGTCAGGAGTAAAAGGAGTGAGAGAGAGAAACGATCCTGATGCAAACAGTGGCGGATCTAGGGGAGGGGCCCGGGAGTCCGCCACTCCCCCCCCCCCCCCTATCTTGGGTGAAAAAAGAAGAAATGACTGAAGGAAGAAAAGCCGGCTGGGCAAGTAAAATAAAACCGGGGCCCCTCCTTAGCTCAAAGTCTGGATCCGCCCTTGGCGAACACTAAAGAGCCACTGGCTGTCAGTTGAACCTTAACAGCAAGGATAAGACTAAACCGAGTGTTGCATCAGTGGATGTAAACGTAAAGCGGCAGTTTTATATTTTTTACATAAAATAAGAGCATTTTATTGTCCAACATAGCTAGCTATACAATTAAATATTCAGCCAACAGTCGATAAGCGTGGCGTAATCGAGTTTTTGTTTGTATACATAACAGGGTGCTTGGTCTTTGTTAGAGCAGGAAGATAAATGCTTACCATTCGTCGAAATCATTCGCTCTTCAAACGAACAAAATGAAAAAGAGTTAAACATAGTAAAAAGTACCAAAAGACAGTCCAAGGAAGAGAAAAAAACAAGGGAGAGACGCTTCACTTTGGTCAGTGGAGGCTGTGAAGTGATTAAAGTAGCTAAGGAAGTTTTCTTTAAGTATTCGGACACTGCAACTCTTGATAAACTCAGACAATTGACTACCACGTATCCTGAGGACAGCATTCTATGCCAAACATATCTCCAGCAGAGCGACTGGCGAACTTACAGAGAGGAGATTGTTGACAATGTTGTTGTTAGGCACATAGCGCGCTTGGAAACAGCAAAAGGATCAGCGCGCTCACATAAAGTCAGGTCGTCACCAGTTCCCTCACCGCTGTGCTCGATGAAGATGTGGCCGCCGGTTAACTCCAAGTGGGAGTATTTTCCAGACACGGGGTGGGTGCCGGGATATGTGGCACGACCAGCTATTGAAGGTAAGCAATGAAGGCTTAGTGGATGAGGTTAAGGGTTGAATGTGTAGATTAGGATACGTTCAACTACCTGAATAAAAATGTATGAGCTTGCTAGTTTGCTCAAAAAAGATCTCGTAGCTTCTCCTGCACACTCTATCGCAGTCACGACGAATATGTTGTCTCCTCTCAAAATTGACCCCAGTAAGATGCAAGCCATTGCTGCTTGTGATTTCGTACGACTTTCTCGCGCAGTCACCACTTTCAGAATTTTGCATGGAGTTTGATTTCTTTGGGGCCATTTATGGACAGTCTAATTGCGCTGGTTAGCGGAGGTGGGTGATAAATGACAGTACAGGATAACTTATCTCCGTGACTTCATGCCAACTTGAAAGGCAATCAGACAATAAAAAGAGGGAATAATTTCTAGTGGGTGTACTTCTCTTGATTTTGCCCGTTTATAACTTGACGCTTCATTTCTTAAGGGCCGACGAATGTTTCGGGACAAGTTGAAGTCTAAGAATTTCAACTTAACCTATAAGTTCCGAAAGGAAAATAAGTGTGTTATAAAAATTACCTTGCTGTACATTTGCAACTCGCTGAACATAAGGAACATATATTAACGTAAACCAACCAGCGTGGCTAGGTCGCGTTAAAACACACTACCCCAAAAAATTGCGAGACGCAATAGCAATATTGTCGAGTTAATTTCTGACAGTGTTTCAACGGGGTAATTTGCGACCTTTTTATAGGAGACATCGAACAAACACAATAGTAGCAGATTGCCAACATTGTTCTAAACCCTTTTCACGGTCGACTAAATACCATCAGGTTCGAGGATATATGTGGTGGCCCGGGCTTCTACGAACTTCCGGGTTAAGAGCAATAGGATGCCATTTTCATTGTTATATCCTTACAGGGGCATTTGTTATATTTATATTTTTGATGACTAAATTTTTTCCTCCTAAATGACGAGAGGTTTCTATTGTTGTAAACCTGACGTGCCACATGTACTTATCCGGTGATTTTTTAGTTCTGGCAGATGTCATAATTCGTCATCTCGGGAATTAGGGTTTGAAAGCCAGCCAAACAAAGAAACACTTACAAATCGACCATCTTGGCTCCTTGAGATCTTGTAGAGCTGACCAGCAAAACAAATAACTATTTAAGTGTACGTTTCCAAATTTAAAACAATTTGTTACATTTAGCAAATAAGCAAGGGCTGCTGTACATGGGTGATTTTGGTGTTATTTTAATACAAGCTCCACTGCACCAAAGCAATAGAGCTAGATGACCAAATACAATTGCCGCCAGTCGAAAACTAAAACGCACCAAACTACTTAATAGATCGTAACAATAGATTGCATTTGTAACAAGAACTTGGCTGGGGATCCTTTGCGTCAAGTTAAAACAAAGACTCAGTACATTACAAAGAGAGGCAAAATAAATACAGCCTATTAAATGGCTCTATTAAAAAACGGGCGGATATTGTGGTGCCAGATATTTGAAACACGAGTCGCCTGAACTGACCTCAGTAGGAAGTAAAACAATATTGTAACTTACTATAAGTGTCTTGGGTTTCTTCCAACAGTTGTTTGAGCAAAACACGTTTTAGTTTCATTCCACAGCTATTTTTAAAACGAGTTCCTCTTAGCCTGAACAGAATGCACCTTCAATTGTTGAGATGACAGATAGCCATGTTGCCGACTTGGCTATGAGCATCTCATATCCAACAAGCGCGAGAGGAATAATATTTCTATTAAAAACGCCTCCAAAATATAGAAAACTAAACCAAAATAAAAATAAAACGACCCAAAGTAATCACACGCTAGCCATATTTGTTGAGCATGGTATAATGGCTCATAACCCTTACTGGGTAAGCCAATGAAAACTCTCGAATTGCATTATCCAATGATTCAGTGTAATAATTTTCCTTATCCTTACGTTCTATTACTAATTTTCTGTTGAACAGGGTGGAACTCTTACGTGTATATAAATGGTTACCAGTCAATTGTTCAAGGGGTCCTCCAAATATGCTGGAGTATAATCAGCCTTGAGCATCTTTCTTTTTTGAGGGAAGTGGAATGTTCCTTTCGCTTCACGGAACAGAAACTCGTTGTTAAACGCCGGATGTGTGGGTTGTTTGACTTGTGAGAATTACTTTTTGTTTCGTTTCACGCAAATTCAGTCAGGAAGCACGTAACAACCACGTTAAATGACATTATATCATCGAACATGTGGTCGGTACATTTTTGGATTGTTGCGGGTACCAAGGCAAGACCGGCGAGCAGACGAAATTCATAAGAACTTATCAAACTATTCATAAAAACTATAGTGAAAGCAGTTACCATGAAGCCAGTTTTCAGAGCAACTTTTGTGACTATTGCCATTTGTATCTTGCTGTATGAACACATGGAGATGGCAACAGGACAACCTCGAATAGAAGTAAGTATTGGGTTAATCATATTCATTTTGACTTTTGCAGCTTTACATGCATATTGCTGATTGATTTGACAATATTACTGTGGATTCTTGCAACTGTTTTTGACTCAGAAAAAGACCTTAATTCGCTGTCTTGTACTTTAACACCAACTTTGACCTACAAAAGCGGCCATTCTAAACAATGCAAATGATGATTTGCAATACCTCTTTTGGTGCTACTTGAATTTGAGTGCTGATAGTTCACACCATGACAGTTTTATACCATGGTCAGTTCGTCTGATTCCCCTGTTAACACTGGTTATGTTCAATATTTTTAGTATAATTATAGAAATAAACAATCATACAGAATTCTGACTTGGAGCCAAATTCTTCTGAATGGCTGAGGTACAAGGAGATACCGTATATCATGTCGAGGAAAATTAACTGACAAAGTCTTCTCGAAATCTTAAAGATAGAACTCCGTCTCCTAAACTGAGAAATATATGATCGAACAGGGACAAAGCCTTAGTTCTATTATTTTCTGAACTGCTTCTCACCAGTAGCTTCATAATTAAGTGCAGAGATCATTCCATTTCACTGACATTTTCCGGCGATAAATTTTTTCCTACGTACATCATCACAAAATGAATGGCGTGGAATGAAGGATGTGGACTCTGAGTTCATGTACTGATTTAGGAGGTTGTCTCCATTTCCTTTGCAAAGGAAAGCACAGTTTTATATACATATGACAACACACTGACGCGGTTTCAATGTTGTTCTCTTGCTGTTTCAACATTGACTAATCATGTATGCATCTTCTTTTCTCAGCTTGATCCGCTAAAAGTTAAAACAAGAAGTAAGAAACTTCCCTTCCGCCAAGGCATATTCAGTGGACTGCAGTGCTGCGTTTTAGAAGGTTACCCTTGCTATATCAACTCAGATTGTTGCTTGAAGACCTGTAAAACCGTTTCCAGTGTTGCTATAGGTATCCTTATTCATTTTCTCCGGATTTTGATGATATTTAGTATAAATTGTTCCGTAGGTAGCATTTCCAAACTTTGCATGAGGCACTTCCCTTATCATGATGCTTTTGTGGTTTTAGGTACAAAGATCTGTAACAACAGTACCTCGTCTGAAGAATCCATAGACAGCACAACAAGCAAACAATCCCTCTTACCCGAGAATTAATGCTCCTTTTCAAACTCTACGCCGGTCGATATCCAGCAGACAAGGAAGACAGAGAAGCTAAACTTGACTCGAACTAATTCAGCCGCTGTAAACATATTATGCTGTCAAATAAAATACAATGGACCGCATAAATGTAAATCTTTTGTTTTAATACAATAAACTTTGTCAGTGTCGCTGAACAATATCGTTATCGTAATCAGTTATCGTTATCAGTGAGACTGTCAAAGGATCAGGTATATTTTATTAGCCACACACAATCCACCAAAATGTATCAATATAACACCCAACACAAAACACCAAGTCTCTTGAAGAACGAGGGGCTCTCACTCTTATTTAACACACACAAGCTATCACATTTATCCTTCCCATTCACTGAATGTAACTGCGAATTTCTGCCGAAAGATTAAAATCAATCAAAACGATCTGAGGCACTCCTGACTAGAATCTTTGCTGGGCAACAAAATTAAATTAAAATGTTGAGAATGCTACTTGAAATTCCCTTCCAGAAAAAAGGAAAAAAACAAACAAATTATAATTAGTGCCCAGTGCAGGCACTGGTAATTGACAGTAATTTAATATTTTTAATGATTATATTGTATATAATAATTTTTTTTAACCTATCAACTGTAAAGCGTTTTTGGACCAAGGTAAAAGACGCTCTATAAATGTATTACTATTATTATTATTATTATTATTATTATTATAGGAATTATTATTGCAAATTATAATAGGATGTAGGTATTTTATTCATCTTTTAGCCTGTTTTAATCTTGTAATTATTGTGAAGTTTTAATAAAGTTATTATTATTATTATTATTATTATTATAAAAAGGAAAGGGTCAAAGTCAATTGCGCTAGCATGGGTCGGAGGGGCAACACTGTTACCCTGGCCAAGAAAAGAACCTGGACTCTAGGGCACTAACCGTTAGTCCGGTGATAAACAAAGTGCAGTTGAACCCCTCTAATTCGAGCTTGGCAATTTCGAATTCCCTGTTATCAGTTTGAACTCAAAGACAAGCATTTTATTCGTTCTTTCAGCTGTTTTTTATTCGTATCATGGAATTTAAAAGAATGATTACCCAGAATTGGCGGTTTTGTTGACTTCAATTAACTGTTCAGGGGCCTGTTTCTCGAAAGACCCGGTAACTTAACCGGCCCGAAATCATATTTTGACATCAAAGTCTCAAGAAAAGTAGGGTGTGTTCTGACCTCTAATGAAATCTATTTTGTTTCTTTAGCTAATAGCTTAACTGTATAATTTTCAAACCTTTTGAAACTCCCATCTGGAATAAAAAACAAAACCGCTTAACGGGCCCGGTTATTACCGGGAGCTTCCAGAAACGGGCCCCTGGACCGGGTTGTTCAAAGCCCGATTAAGCTAACCCAGGGTTAGCGAGAATTTTGATTTCAGTTTTGTATCTTTTTGGTTAGGTAATCTGTTTATATTGTTTGCCCTTCAGTTTTGAACTGTAGTAATCTCAAACTACATGTAACGTTAGAGGGTAAAAACATGTTTAAACAAGAAAAAAAAAAGCATCAGTTAACGTTTAATCCTGGGTTAACGTTAACCGGCTTTCGAACAACCCGGCCCAGAATGTGACGAGGCATTGGCCAGCTTTTCCCTAAGAAATGATGTGTTTTTTTATCTGATAGCTGAGATTTGAATGGGTTGAAAATTTAACTGATAACCGTGACAAGATTCTTGATACAATGAGAACAAACTTATTAAATTGAGGGTCAATTTTAATATAACTAATTTTATCTTATTTCAGCCGGAACTTTACGACCAAATCATGCGGCTAATTTAAATCGTTCTCCTGTTACAAGTCGAAGTCAGAGCCCATCATTAAGGAAATGGTCTCCTGCTTCATATGGGACGCCGCGCGGGTCTCCCATCCCGCCTCCGGCAGCCGCCTCGAAATCGTCCGAAAAGCTTCTACCACTGGTGACAAATGACCTGGTACTAGCACAAGGGAGCCAGAGAGCACTGGTACTCACCCAGGGGGGAAGCAGATGTAATGACTATCAACTTCAGATCGAGAGAAGAATTATCAACAAGCACGATATGAAGAAAACAAACCAACATTTTGGTAAAGTAACCTGACAATGTTTCAACAAGGCTTTTTTGTAGTTTGCAATTCTTAAAAACGATGTTATGTGAATTTATTATTTATGTTATTTAATGACAGATAAAAACAATTCGCACTCGACAAATATCAGTGTAGAGTTAACATCATCTTCGAAAATTCAGTTAGCCTGTGGTATTGTTATGTCACAACAGCTTAGTTTGTTTGATGATCAGGATTCCTTTAATTTAATTTTATTTATTAGTCACCTAGTGAAGGTATTTATAAATCTCAAGCAAAATAGTAAAGTCATTCAATTTTATTGTATTGTCTGTATCTTTGGCTACTACTGGAAGTGTAATAGGCCATTTTACAGTTGTCTGTTCAGTGACCTGGCCTCTGAATGGTAGCGAGGATGTAGGTGCTCTTTTTTGATAGAGACCTCTCTGTTTGTTTTTTTTTTTTGGGGGGGGGGGGGGTAAATCAAGTTGCTCTTATGTTAACTAGTTGGCATTTACATGAGAAAAGCAGAGAGGTCTGTATCAAAGCAAGGTCAACTCCAGCCTCTCTTGCAGTCATAGGCCAGGTAACTAAGCACACAACTGTAAAATGGCCTATTGTCAGATTGATGGTGCTGTTTATCGTTGATCTGGGGCCTTTTTAACTTATTATTGTGAGATGCGCCTAGTTTGTCAATGGAGATTGCTTCCTAAGGCACGAAGACAACTTTTGTTGCGGGACTTGCCCTCGTAACTCTCTGACACAAAAAAAGATTACGCGTTGATTAAAAAGGTGGTAATCCATACTACCATCACTTGGCAATAGAAACTTGTGATACGAGAAGGAGTCGCAATGAGTCACTCAGACTACTTGCCTCCTAACTCATGTTTCCAGTTCCATGTATCGTGGATATCTAACTGTCGTGGGCAGACAACGTTTGCAAGGAAAATACACGCTCTTTCCACTTCTTCCACTAAGTTTAGGTGCTTTCCAACCCTATCGATTTGTTGCCTAGCCGTTTGTGCACTGTCATTCGGTTTGCGCACTGTCATTCAGCTATTGTCCTTGTTAAGACACTACCGAACCTTATGCATCAGTTAATTTCAGCAGTGCCCAGCCCCTTGGGGAATAAAGCATTTGCTTACGTCCTGAATCCAAGAACATTCGTGAGTCAATGACTCTGTAGTCAAATCATAGCTATTATCTCACAAACTAGGATACTGCGCGAGAATGGAAAACAAACTGAGTTGCACGGTATCCTCTTAGCATGTTTTTGTCACCAATACAGTTATTTTGTATAAGTAATCATACGGTTTCGAGTTCAATTTTAAATTAATTTGCACATGTGAGTTTTTCAAAAAGCTGAAATTGCACGAGCCGCTTCGGCGAGTGCAATTTCGCTTTTTGAAAAACTCACAAGTGCAAATTAATTCCAAATTGAACGAGAAAAACCGTATTATTTCTTATTAATAATATAAACATGAAAATTATGCGTGAAGGATGTTTTGAACTTTACGGACTCTGAACTCTCTTCTCAGTTTTGTGCGCGAGCTTAACCTCAGGTGATTTAATTATCACGCAATCAGGAAAAAATTGCGCCATAATTGCGCCATCCAGGGCGCGCTTGAATTTGAAAAGAAAAGATTTGATTGGCTATCTGTGAACTTCTTGAATGTTGTGCCGCGTAGCACTATAGTGCCGCGTAGCACTATAAACACAAATGATGTAACAGAGAATTAACTCTGAAGTGTAAATTTTTTCTTTACCTCGTGTGGTTCCCTGATTCCCTTTACTAGGGCTAACGCCCAGTGGGTTATTCATGGGTTAAATTAGCACTAAAATTTACACTTCAGAGTTAATTCTCTGTTACATCATCTGTGAACTTCTTTGTTCGTTGACCAATCAAAATGCTCGCTTTATTACCTTTTTTGCATTCAATTACCTCTTTTCTGCACTGTGTTAAGGAAAAACTGCCCTGTTCTCAGCCAATCAGAATCGAGTAATTTTTTCATGTATATTATTAAGTATAGGTAATCATACGGTTTCGAGTTCAATTTGGAATTAATTTGCATGCGTGAGTTTTCAAAAGCTGAAATTGCACGAGCCGCTTCGGCGAGTGCAATTTGCTTTTTGAAAACTCACAAGTGCAAATTAATTCCAAATTGAACTAAAAAAACCGTATGATTACTTATTAATAATATAAACATGAAAAAATTTGCGTGGAGGATGTCTTAAACTTTACGAACTCTGAACTCACCTCTCAGTTTTGTGCGCGCGCTTAATCTCAGGTGATTTTAATTAGCCAATCATGGCCCAGAATATGCTCGCGCGTGCATTTAAACTTCGCTGTCGTAATTTTCCAGATTTTCATCTTTGTTGTATTTTCTTGGCGGGTTTGAGAATTTAGGTCAGCCTTGCTGCAGTTTTTGGAGATTTGAGTCTAGTTTCTTCACCGTTTTTAGGCATTATGATTGGCCGTTTACTGTATGTTCCGGATTACGTGGTTAGTTTGGAGTCTGAGCCGACCTGAGCCTATAAGTCGCTGAATACAATTCCCAACAGAGGAAGTGCCGGAAGATCTTTCTTGAAGCCATTTTTTGTCATTCGTAGCTTCTGCACAAACTTTTCGTCATAATTTTACGTGAAATCATTGTCTTAGAAAATTTCCTTTTGTCTTTCAGTCAATCATAATCCAGAATTACGATATGTAATCTGCACTGGTGTTACACTTTTTGCACTGGTGTTACACTTGAACTGCACTGCTCTCAGCCAATCAGCTTCGTGCATCCAGTGAAATCCCTTGGACTGCCTTACATAAGTACATCAATTTAAATTACCCTAGGAATGCAGTATCTCTTATCTCAAACTTAATTAATAATCTACAGAAGTTAGACACTTGCGATGTCAAACAGTTGATCTTTTTATGAAAGCATTCAAATAAAATTAAATTTTTAGTAGCAGAAGTAAAACTTTTGTTTTTTGTGAATGGGTTAAAATTTCATTAACTCTCTACCACAAAGAAAAACACATAATTAAAAAGTGTTCAGTGGAGTAAATGGTGAGCGAACAATCTTGAGTTCTGGAATAAAATGCGACTCAGTTAGGACTTGTTCTATCCAAGCGTGTTGGCTTGAGAAGAAGAAATCTAGACATGCACAGCACTGGCTCTATTTTACAGTAACAGAGATGACCTCATCTACATCTTTTGCATGGATTATTGTTTATTTTGGAATAACGTTGACATTTCTAACCCAAACTTCAGGATCACCGCTCTTGGCTGATCACTATCGAGGTACGTCCAATAACATGACCGTAAACTTGATAATTTTGAAACTGCTTTTTTGCCAAGCGGGAAATTTATCTCTTAACAACTCAGATTATGACAGAGGTTTATCGAAATTTATAACTTAGCTAGCAGAGCCACGAAATCAAATTCAGTATACGTAAGCGTGCTCCAAATCTCGACAGTTTTCGCTGATGGCGTCAGCAAATCGCTTCGCCAGAAATTTTTGTTTTCGCGAGAGCGGCCATCGTTAGCGCGGGGAGAGAATTATATTTACAGAGACTCGGCCCACTAGTCCCAAAAAGAAGACAAATTTCCTACCTTTTTTTCTTGGGCTACTGAGTTCTTAAATGAGGCAGAAAAAGAGACAAAACAACGGAAAAGGAGACTCAGCATCAGCGCCGTCACGATTCGCTTCATTGTCCGAGGGTGAAATGCAACGAATTTTTACAGGAAGACACTCTGGTAAAACCAAACAAATGACAAACTGGTTTGTGTCAACCTTTAAAGGTAAGCTTAAACTTTTCCGTTTTAAAATTGTTAAATATAAAACTCGAGCTTTCAACAGAAAAATTGAAATAAAGCCAATTCCTATTTTGCTTATTTCGCTTACCGCGAACAATCACTTCTGATGTTGTTGTCCGTTTTTCGCATCGGATTTGATACACCATTCCACCGGCTATGTTATAAAACAATTGGTTTATGCTTTTAGCTGTGCACTATCGAGTTGTGGAGCACTTGGGAAGTTTGGAAAGCGCTCAAGAAGCTAGAGTTGCCCTTGGCTATCGCCTCTGGCAACTCTTACGCTTCTTTCGTGGTCCAAACTTCCCGCGTGCTCCATAACTCGATAGTGCACGCTAAAGCATGAACCAATTGTTAAATAGCGAATGTCAGGACTTGGGCGTAAAACAACGTAAAATATAGCGGCAAGGTTTTCCCAGTGTCAGCCAGCTGTTTCGTCGTCACCAATGATTGTTGTTGAAGGTGTAACAGATATGATAATGTACAACTTAAACTTGATTGGGGTTTTTCCTCCCATGTTCTCTATACTTGGATCGTATGAGTATAACTGAGACATAGAAACTAAAAAGACTTGCGCAGGGAAAATTTAAGGCTTGCCAGTCTCTCTCTTTAGGAAGATTATTATATCACGAAATATACATTTCATGACATTGCAGTAATTAAGAATCAATGTTTATTTCTTGACCTTGGTGCTATTTTTCTCGCATAGTTATATTTACTTACGATTTAATTTTTGCGCCTAGCCGTTCAGTGCAATTTTTTTGCGCAGAGATTCAGAAATTAATAATACCACACCTAATTTTAGGTAGCAGGTGCAACTCCTGCTCTTGTTAGAAGTTATTCTTAAACATTTTAATTTTTAATTTAATTTATGATCGAAACTTCACGGTAATTGATTGATTGATTGATTTGATTTGATCCAAATACAATGTCATCCGTTTTTTTATTCATTTTCTTTGACGGTATATTAACTAATCTGACCAATAACGTTCGTCGTGAAAACAGGAAGAAACATCTCTTACTGAGAAGACATCCATTGCACTACTAATACCATAGAGGAAATAATGACATTAAGGCAGGCTACAGAATTAACATGTAACAATAGAGTCGTAAATCTTAGTAGCAAACCATATCTCACGAACACTAGAAAACTAGGACGGCTGTTGTATGAAAAGCAAACTCTGGAACGTAGCGAAACAAGTCAATTCAAGTCATGTCAATTTTTATTTAAACTCACCCAGAATAATTAATACAAATTAGTGCTTTGAAATATAAAAATTGGGAGATTGAGAAGGGAAAGAAAATTTCAATGGTAGGTTCATTTGCAGAGTTTGGGACACCTAAATAGTTCGTGGAACTGACGGAGTAGGTACGGACCCAAAACAAGAATATGAGTAGAAAGAATTAAAATGCAAAATAGTTGTTTCAGAAGATCGGTACAAAACTGCAGGGTTAATCTTAGTTGAACATGAAAAATACGAAAGATGTATCAAGGTAAAATGATTCTTTAACTAACGGATTGGTTCTACCCAATTGACACAAAATGATGACACAGCCGTTTGACTCAGCTATTGGCAAAAAGAATTGTCGCCGGGATACTAGGCGTTTTTGTGCGAGACCTTGTTTTGGATTGGCTGAAAATAAGTTTCGTTTACAAGACGCCAAATGTTTTGGCTTTGTGATCGAATTTTGAAAATGTGGGAATAACATTATAGAATGCGAAACAATATTCTTGTTTTCATTGGATAGATTCCAAACATATATTATTGGGGTCCAGAGTCAATGACTACTTGTATGTATCATATTTTACATATTTTACGTACATCTTCTAAAAAGCCACCAAACAAATAACTTTGGAGATTTATTTTGTACATTGTTTCTAAATTGGTACGAATATCTTCTCACTTAATCTTACATTCTAATTTTCATGTTTTTGGATTTTTTGGGGGTTCTTTTAGCTCTTGTTCAAGAAACAGAGTGAAGGGTGTCAAGTTAATATACTATTTGCTGATATTTTGAATTTCATGTTTTTCATAACTTAGCTCGGACTCAGTGAGAGTTTTCAACTCCCTGTACAGATTTTTTGACGTTTGATGAATAAGAACTCACGACTTACCAGCAAGTGGTCTTGTTTTAAGAATAAAATACAGCTTATCTTTATGCTAAACAACTGCACTGTATAGATCTGAAAACACGTTCGAAGTCTAACCTTCAACACTTTGCAATAATAATGGTGGAAGTTCAACAAGAATCGAGGAAAGCCTCAAGTTCTTCGAATCTTGTTTGCAAAATACTAAAGGTGCTGTAGCAAAAACACAAATGACCATGGATCGTAATTATTTGCAATCTATTTTTGTCGTGTATTTAGTTTTTGTGGTGAGCAACGTTTCACAATTAACAGGTGGGTTTCATTTTGAATTGTTTTGTTAATACAATTTCTTGATTCAAAACTTATACTGAAATTTGCTGCTTTTTACAGTTTCAGATATAATGCAAATCATATCTGATATATAAATATTATTTATATCTTTTCGCTGATCGTATTTCTGGCTGAATTGAGTCCCAATTTACTATTGTCGAGAATTTGGAAACAGTCCCGGCTGATGCTGTTGTACTTCCAAATAATTGTTTCTAAAGTAATTCTGTTCTTCATTATAGCAACTTATCTTGTGCTACGACAAAAGCGTACATACAATATTTCCAAGATTTCATTACAATCACTCCAATTAAGAAGACTGTCTATTTACACTTGTAATTTGTTACTTTAAAGCTGCAGAATATCATAATTATTTTCAAGGATTAATGATTACTTTGCTAATTTGCTACTTTGCTAACCATAGTTGCTTCTCATTTGATACTGATTATTCTGATGAAATCCTTGCATTAAGAACTATACAAGGTCTTGGTTATCAGTTCTTGATAAATTCATTATTATTCAAAAACCAAATTCAGTAATTGTGTTATCATCCCTTTATTCTGTATTCTTATCTTGTGCTCCATTCTTTTGCTACAACGTTTGTAACGAGTTGAGATTCATGGATTCCACGAGGGCATAATTACTTTTTTCATTCCTGTTGAACTGCCTCCGCATGGATCTCTGTTGCCTAATCTGGTTGCTTTTTTCTAACAGTTCCAGTATTTCATCAGTAAAGAGCTTGAGCAGGAAACGCTTTCTGGTTTTGCCGGCCATTTTGAACCGCATAGAGCGCATCAAGTGACACCATAATGGTCATAATGTAAACATTAGACTTATACGTCGTCTTATGGTCATTCTGTGAGCATAAAAACTCATGTGTGTAGAGCACACCTCTTGTACAAGACGCACCTCATATCGGGTTAATAGACAGTGATCAAACCTTTTTTTCGTGGAAATTCGTTGAAAGCTTTAAGTCTATGACTAAGATGTCTTTTCACACGACTTGCCATGTATTCAATTTATGCACTTATCAATGGTTTGCCCTAGGAGGGGGGGGGGGGCCCCGGGCAACCCAGGGGAATTAGACTTCGTAATGCACACGTAGGTCGAGATTTTCACATCCACGATCCCCAGGGTGGGAAATTTGATTCGACCGCCATCTTGAAAAGTCGAGAGGATCTGGGAATGAGTGATGAGTGATACACTACCTTGGAAAATACGCGGAATTTATTTGAGCGAGTTTCCCACGTTTAAGGATGGCTGAACGATAGTACAGTAGATTTAAGGAGTACTGTGTTACTTTTTTAAGCCAAAATGTTGTTTTCTATGCCCATCGGTGTTCTGTCTTTAGTTCTATAACATAAGATATTTTTCCTTCAGCTCATTTAGATCAAAATTTACTTCCTACTTACATGTCTTCAATAGATGTCGCCCTGCCATACGTTTTCTACATTCTCCGTGTTTATAGATTTGCTAGTATTCTCCAAATGCCAATTTAAATGAAATTCTGGTCAATTCTGGACCCCAGTTACAAACATCAGTTGAATGAAAATGGAATATATAAGACCTATTCCAGGTGTGCCAAAAAAAGAATTCAGAAACCTGTGCCAGATCTCACCAAACAATGAAAGGGAGTGGTTTTAATAACAATCTTACCTTTGATATTTCTGTATTATGCTTTTTAGTAATTACACTAAAAATTTGTGTCTACAAGAAATACAATTTGTGGTCCCCAGGGCTGGGAATTTGACCTATAATTGAGACCCAGGGGTGGGGAAATTGGCATTTGAAAACCTGAAAATGTCAATTTCCCCTGGGTTGCCCGACCCCCCATCCTGGGGTAAACCATTGATAGGTGCATTAATGCGAATCAAAGCACATGGTCACAGAAACACGCATAAGTGCGCATGCTCACTAATGTCAGTCGCTGGCCAAATACACTACAACTCCTCCCCGCCTAGGCCAGTCTCTTACACCCCCAAAGTTATAAACTAAGTCAATGTTCAATATGCCATGTTTAACGCACCCTGGTAGGGTGTCGTTTTACAAGAGGAATGTTCAAGTTGGCTTGGTGGGGCAGAACATTCTGCTACTGAACTGGCTGACTGATGAACTGTCTCCCTTAAACCAGCCTCGGAATGTTCAATTGGTTCAGCTACTTGGTCACCAGGGTGGGAAATTGGCGAATGGTCTGTCACAGGAACATTACAAGCCTTGAGTTGATCTATGTGTCGATGTCAAATTAGGTTAGGTTCAATCTCCACTTCATAAGACAGGGGTCCCAGGCTTGTACGGACGGTATCCGGTGCCCACTTGAAGTGTCCAGAGTAGTTTCGTACTATCACTCTTTGGCCTATGGAAAAATGACGTATCGCAGAACCACCATTGGCGACAGACTGGTCTATCTGACGGTTGTTTACCTGAATTCTGATATGTGTTTTTAACAGGTCCAGTCGAGTGCGTAGTCTTCTTCCCAAAAGCAACTGGGATGGCGGCTCTCCTGTGGTTGAGTGTGGACCGTTTCTATAAGCTAGCAAAAATTATGCCAACTTAAAAAACAAAACGTTCTGCTAAGCCATTGGTGGCAGGATGAAAGGGCGATGAATTGATATGTTTGATTCCGTGTCGCTTAAGGAACTGCTCAAACTTTTCTGATTTAAGCTGTGACCCATTGTCGCTTCCTAACTGGGCTGAGCCTCCATAAATGGCAAATGACATCTAGAGGGTTTCAGTGGTCTTCTCTGCGGTTTGTAGCGGCAGAACTCATGGCTCTACCTCTAGCCATCTGAAGGTGCATCCACTACCACCATGAACATGCTGTTCAGGAACGGTCCTGCAAAATCAATATGAATTCGTTGACAGGGCAACGTAGGCCATTCTCTTGGGTGCACGACTACTATACTAGGCTCTCGCTGCGTTAGTTGGCAGCCTGGGCAGGACTTAGCCGTCCGTTCAATTTCCTTGTCGATGCCAGGCCACCAGATATAACTCCGTGTAATGGCTCTCATCTTCACGACTCTCATATGTCTCAGATAAAGTTCTTTGAGGATTGTGGGCGCATCTTGGGTGGTATTGTGACTCTCATTCCCCACATTAGGCAGTTTGACTGTAATGTGGTCTCATCTCTACGCATAAAGAAGGGGTTGAGTTCAGGATCATGGTTGTATGGCCATTCGTTACTGGTAGTTTCATGCACTCGAGTTAAGACAGGATCTTTCTGTGTTTCCCGTCTGACGATGTCCACAGTGACTGGTAGTGGATCGAACTGCATAAAATTGAAGACCCCAACTGGGTCTACCATATCTTCATTTCAATTCTGATGTCAGTTTCAAGTGGGAGACGGGAAGGACCATCTGCAGTACTGTGAACTTAAGTGTTCCTGTATTCAACTGCGTAATCATAGCCGGCCAAGAACAACAAGGCATACGTTTTAAGTCGAGTTGCAGAGACAACAGGAGTGCTTTCCGCGGATGAAACATTGACGTTAATGGCTGATGATCTGTATACAAGGTGAACGAGCTCCCAAACAATTATACGTGAAACATCTTGATTCGCCAAACTATTGACAAGGCTTTTGTTATCAATCTGTGAATACTTTTTCTCAGTTTTTGTGAGTGTCCTTGAAGCAAACGTTTTGGGTCGCTCGGTAACTTCGCTCATTACGTGGGACAACACTGCCCCAATAGCCATTGGGGATGCGTCACAAGCCGCAGTGGTAGGTTTGGATCGTGGTGGGGTAGAAATTACTCTGAAGAGATCATTTCAATTTGTGGAATGCTTCATTGCATTGTTTCCATTTGTGACTCTTATCCAAGAGTTGATTCAGGGGTGCACTGCTGTCGACAGGTTAGGCAGGAACTTGTGGTAGTAATTGATAAACCCAAGGAACGATCCTACTTCAGCTACGTCGTGTGGGCGTAGTGCTTTCAAAGCTGCTTCTACTGTCTCAGCTGACTTGTGTAGGCCATTGCTGTCGATATCATGCCCGCAGTAGGTTATCTTCTCTTTGAAGAACTCATACTTTGCCTTGTTTGCTCTTAAACCATAATGCTGTAGCCGTCACAGGACTTCTTCTAAATTTGCCAGGTGTTCTTCATCATCCTTTCCAGTAATGATCATATCACCAAGGATACAACTTGTACCAAATGGTCCTCACAGCAGTTGATCAATTGTACGCTGCCAGATAGCGGGTGTAGATGTGATGCCGAACACTAGTCGGTTGTACTGAAACAGGCCCATTTGAGTGTTGATAGTGAGGTATTTCGATGAATCCTCTTCCATCTCTAGTTGTTGATATGCTTGACGAAGGTCATTCTTTGAGAATCCCTGCCCACCAGCAAGCCTTGCAAAGATGTCTTCAATGCGGGGTAAGGGGTTCTGCTCAGCTTGTCGCCCCGAGTTCACTGTAACATCGTAATCGCCACATATTCTTACTGATTCATCTTTCTTCGGGTCGGGCACAATGCGAGTTCCCCACTCACTCCACTCGACTTTCGTGACAATACCTTCATTCTGAAGTCTTCTCAGTGCTTCTTCAACCTTTGGTCTCAAGGCATGTGGCACAGCTCGAGCCTGGTGGAAATGAGCTTGGATGTATTCTTTGAGGGTCCGCTTTGCTTTAGCTGATTTGAATGTTCCAAGTTTATACTAAGAGGCATCCGAATTAGAATGGTTTGCATACGCCCTTTGGCAGTTAGTGCAGCTTGTGAAACCTTCAGTGATTTGATGGTACAAAAATCTAAGCGTATCTTGTAGAGCAAATCCTTCCACATCAACACAGGGCCCTTGCCCTAGACGACATACACATCCAATAGTAAAGGTTGCTGGCCTTTGTACTCAACATTCGCCTGGAGCACTCCAACAGGAGTAATGTTCTCCCCAGTGTAAGTTTGCAACAACACTTCAGTTTTCTGCAAGGGTATCCCATTAAATCTCTTCATGCACAATTCGTGTGTGTTAATCGACACAGCCGAGCCTGTGTCCATGTCCATTTTCAGTAGTTTTCCATCTACTTTTAAATGTAACCAGATAACATTTCTGCTCGGGTTGCGCACATTATGGATCTTCAAGTTTAATCAGTCTTCACATTCATCGGTCACACTGTATTCAACAGTATAGACTTCGGCGTTTTGCAGTGTTTTCGTCGTTTGTTTTGGCTTATCTCGTTGTTTCGAGCGACAGACTCTCTTTCCCGCTTTTCCGCAATGATAGCATGTCTGGTCCTGGAATCTGCAATTGTGTGTTGCGTTCGAGTCTTCTCCGCACCGATAACAAGCGTTAGCAGTGGGGTTCGACGGTGTGGGAAGTACTGGAGTTGTTTTGCTGTTATCTGATAGCTTGTCAACTCTAGATTTTTCTGGGTGAAACTCACTTTGCTATTCCAAAGCATCATGAATGGCTGTTTCCATCGCTACGGCGCTCTCCAAAGCTTTAGTATATATTTCCGTTTGGCTTCTCGGAGCAAGCGCTTTTGTATCTGTACATCGCGAAGGCCACAGACCAGCCTATCTCGTAAGGTTTCGTTAAGGTTTGCGCCAAAATTGTAGTGGGCCGCTAGCTCTTCAGATCGGCCACGTAGGTCAACACAGTTTTACCTTCACGCTAGTTTCGCTTGTAAAAACGGAAACGTTCTGCTATTTCTAATGGCTTAGGACCTAAGTGTTGTTGGAAGGTTATTATGATCTCCTGGAAGCTCTTCGTACCTCGTTTTTCCGGTGTTAGAAGATCTCTCAACAATGTGTACATTTTGCCGCCGATCAAGCTTAACAAGATTGGCACTTAATTGTCCTCATTTATGTTGTTTGCTAAGAAAAACTGGCCCACGCGTTCAACATAGGTTTCCCATTTCTCTTGAGTTTCATCAAAACTCTCTATCTTCCCGATAGCCGTCATATTTTCGACGTGTTTTCTACGAGTTCAGCCTGCGGCGTTGCCATTGTCATATATTCAATTTAACGCGAATGAAAGCACGTGGTTACAGAAGCACGCATAAGTGCGCATTCTCACTAAAATCATTGCTGGCCAAATACACTACACGACTGAGTAAGTTTGGAGGGCTAATATCAAAAATTAACCAATCAGAGATTGCTTCATCGCCAATCTAAAGTCTTTCAACCAACGGACTGGGTATACTGTCTTAAATGGTCCCGTGAGACCACCCTTGAAGGTTTTGCAGTAGTTTTATAACTTTTGTAAAATTTTAGGTTTTAAAGATTAGTTTTCTTTCTTTTCCAATTTTCCTTTTTCTCTTCTCAAAACGTGGAAAAAAAGATTGGATGTAAATTAAATGCCAACACGGTTTTCAATCAGAGTTGTGTGCTTGACGTTTAACTGACCTCACAGGTAGTTGATTGTGAGATTTCTCGTAATTCTCTTATTAACCAAGCTTGCTCGGAACTGTACTAAACATTAGCCCCGGTACTATCAAAACCTCGGAGTAATACTGTCCCAATACGACACCTAAAATAAATGTAAACTTAACTTTAGGCAAATCTTCCAGACTATGAGGTCTGTTGTAAATCTGTTGTCTATTTATATCACAACACCTTCCTTCTTAGCGTTTCCTGAGATTGGTCTCAGTCTGGACCTACGTGCACGACTGCCCCGTTCAACAAGTGGGTGGTCAGAAGTGACAGGGTGGACAGACCTACACCTTTCAGACACTGGTCGTTTTCTGTTCGGAGCACCACTGGCAAATAAAGCTTCACGATTCAGCATTCCAAAATCTGGAATTTATTTTGTTTCATTTAGTGTACATGTAGCTCAAGCAGATACTGGAGTGTTTCAAGCGAGTTTGGTTATAAATGGCCAAATAGACAAGAGTGACAGAGCAATGACCGCGGTCAAACATGGCCGCCTGGGAGACCACTTCAGTCTAGTGGTCAGCGGATTTATGGACTTAAGATCAAGTGATTATGTCTCCGTGTATGTCTACTCGGAAAAGGACACCGATTGGGTAATAGAAGACGATAGTCAGTTCTCGCTGCGTTATTCTGGCTCTGTCGGTTCTTTCCCAGCGTTTTCCGCAATAAAACACAGTGTTGTCACTTTGGATTCCTTTACGTCCTCTAATGTCATTCGTAATTGGGAGACAAGTGGTTCTGTCGGGTTATTTGTCAGCCTGGCCGGATTCTCCTCATCCACTGGTGAATTTGTCCCGATTTGCGACGGTATTTATTTCGTGGCTGCAAATATCCGTGTTCAGGCCAGACCTGGTTTGTACAAGTTGTATTTATCCGTCAATGGTGAAATACTTGGTCCTTCTTACGATGAAAACGTAGTTTTCTCTGACAGTATTTTCACTATGAACCTTCACGGATCATTCTTCTTTAAAGCAGGAGACAATGTAGCGCTTGTGATCAACGCTTCAAGCTCGGATGAAAGGTTAACAATAAACTCAAACAGTGGGTTTTCTGTAAGTTTCGTCGATACCTTTAACCAGAGTTCTCTTCAAGGTGTGTCTACTCTCATTAAAACTACCAATGAAATTCCAGGTGTTGGCTGGATGGAAATAACTACTTGGTCCAGACCTTCTATAGCGCATGTCCAGTTCTACAACCCGGAAGTGTTTCAAAATGGAAGGTTCACCTGCAGTCAGGGAGGAGTGTACTATGTATCTGTAAGTTATTCAATTTTCTGTCGTGAGTTTGTTCTTTTGATCTTCCATAACCACGCCGGGATTTATTTGGTAGATTTTGTTTCAGAATTTGTCCAAAATTTTAGTTTAAATCTTAAGTTAAAGTTACAGCTCAATTTAAGAAGTTGGTAAGGAGAAATGGAATGCGAAGTAAAAGACCCCTCTCAGTTTATTTCAGTGAAACTGGTGTATTGTCTCTAGAAATGTGCCACGAAACGTTTTTATAAAATTGATCGCTTGCAATAAAAAAAGCTATATTCATGATTACAAGACTGATTAAAAAGAATTTCATTACGGTACTCTAAATTAACAAAAATCGACTGTGACTAGTTTAGTCAAGAAAATGTGTTTTCTAGGTTTCCCTGCGAGTACGAGGTGGTAGAGGAACTTTTGACTTGCTAGTCAAATCAAGTGGTACTTCACAGTTGAATGGTAACGCCGGTCTGTATTCAACACTCTACAATTCTAAACAATCTGGGTACTTTTCTTTGTCAGTCTCAGGCCTCCTGGAGCTCAGCAAGGGGCAATATGTGTCGGTTTTTATTCATTCAAGCCTTCCTGACAAATGGTTTGTTGACCCAGGCAGCAGACTGTCTGTCATGAAAACACGGTATTACTGGCCAGCGGCAAATAGTTATCTTGACAGCTACCATAGGACTACAGGCGCCAAATGGAATGAGATTGAAAACTGGGGACAGATTGAAGAGGGTGCGTTCTCGTTTGGGACAAATTTTAACTCAAGCAGTTCCCGTTTTGTTATCACATCCCCTGGAGTTTATTTTGTTTCTACAAATCTGATCATGCGCACTAATGATACTCAAATTTCAGCAGTAATCGCTATCGATGGAGAAGCTAACGAAGACAATGGCTTACATGCAACTCTTGCATACCCGCCGGCCACCTCAACTCTTACTATTGCAGGCTCACTTAATCTTAAACAAGGTCAAGAAGTATCGGTCTACGTTCGCTCGGAAAGCATTGACACTTGGGAAATCTTAGAAAGGAGCGGATTTTCCACAGTTTTCATCGGTAAATCTTTCGCAGTCCCAAGCTTCCATGTTGTTAAAGGTACCCAAACAACCATAAGGACAACCAACTGGGTAGAAATTGACGAGTGGCAAAAGCCTGGAGAGAGACAACCATTTACTTTTCAAAATGGGGCTGGTCTTGATAGCGCCCGCGGTATTTATCTCGCCCCGGTCAGTGGTATGTACTTTGCTTCGTGTATGCTTGTCACCAGGGATCTCGATGTCCACAATTCTGGTTCTTATTTGGAAGTGTACATTGGCGTTAACGGTCAAGCATCTCT
Organism: Catalaphyllia jardinei; assembly: GCA_022496165.2. Classification (NCBI taxonomy): domain Eukaryota; kingdom Metazoa; phylum Cnidaria; class Anthozoa; order Scleractinia; family Caryophylliidae; genus Catalaphyllia; species Catalaphyllia jardinei. The sequence goes on from CM042752.1 coordinate 18,640,815, forward strand.
TACTAATGGTCTGCAAAATATTCGTTACATTCAAGGTAAAAACTCACCAACCGGAAATGATGCCATGACCGTCTCAGTTTCCGGTATTGTGCAGCTGAGACGCGGGGACTACACTGTGATACGCGCACGCGCAAATATGGATTTTGATTGGAAAGTGGAGAGCACCAGTAGCTTTTCAATGTTTTTAGTAAGTCCATCTGATATTCCATACGGAAATGTGGGATTTTTGTCCCGTAAAAGTGATACAAGAATAAAAAGTTTTGGTTCGGGAAGTTGGTCCAAGATCGGTGGCTGGGCAACCCAGTCTGATCTCACTAACGGGCTGTTTCTTAAAAATGATGGTAGTTTTACTTACGACGGACTTAGTGGGGACTTGAAAATAAATCATGCTGGAATTTATTTCTTATCGGCTAATGTCGTTGTATCGAATACCCTCGAGTCTTGTGAAGTGACTGTTCGCGTGTCCGATAGCAATGGAGGCGAAATTCAAGACCTTGTCACTGGGTTCTCGGCCGTTGAACAAAAACCGTATACAAGTGGAAAATACACCTTGCTATTCACTGGCGCTCTTTTTCTCCAAAGGAATCGAAAGATCCACGTGGCTGTACGGTCCGGCAGTGCTAATCCATTTACTGTATGGGAAGGCAGCGGCTGGTCAGTTGCACGGCTTATTTACCCAATAGAAGAACCTGGATTTTATGCCCGAATAAGTGTTCTACAACCAGTAACTGGACAACCTTCACGATGGGAGAAAATAACTGCATGGGAGACATCAGGGGGTGGAGGCCTTCATATTGACGGTCACGGCTTCAGCTCACTAGCGGGTAACTTCATTGTTCCTTTATCAGGAATTTATTTAGTTTCAGCAAGTGTGGCGATCGAAAATATTCAAACCTCCGCGAATGCTTATGTAAAGATTTCAATCAACGGGGACATGTCTGCTAATAATGGACTGGAATCGAGTCATTTCGTTAAGAGAGGCACGAGAGCAGTTATTGTGACGAGCGGTAGCATGAGACTGTTGCAAGGCATGATGGTTTGTGTGATGCTGAGATCACAAAACTCTTCTTCTGTTAAAATTACTAAAGGCAGCTATTTTACTATGCGTTATATGTCTGAGAGCAGTAAAACAGAGGGAAACATGGCGGACCGATATAGTGATATCACTTTTACTACCAGCGGGTGGAAAGAACTCGTCAGTTGGAAAACCGCTGGCTTGAGCGGGCAGTTTCAAGTGGGCTCTATTCATCAGACCACAGATAGGTTCGGTGTTCCAAAGCGTGGCGTTTATTTCGTCGCTGCCAACATCCAGCTCTTTGAAACTTATGGATTAGTAAAAATTGGCATTGTAATTAACAGTGGAAATGACACAGCGGTTGTAGCCAAGAAAACATGCGTTGCTTGGGAGATTTGCTCATTAAACCTCGCTGTGTCTTTAGAACTTGAGGAAGCAACGTTTGTATCAGTGTACGTGTATTCAGATGACGAAGACCGCTGGACAGTCTCAAGTCAATCAAGCAAGTCTAATTTATACTTAAACCCAGTCCCACCGTCCACTGTTGCTCAAGGATTTCTTGCTCGTGTCTCATCGAACATATCCGTCTATGGCCGACAACTTTATGACTGGTTCCGAGTTACAAACTGGAATATAACTGGGCTTCCTGGTTATTTCAAGAGTATAAGTGGATTTTCTAGAAATGGAGCCTTTGTTGTGTCCAGTACAGGTGTTTATATTATAACTGTGAATTTGATTCTACAATGCACAGATATCATTGGATGGTAGGTGCTTTATTATGCTTATTTTCTTCTAGTTTTATATTAATCAAGCAACAAGGGTAGACAGTAGAAAAATGCGTACTTCGCTTGAAAATCCTTGTTAGATGGCAGCGAAATCTATGACAAATGTCGCAAGCCTACACTGCCGGAACAAGGGGGCAACTTTAGGGGATTCCCCAAATTTGTTTCAGTGGTTTCAATCCTCGTTTCACTAACTAAAAAAAGATTTTTTTGGTTTGATAGTGACTTTGAAATGCTAATGGCTTTAAATGGAAGGCTGTCATCGAGTTCTGGTTTGTATTCAAGGCAGACTGTCTCTTCTTTAAGTATTGACACGCTGAGCATAATGACCGTAGTACAATTGTTCAAATGGGATACACTCACAGTACTTGTGTACTCGGATACATCCTATGAAATCCTCGAGGACAGCACATTCTCAGTTGTCATGCATGGTAAGTCTGTTGTATTACAAGCTGGAACTAATTTTGTTTAGGTTGGTGTTTATGACATTTTAATAGAGACAAAAAAATGCTCTACTGAAAAGTTCTTTCTCTCTCACATGACAAACGGGAACTCAACATTTATTATTCTCGACCCTTGTTACACACTTGAAAAGGTCCCGTCAGCGTCTTTACTAGAGCAAGAATAATTTTCATAATATTTGTTATATCAGACTTCGTTATACTTCTAAAATGAAACAAAAAGAAACAGAAGTTTCCACACTTAACGTTTTAGTATTTGCGCGAACAGACCGGTAATAAAGCTGATAAAATGAGAGAAGAGTGATATTCTGACCTTTGCCTCATGTGCAGTTTTGTAAGTTCAGCAAATGTAAAAAGATAGTTACCAGTTCTCGCTGCTTACTCTGTTGCGCATTTACTCTAGCTTCTGCCGGGGGGCCATTCCTGTGCTCCAACGACGGTCCCACTCTAATTCAGGAACTGTCGCCTGCTTATCTCCGCGTAAGGGTTGGTAGTTCTGTCACGTGGTCATGCGAGGCTGTCGGGGGAGCTTTACCGAAATACCGCTGGTCAAAAGACTACAAGGTGACTTTAAATATTCATTACACGTACGATGGCTAACAAGAAGTTAACAATTTTATAGCGTATAGATTACTCCACGGTCTTCTGATATCATGTTAGTCTCTATTAGTTGGAAAACAAGGAACAAATAAAACCTATCATGTACCGCGATTTCGAATCCCTTCGCCTATTTGATAGCAACATAGAAAAGTTTATTTCTTTGTTTCCTCTTATGAATAGTCTGCATATGCTTACTGATGATCTTCTCTCTCATTGTTTGAACATGCGGTCGAACAGCGTCTTTCGTGTTTGATATATTACTCCAATTTTTCTTTTGGTGAAGAGATCATATAAAACGCAATATTTGCAGAGAGCCACTGATTAAAGAAAACCCTTTCAAATGGTTTATTAGGTTTTGCCCAACGTGTCTTCCAACTCCTTAACTATCATTAATGGTACAGTGCAGGACACCGGAGACTACGCATGCGTGGCAGAGGTGTCCCCCGTGTCCGTTAGTTCAAATGTCGCACGACTGACTGTGTACGGTAAGTCCAATATATATACGGCAGATTTAACAAAGCTCAAGGACAACAGAGGCGGCAGATCGTCAAAAGAACGGGCGTGATAACTTCAAAAAAGACGGGTTGTTCTTAAAGCAAATTATCTTGGAAAGAAACTTAAAAGCTTTTTTCAAGAATGGTATAGAGATTTGAGATGTGTATCACACCAACCCAGCAAATCCATTCGTAGATCTTCTTTTATCTGCATGGTGTGTAATTCGAAACTTCCGCCACTTTTTTTATTTTGCATCCTTTTGCGTTTTAGCTCTTTCAGGGGATCACTGCTTTTGGGAATAATGCAGCTACCGTATGTAGACCTATGTAAGTCGACATATGAATGTTGTGCCGCGTAGCACTATGGACACAAATGGTGGAACAGAGAATAGGCCTTTTGCAACAAACGATCACATGGTTCAAAATTCGCCATGCTGGAGGGCAAGCGTATTATTATTCCCGCACTGGGACATTATAACAAAGGGCAGTCAAGCTTGACTAGTTAAGGTCTCTTTGTTTTAATGTCCCAGAGCGGAAATAACAATGAGCTTGCCCTCCAGCATGGCGGATTTTGTACCATGTGATCGTTTGTTGCAAAAGGGCTATTAACTCTGAAGTGTAAATTAAAGTGCTATGTGAAACCCATGAAAGACCCACTGGGCGTTAGCCCTAGTAAAGGGAATCAGGGAACCACACGAGGTAAAGAAAAAATTCTTTTGACCTCGGTGGGAATCGAACCCACGACCTCCGCTATGTAAGTCGAGTAAGGTTAACATGTGACAAATGAAACAAATACTTTACAAGGACCATATTTTGGTGAGGATTTTAAAATATGGATATCTCTGTTTGTCCTTTTGCATTCGCATTTACCGAAGTCCACGTTTGAGGTCATGTGTTTGAGATTCTGTTCCGCGTGATGGTATAGACCTCATGTGTGAATGTCATTGGAGGATTACCAACAACCATCAAATAATTCTCCACTTTTGTTAGCCTCTACATTCAGGACGTTACTGTACTCCATGTTCTACTTCAGATCCTCAACCAGCTTTTCAGTCGTTAAACTATACGGTGTCTGTACCTGAGAACAGACCGCCACTACTGATCCTCAGCATATCAATAAGGGCAGAGAGTAAAGAGAAGACTCGTGCGGACATGCTATTCAGGATTACTTCAGGTTTGCTAACTGTTGTTAACATTGTACACCAGTGAGAACCACTGGTGAGAACCATTGATGGTATATGCTTGATGCAAGTTCCTTCCCTGTACCCTTCTGGTTTTAATTTACTATGCCTAACGAATGGTGAAATATGACTGTAAATCAGTACAGCGGGAACTAAATCAGTGATAATTGTCGAACAAGATTTCGGCCTTAACCTTACTTTACAATTTATTTCATTTTAGGAAACATAAATGACTCCTTTTTTATTCTTCCAAATGTCTCGTCAATCCATTTTGGAATTTACACGGTTCGTCCATTAGACCGGGAAGAAATATCTGAATATCAACTGCTTGTAATGGCGACCAATGTAGATGAACAAGCGCCCAACTCCACCACCGCTGTACGGATCATCGTGGTTGATCAAAACGACAACGCTCCACATTTCAACGAGAAAATCTATGACGTCAGTATCCTGGAAAATGCCACCGTTGGTCACGTGCTCCTAGTTCTTTGTGCGAAAGACGAAGACTCAGGACTCAACGCAAATGTGAACTACTCGATTCTGGCTGGGTCCGGCGTGAATACTTTTAGCTTGAACAAGACATCAGGTATCAACGAGAGATTATGATCTTGTTATCAATCAATGTATATTAGGCAAGGAAGCCCAGGAAAGCCAATAAGGCTTACTTCTTTAGAACATTTTCTACTGACTGCTGAAGGTAATTGTGTTGTCTGCTTTGCTTTTCCGTCTCTTAAGCTCCTTAACTGGTTAAATAAATAAAGTGAATGCACTGACATACTGTCGTTTCAACCAATCAGGAACAAAACCGATGCCAAGCGCGTTTTCCCGCGCCTGGCACTGTTGCATGTTTTCCCTCGCGGTCTGATTGTGTATCTGAATTGGTTATAATTTGTCCAGGATGATAAGTTTGGTTAGAGGCTCAGCTTAACAATTTCTTTACAAATAATATTTACCCTTTTGATTTTATAAAACTGAAAACTTGTATTATGCGATATACCAACGCGGGACTAATGTTAGAGTGCTACCCATTTGTAGAATTCTCAAACTCCAAAGTAATTTTCTTCCCATTTTTAGGTGAAATAACTCTGAAGAAGACATTAGATCGTGAAACACAACCCACATATTCACTGTTCATATCAGCTCGCGATCCCGACTTTACAGCTTTCACAGAAGTTCTTATCACAGTACTTGATGTAAATGAACACAAACCGGTTTTCAGCCCACTAAAATACAACGTGACAATTTCTGAGGCGGCAGGCGTTGGAAGCTCGGTGTTAAAACTGACTGCAACAGATAAAGATACTGGAAGTAACAGTCAGCTCGTGTACTCCATTGTGAAGGGAGATCCCCGCCGTTTGTTTACTGTTGACAGTGATGGCATCGTCATAGTTTCCAAGGATTTAGACCATGAAAAGAACTCAACGCATGATATAAGAGTAGCTGTTCACGATAAGGGACAATCGCCACTTTTTGCCGACAGACCAGCTCATGTTTATATTTCTGTGCGAGATTTGAACGACAACTCGCCAATATTTGAACTCTCCTTGTACGAGGAAACCATTTCAGAGAGCACGTCCCCTGGAACAGCTGTTCTGCGCGTGCGTGCCATGGATGCTGATCGCTCACACGCTAACAGTAAAATGGTTTTCTCGATCGTTAAAGAAGCTTTAGATCATGATTTTGTGTTGAACTCATCTTCAGGTGTTATTTATATCAATAAACCCCTGGACTTTGAAAGAACGCAGGTTTATCGATTTCAGGTTGCAGTGCAAGATATCAGTATTCATTCACGCCTGGATGTGACTACGGTTGTCATTTCAATTTCTGATGAAAATGACAACTCACCAGAGTTCAACCCTTCGTACTATAACATATCGATATCAGAGGACACTTTTGTTGGAAAAGAACTGCTTAGGATTCAAGCAGTGGATTACGACAGTACAACGAATGGTGCTCTTATCTTCTCCATAGAATCGGGTAATGATCACTCCGCTTTCTTGTTGGATGAATCCACGGGATCTCTTTTTCTGGCCACCGAACTTGATCACGAGAATGTGTCATGTTATCGTTTAATAGTCAATGTGAAGGATAAGGGAGTCCAGTCTCGTAGAGCTGAGGTATCTGCTACAGTCATTATTGCCATCGCTGATGAAAACGACAATCTGCCTCGGTTTAATTTCGAGGTTTACACCGCAGCTGTCTTTGAGAACATCACATCCGGGACTCACGTGTGTTCCGTTCATGCCGACGACAAAGATTCTCATTTAAACCAAAAGATAACATATCTTCTGGCCAGCTATAGTGAGACAAAGGCTCAGGAAAAGTTTAACGTGAATAGTGCAACTGGTGCAATTTTTACAAAACAAGAGCTTGACAGAGAAGAACAAGAGGTATGCTTAATGAAGTTGATTTTCATACAAAGATATTAGAAAAGGTCAAGGAATTCTACTGATAACTATTTGAAAATCGGGTTGTATTCACGTCCAAACCCTCACTTTAAATACCATATTTAATATAGAATAAACTTTGCTTTCAATAAAAATCCCCTATGTTTCGGGCTGCAGGTCTATGAGTTCACAGTCATTGCAAGGGATGGTGGGAAGGTATCTCTTGAAGGACACGCCAAAGTGATTGTAACTTTGATTGATATCAACGACAATCAACCGGTCTTTGAGCCCGCAAAATACCAGGTCAGTAAACATAAACTATTGAAGGCAATATTAAAACATTTGTACGTAACTTTGTATGTTCAAACAACGAATATTGACACAACAACAAACGGGAGAACTAAGTTGCAGTAACCCAACTAACAGAATGAATTACAATTTAGCCGTAACTGAAGACAAAAAGCAAGCGAGTGCTCTCTCCGCATCACTATAACTACTGATGTAGGTTTCCGGTGTTACAATAGAACCCACCAGTTGGACCAGCGATTATCGATGGCTGTAAAATTATTAAAGTTGAGTATTTCATAGTCTTACGGGCCAAAAATTCCATACCAACGTGAAGAGTAGAGAACGTCAATACTTGTGAATTCGTCTTATTCGAAACAATGAAATCAGCAGAGTAATATATACCATTGTGTACAGTAATATAACTGTGATATAAACTTGTTATGTAAAGGAAAGGAAGAAGAAAAATGAATTAGTAGAAGACTACTCTTGATTACGTGAAGCCACTTTGTAAAGGCCACACAAATCCTGATTACGTTTGAGCTAATATTATGATTGTCAAGTACATTAAACCATACTACCACATTACTTTATCGCTCAGTTTTGATAACTGTCATGTGTTGCAAACTGTTTCATCCTTCCCAGTCTTCACTCCAGCTTGCAGCAGACGCGTCCATGTCCTCGGCCGTTATAACTTTAACAGCTGATGATCCAGACAGTGGACTCGGAGGAAAAGTCAACTATAATGTCCTGGGAATCGCGGGCTCCATATCTTCAGAGCATAGTGATGTATTCCGTTGTATCAACGAGTCAAATGGGTCTTTTAGAATAGATGAGCATACGGGAACTTTAAGGGTCGCAAGGACGTTAGCAGCGCTCTGTATTTATAAGGTGACAATTCGTGCAATGGATTATGGGAGCCCTCCGTTGTACAGCGTCATTTCCATAGAAATTGAGACTGGAAATGCCACTGATTTAGGAATTCATACAACCATTGCGATCATATCGCAGGAAGGTTTGTCCACATGTTGTCTCATTCATTCATTCATCCATCCATCCATCCATCCATCCATCCGTCCGTCCGTCCGTCCGTCCGTTCGTTCGTTTGTTCGTTCGTTCGTTCGTTCGTTCATTCATTCATTCATTCATTCATTCACTTAGTTACTCACAGTCTCATTCTCTGTGCGTTCTTCCAATTATTCATTCATTTATTTATCTATTTATGAATTGCCCTACGCATAATCACGGTTCAACAGAAACATCTTACGACTAAAGAGATTTGGAGAGACAATTTCCTTTGTGAAATCATCTTGATTGTGAAGCCTATTGTAATCGTCTTGTACTTTCTTCTTGGCCTTCGTTTTACGTTTTTCACTTTTACGCGTTATCTTCAATTTTAATAGATTTCACCAAAGTCATCGTGATCGTTTGTGTATTCGTTTTGATCATTGCTGTCATTATTTCATTGCTCATTTGGAGAGAGGCCAGGTTAGTGAAGTTTTTCGTAATCGCAAGCTGCATTTCTGTTATAACCTGACTTTTAGTTATTAGCTTGACTTTCTAATCGTCTTTCTTTCTTGAAACGAAACTTCCACAGAAGAAACATATAGTAAGTTGCAAGTTACATGTAGTTTTTGAGAATTGTTATTTCACATAATTTGTAACCGAAATGCTCAACAGCTATTTCAGTAAAGAAACACAGACTTGTTCATCTTCACATCCATTACCTCTTTCACTGTATATTACAGGAGAGTCAATCCCCCATAGAGACCTAATTCCTGTAAGGTTATTTCTATAGGGGCCTAATTCTCTTACCTTTCATTGTCTCTTGGCAGCAATCTGTAGAGACAAAAATAGATTACTGTTTTTACTCAAGTAAGGAGCAGATTTGATTTCACCATGATTCAAAAGTCTCCATCAATTTTACAGTGGCATTTGTTGTGCTTTCCTTGCAGACGGCACATGCACAAGAAAAGGGTCATGTTAGCACTACGGTATATTCATAAATTTTTTCTCGTACATTGCAATGTATTTCTATCACAACGAGTGGTTTTTACACTAATTTGACACCTAAGTCGGCATACTTTATTCAGGATCATCTTTCAGCACTTGAAAGTTCCGATTTCATGAATCAAATGTGCATTTTTATGTTTTTGCCTTTCTTATGCCACACTTACACTTAAGTTTGGAATTAACTTAATTTTGGGGCGGTTCACACACCAATTGCCTAGTGTTATCTGTACTTGTCAGGCGTTCTGTAAGAACAGATGAGGATATCAGCACTTCTGATGAGCAGGAGAGAGCTTGGTGCAGAAGATACTCTATCGAACATCCGGGAACTTATCTCGATCACTGCTCTACGACCACTGAGATGCCGAGCTCACTCCAGACCCCACGCTCAGATGCGGAAACAGACCTGCTGGAGAATTTTACACTACCCTATGATGGGAAAGAAGGTTACATTGTTTTAGATGGAGACACCGAAAGCTTCTGTGTTAGCATTGACTTTGGTATGGAGTCTGAAGAGCCATTCGTATTTCCCGTCACCGAAGCAGCAGTCAATGACATTGACAGAAAAGTTACCAGGAAAAAGAGAGCACTCGCGCGACGGAAAAAGTCCCGCGCGTCGCGTTCTTCGTGGGAATCTAAGCGCTCTCAGGTGTCCCTTCCCGCGAAATTTGGATCCCGTAACCATTCAAAAGGAGGGGGTGTCCGTGAAGTTATATCAGATACCCGGTTATAAAATATCGACATGGAATATAGTAATTTTGGTCTGAAACAACTCATTCATATACCAGTGCGAAATATTTCACTTTGTGTATGAAAGTTCATGCAAGTATTGCCTCTTGTCCTTCATACATTTCATTTAGTAATACCCGGTAACACATTACGTTTACAATGGAAGTTGTTATGTCAGTAAACAGTAAGCGCTTTTAGTTGAAATAATAGCCGTATTAGTATTTAACCAGAAAGTCAAAAAGGAAGAAAGCTTGAATAAGCGCTTTAAATAAAAAAAATTGATATTGATATCTCGGTGCTTTGAAACTCAAGTAAAACACGATTGTTTGCTTTCCGTCTCAAAATAACTGTTGGCGTAAACCGGCTTTCATTCTTCCCTTAATAGCGGAGCTCCGGTGGCCCAAAGCCTAAGTACTTCATGTATCCCTTCTAGATATTATAGTGTATCTAATACACTATAATAGGGATAAATATACTATGCTACGTTCTAAATACACTATGAAAAGGGATACACATAGTACTTACCGCCCAAAGGGCCGCCAAGGGGAGCTCCATAATTATAGAAAAAAAAAACATGTACGCATAGAAATGGAAACTCATGCAACTCTTTTCTTGTGGTCAAAATGGCAAGCGGCATGTATCACGGGCGCGTGCGCCCAACGACGACGACGACGACGACGACGAACGACGACGTCGCACAACATGGCGGCCATCCAGCTGATACCAAGTCTTGCAGTCTTGGGTTACAGCATATATGTTTGATATTAGAGATGCATATTATGTTTATTTTAAGCTGTCATATCAAGAAATCCGCTGACCAGTATCACATGGTCATATCGCGGGCTTAGGTTTGGAGCTCATTAAGGTTGTGCGTTATTTGAAGTTGACGGCTGACCAAGTGCTGGGCTCATGTCAGGTTAACTTGTTGAAAACAAGGCAGGATTGTTTGAAAGCCAGTTAACGCTAACCCAGGTTTAAAAGTTAACCAAATTATAACCTTTTCTCTTATACTTATGGTTTTTTGCTGCTTCGTTTTGTGTATATGGTGATCATTAAAACTCAAAACAGGAGGCCAAACAATATGAACTGACATTTAAGTATATTAGATACCAGAATTTTTTTTGGAAAAAAATAAAGATTACTCCATCATAACCTTTAAACCAGAACACGCAGAAAATGTTACTATTTTATATTACCTTGGAGTTTAGGAAAAACGTTTTAATCCATCACGGCCGGTAAGAAGCACCGGTTGGCAGCCCTGATCAGGGCATAGTCCATGAATGAACGAGAGTAGTTATCACAGAATTTTTATCAAGACAGGCTACTAGAGGTCTGGGTAATGTAGTCAATCGTATCCTGAAAGTTTAGAAAATTGAGAAGTATTTATTTTTTTTCAAAAAAAAATTCTAGTATCTAATACACTTAAATGTCAGTTCAAACGCCCTGGTTTGAGGCAACCTCGTTCCCAGGACCTTTTCCCTGGCTTGGGGGTGGGGCCCACCCCCAAGCCAGGGAAAAGGTCCTGGGAACGAGGTTGGGTTTGAGGGTACTCTGGATCAGTGCTAACCTGTGATCGAAAATGTTTGGAGTTCGTTGCCGTACCGATCGTGACAAGAGAAAGGAATGAAGTTCTGCCCCATATTTAGGATAACTTTTTTCGGCAGTAGTTTACAAACTAAATTGTAAGCAGATAACAACGTTATGTGTCACACAAGCGAAGAGAATAAACAACGTTTCAAACAACAATAGTCTGCATTCATAATAATTATTAGTGTTTATTATTGCTATATTAAATATTCATTGCACCCTGTTGTTTTTTTTACGGTATACTTTGTAACAATTTGAAAATATAATTTCTCACGGAGTCGACAGGGTCTACCGGGGGTTGTTTTGCGGCAACCTTTGAAGAGCTTTGAAAGTACCAATTTTAACAGGTTCAAAAGGAAAGCCTATTTATAGAGACGTTGAGATCGAAAAAAATTGTATAATAATAGTGTTTCAGAATATTTGCCATTATTTCCTGTTATTACAAATTAGAAAATATATTTTAAAAAAAAATAGCCCAGAATCCAGAGTCCAGAGTCCAGAGTCCAGAGTCCAGT
>CM042752.1:18657860-18692539 GCA_022496165.2 Catalaphyllia jardinei
CGGTCCGCACCTCCTTTCACGACCCCAACCTGCCTCTTGCCTTTCTTTCTCTACTGTGCGTCCCCAAGTGGTTTTGGTCTTCCCCTTCTCCTTTTACCTTCTGGCGCCTGCTCATGGCAACATTGCAATCATCATTGCGATCTTTCCTAAGAATATGACCAATCATTTTCCATCTACGTGACATCACTTCCACACTTAGTGGTTTCATGCCTGCTCTTTCCAGTAGCTCTTTGGTACTGACATGGTCTTGCCATCGGATTCGGAGGATCTTTCGTAGGCACCTATTATGGAATACGTTCACTGCTTTATCATCTCCCTAGTTTATCTTCCATGTCTCAGATCCATAGAGCAACACTGGCACTACCAGTGATTTATACAGCCCAGCCGCAGCCGTTGTCTTCGTCAAGATGTTATTAGAGACCCAGATCTTCTTTAGTTTGTTAAAGGCATTTCTGGCTTTCGATAACCTGTTCTTCAAGTCCTTCATACCACCTCCCTCTTTACACGAACTCATTGACATCTTCATTATCCTGTCCATTGATTATGATCTTTTCTTAGTTTCTTGCATTGATGCTCATCGCTTTTTTTCTTTTCTTTGTTGATCTTGAGTCCCACCCGTCTGGCCTCTTCATCCAGCCTTGTCGTTTTATCCTGAATCTGCTGCCTGGTAGATGAAAGCAGGACTATATCGTCCGCAAAGTCCAACGCCAGTACCGGACAGCGGTACATTAGTTATAAGTATGCGCGGCCCCGGGCCTCGTGTCTTATTACGTGTGTCTTGTAGCGGCTCGTTCTGCATTCGCCTTACTTTTACAATTAAAGCCTTCGTTGTGTCAAAGATCGAGTCATCGACTTATATCTGCTTCTCCCTAACTGGCGTGGTGGCAGCTTCCTCGAACCTACGTCAAGAAATTGACGTCCAAATACGAGAGAAAGCTACTCATTCCTAACGCAGTTACGTGGATAAGTGGAATATTTCGTAGTTCAAGCTCGACTATCTCGTAAACCCAATACACAACAACAGCCATGGCTTCTTCTCCACGGGCCCCGAAGCAGAGGAGTCTCTCGAAAAACGAGTCTATAAACAGCTTCGAGAATTGAAGACAAAATCTTGTTTATACCTTTTCACTCGATAGCAATTTCGCTCCCTTTCTCGCTGATGGCACCACCTGGGGAAAGAAGACTAAGACACAGCCCCTGCGCGGCCTCACCGACGATGGAGAAACAGTACCTCTTTCCAAACGCCGTACGACCCGGCAGAAAGTCAATTTCCTGGAGCTCATGCTCGGGCAAATAGCCAATTATTGTCCAATAATATCACGGAATACCTTGGTGAAGAATTCGACCTCCATCCAGTCTGTTTGGAACATGATAGGAGCACATTTTGGCTTCCAAATCACAGGAGCTCACTTTTTGGATTTCGCTAACTTGCATTTAGAAGCCGATGAGCGCCCAGGGGACCTCTTCCAAAGACTTATGGCCTTTATCGAAGACACCTTACTTCGTGCCAATAGCCTGTCCCACCATGGCGAAGCGACCACCGAAGACGAGGAACTCACTCCCACCTTGGAACATTTCATCGTCTTTACCTGGCTTAAATTGATACATCCTGATTTACCTAAACTTGTGAAACAAAGGTACGGAACAGAACTAAGGTCACGAACTCTCGCGTCGATAAAACCAGAAATATCCCAGGCTCTCACCTCCTTACTTGACGAAATACGCACAGCTGACGACGCCAAGATTGTGCGCACCGCTGTTGGTAACTATCGTAAACCTACTGGCAACAGAACTCCATACAAGACAAACACAAGACCCAACCGTCCAACCAAGTCCTGCCCACTGTGCAAACAACCTGGCCGTCCAGATAATGCCCATTTCCTGAGTAAATGTAGTTTCCTCCCAGAACAGGACCGCAAGTACATCACCAAAGCCAGGCGAATCGCCGACATCTTTGATGATCCCTGTGAACCTGAGACCAGATCCTGTGGAGATGAATCAATCACTGACACAGACGACACCGGATCAAGCCCAACCAGCCATGTCTTCCGTATACAGACTCGTCAGTCATCATACTTGGACATGTTCTATGCACACCACCCAGCACCCAGTTCGTGTAACCATCGACAGTGGCGCCACAAGAAACATGATTCGTCACACCCTCGTCCAACGTCTTGGCTGCCAGGTGACACCCAGTCCCCAATCCGTCCACCAAGCAGATGGCTCATCCCCCTGCACGTTGTCGGTGAGACACGCTTCCCTTTTACCCGTAAAGGACATACCTTTACCTTCGAAGGCCTTGTCGTTGAAAATCTTGATGTAGATGTCCTCACAGGAACCCCCTTCATGGAGTCTAACGATATCACAGTAGGTCCCGCCAAGCGCCAAGTAATCCTTGGTGATGGAACTATCCACAACTATGGATCTCAGCAACCGGTAACGGTCAATTCCACCGCACGCAGTGCGATTCTGCTGCGCTCCCCACCCAAATCTACGACCATCTGGCCTGGAGAGTTTCTAGAACTCGGACTGTGGCCACAGCCAAGGCAGTTTTTCGCGGGAAAAATACGCATCCCCAACTTAACTCCGGAACCACACTTCCTCAAACGGAACGAACACTTCTGTCAGGTTCATGCCGTCTACACACCGGAAGCCCACAGCACCAGCACACAGCTGCTAGTCTCGCCACCTCCTAAGCCACCAGTACATCAGCCAAACACAAAACACTCTGTCAATGTGACCCTAGACCCAAACAACTTACTCCCTCAAGATGTCAGAGCTAAGTTTACGTCACTCTTGGATGAGTACGACCACATCTTTGACCCCAATATCAAAGGTTACAATGGCGCGGAAGGCCCGTTTGAAGCCAGAGTAAACATGGGTCCTGTGGAACCTCCCCAACGAAAGGGCAGGCTACATCAGTATGCCCGCCACCAACTACTGGAACTCCAACAGAAGTTTGACGAGCTCGAAACACATCATCGCAACGGACTTGACTAGCGCATTCTAACAGATTCCTCTCTCCCGCGATTCCATGAAATACTGCGGAGTTGCCACACCATTCCGAGGCGTACGAGTATATGCGCGGTCTGCCACGGGCATGCCAGGCTCGGAAACGACCCTCGAAGAACTCATGAGCAGAGTGCTTGGTGACTTATTGAAGGATGGAATCGTAACCAAAATCGCAGACGACCTGTATTGCCGCGGCAACTCCCCAGGTGAACTCCTCTCGAACTGGAAGAAAGTCCTGCAGGCCCTACACAAGTGTGATCTTCGCCTTTCCGCACCCAAAACGTTCATCAACCCCCAGCCCACCACTATACTAGGCTGGGTTTGGAACTCTGGCACTTTAAGTGGCAACCCACACCGCATCGCTGCCCCCCTTGTGCACCCGACACTGTCACCCGAATGAGGTCATTCACCGGAGCTTTCAAGGTGCTCTCCCGCATCATCCCAGGATGTTCTACACTCCTTGCAAAACTAAACGACACTGTCGCTGGCCGTGAATCTAAGGAGAGGATTCAGTGGACAGACGAAGACGACCTCCGTGCCTCCGACGAAAAGGCCCAGACAGCCCTTTCCTCTGCTCCCACCATCTCGCTCCCCATCCCTAGTGATCAGCTATGGATCGTAACAGACGGAGCGCTTCGCAAACCTGGAATAGGTGCCACACTCTACGTCACCCGTAATGACAAATTACGCCCGGAAGTATTTTTTAGCACCAAACTGCGGGGCTCACAACTAACGTGGCTACCCTGTGAGGTGGAAGCCCTAGCAATTGCCGTGGCCACCAAACACCTCAGCCCATACCTGATCCAGTCGCATCGCAAGGCCTGCATATTGACCGACAGCAAACCTTGCACACAAGCGTACGAAAAACTTTGTAGAGGAGAGTTCTCAGCAAGCCCCCGCGTGTGTACCTTCCTGTCTACCATGCGTCGTTACCAGGCTTCTGCGATACTACCTTCAGATTTCGCCAGCCGCAATGCAGCTCCATGTGAGGATGAGGCCTGCCAAGTACGGACCTTCACAAGACTCACCCAAGATTCTGTTATCGGACGCACCTCAATCCAAGACATACTCAGTGGCAATGGGTATCTCCCGTTCACCAGCCGTACTGCCTGGTTGGCCACACAGTCCGAATGTCTTGATTTACGCCGCGCACACGCGCATCTACAACAGGGAACACGTCCTTCAAAAAAAATTACCAACATGAAGGATGTTGAAAGGTACCTTAATGTCACTACCATTGCCAAGGACGGCTTACTCGTTGTTAAGCGTAATGAACCTCTCGCCCCCACCCATTAATGCATCGTTGTTCCCCGGCAGGTTCTCGAGGGACTCTTACCCGCGTTACACATTCAGCTCAGTCACCTGTCCAGTAATCAACTTAAGGCTGTCACAAAACGCTACCTGTATGCCCTCGATATCGATAAGGCTATTGACCGAGTGACTCGGGCTTGCCACCAGTGTGCCGCATTGCGTCAAACTCCAAAAGCACGCCAAGAGCAGTCAACCTCCCTTCCACCCGAAGCTGTTGGCGTTTCTTTCGCGGCCGACGTTATCAAACGCCGCGACAACTCAAATTAGTGCTACGTGAATGCGTGACCTCTTTCACAGCTACGACTTTGATAGAGGATGAGCGACACCCCACCCTTCGTGACGCCATTATCCGCCTATGTGTCCAAATGCGTCCACTAGACGGACCACCGACCGTTGTACGCGCTGATCCTGCCCCAGGATTTAAGGCACTAACTGATGATCAGCTACTAAAGCATCACAGAATCATCATAGACCTCTGATATGCCAAGAACCAAAACAAGAATCCAGTGGTCGAGAGAGCGGTCCAGGAGCTCGAAAATGAGTTACTTCAACATGACCCCCTAGGAGGTCCTGTGTCCCTTCTGACACTAGCAGTAGCCACCGCCAACCTCAGCGCACGCATCCGCTCACGTGGCCTTTCCTCCAGAGAGATGTGGACACAACGTGATCAAATCTTCAACCATCAAATACCACTACGCGACCAAAGCATCATCGTTCAGCAGAACGAACAGCGCATTGCCAACCACACCCACAGCGAGAAGGCAAAGGCCCCCATCTCGAGACGTCACCCAACTAATCACATTACCGTCGGTGATTTAGTCTACCTCTTCTCCGATCGCAACAAGACAAGAGCTCGCGATCACTATTTGGTCGTAGAAGTAACCGGCTCTTTCTGCAACATAAGAAAGTTTCTCGACTCTCAACTTCGAAGCACTTCTTACAGCGTGAAGACATCTGATTGCTACAGAGTCCCATCCGAAGTCACAGACTTCCGACCATGACGAAGCCCTTCCAGCTCAGCAAGTACCTCCCCCTCCTTCTCCACCTGTCATACCAAGTGCTATATCAACGCCCTGCTACTCCAGAGGTTCCTGACGTCAACCTCCCTACTGACCAATATGAACCCTTCGAAGACACTTTTCCTGATCCAGTTTTAGACTCTCCAACCAGAGGCAATGACTCTGATATCTGTCCCTTACCCCGCAGATCCACACGCGTGCGACGTCGTCCCGCACGACATGACGACTTTGTTATGGACCGTAATTGAGTTTTGATCACTAAAATCTCAGCTTTTGATTCAGAGTTATGGACTCCAACTATGCCACCCCTCGGCTCAAAGAATTTGACTGATTCTATTTATACGTTTTTTTAATGTCCATTACTGTTACTTATTTGGATCTGAATTGATATTTGCCATTTAACCAAGGAACTTGTTCCTTTTCATATTATTCGCCGGCGGAAGAAAAGGAAGCCACGCCAGTACAAGCCTTCGTTGTTGCAAAGATCGAGTCATCGACTTATCTGCTTCTCCTAACAGGCGCAAGCCATCCAGTTTTGAAGTAAACTTCCATCCAAAAACGTTTTCGCGACCGCCAACTGCTCTTCGCATTACCCAATTCATAACAATCAAGAACAAGAATCCCGACATATTACATTCTTGTTTTACACCAGTTTTAATGTAAAACCACTCACATGTTCCCCCCTGATCTTCTACAGCACACTTGAAGTCGGCATAAAATACTCTCACCATTTTCACGATCTTCTCCGGGATTCCATACTTGACCATTGTTACCAACAGACTTTCTCGGTGGATAGAGTCAAAAGCCTTTTCAAAGACTACGAGGTTTAAGTACAGGATTGCCTGCCATTCGCTGAGCTGCTCAATAATGTTACGCAGGATGAAGATCTGATCTGTTGTTCCCCTCCCCTTTCTATAGCATCCTGTTCCATCCTCAACCTTCTGTCCACTCCATTCCTCACTCGCTCTATTATGATTCCACCTAGTACCTTTCCCACAACGGACAGTAAGGTTATTCCTCTCGAATTCAGTTTTGCATTATTTGAGATTTCCCTTTTTTCAGCAACTTGATAATTAGCCCTTGCTTCCAGGGTTAAGGGATCTTCTCGAACGCCCATACTTTTCTCAACAATTGATGGATTTTTGTTGTTGAAAATTCTATGTTTGCTTTCAATAGTTCAGCCGTGATAGAGTCAGTTCCTGGTCCTTTCCCATTCTTCAATCTTTTTATAGCTTGTTTGACTTCACCTAAAGTTGATCTCCGATTCATATGCCTCATCACTCAAGACTGGGTTTTCTGGTTCACCCCTTTTGAGTAGTTCTTTAAAGTGCTCCGTCCATCGTGCCTGTACTTCTTTTTTCTCGAGAAGGTTTCCATTTTTATCCAACACTGCTGTACTTGCTTACGTTTTTCATTGCATAATATCTTGGCGAGCCCGTATAGTGCCTTCATGTGTTGGTTTCTTGCAGCCTCTTCCGCCTCACAGGCGATGTTCTCCATCCATTTCTTTTTGTCTGTCTTTATACTTCTCTTCACTTCCCTGTTCTTTTGTACATTGCCATAAGCTGCTTCTTGACCCTTTCTGACCGTGTTCCTAGGAACTTCTTATTAAATTCCTCTCTTTGATCTATGAGGCTCCATGACTCCTCACTTATCTACGGCTTCTTCTTCTTCCGAGGTCTACCTTAGACTAATTCCGCAACCGCTGCATATACCTTCTTCATCACCTGAAAGTCTTGTTCCACTTCTTCATTTTCTTTAACTGCTGTTTCCTCGTTCTCCAAGACTTGGTATCTACTTTGCAAGACAATGTTAAACCTCCTTAACACTTCTTCATTCCTCAACCTTGCTGCAACATATTCCGGGGTGCTTATAATCATATAGGGCCGTTCTTTGGCCGATTCCCTCACTGCTTTACCCGAAAAGTCCATTCTGCTGAAAAAGTCTAAAGTCAGTGGTCCTGAAAGCTAGAGGAGAGTGACACGTATAAGACAAGACTAGAGTAGTACTAATTTTATCGGGCTTTGAAGATGTTTGATGCGATGAAGCTGTACATAACACATCTAATTTCAGGCTATCGTCTTCACGAGGACAAAAGATCTCTGCAATCTAGGAGGTTGCGTAGGGGCCTATTAGAAACTGAAACACTGCGTAAAAAATCGCTCAAAACCGAGAACCGAAATAAAAGCACTCACTGACAAATTCTGGGTAGACATCAGAATCTCTCTTTCTGTCATTTAGTTGTAGTGTACGTCTAGACCTGTTTTACTTTCGAAGTTCTTTCTGCGTATTCCTTCGGTAGTGCAGAATTCACCGTGGTTTGATTACAATATTTCGAATTGACGCCCCTTATGGCTTTGTCAGTATATTTATTAAGAACTACATGAAAATGAGAACAAGACTTCCTTAAGGGTCCTTAAGTAGGTATCTGAAAGGGGTACCTTTTTCAATAAAAGGTATATAAAAGGGTTACCTTTTCTGCCAAAGTGGTATATAAAAGGGTTACCTTTTCTGCCAAAGTGGTATATAAAAGGGTAAGGGGTTGGACTTCGGGCGGAGCCTCCCCGTATTAAAATAAGGGACTTTAAGATATGGTACGGCCCCGGTACGGCCAGGCTGTAGTACGGCGGCAAATAGTAAAGATCACTTCCGGTGACGTCATGTCGCGTGTTCCACTACGGCTTTCCCGCCGTAGCCTTGCTTTCTACACGGGAAAGTGTCTAGTTTGCCGTACTCTTCACTACGTGAGTATAAGCCTGCTGTTTACTTCTCATTTTAACGCTTTTTTCGCTGTTTGAACAGCCTAGTTCGAAGATAAAGTACTCAATCATGAAAATCTGTTCGAAGATAACTGTTTCTTTGTCATTTGTACTGAAAATTTGAACGATTTTAACACCTATCGTAGCTTATCGTAATCGACAGTCATATTTTATTTACCGGTTCGAATAGCCGAAAATCCGAATGCCCCCTCCCAGCCATGACCTTGGACCACTGCATTAATGCATCCTTCGGTTCTTGTAATCCCAAATCCACGCATGTTTTTAGAAAGCGATATCGCATCCACAATCTACGCGTAAAGAGCGTTGTTCTCACTGACGAGCTGTTGATTTATAACGTAAAACAAAGGTGAAAACCATTGTGCGATATCTTGAGGTGTGACGTTCCAACAATTTCTTTCCCACATGAAAATATCAAAGGTGAATTGGAATGTAAGGCGCTAGCATTGACAAGATAGAGCCGACCGCTGAGCGGTGAATTGCTGATCTGTTCAGTTCTCTCATTCTCATGATCATTGCATGATCAGTTGTCATTATTGATATCTTTCGTCTATTGCTTCATTTTCAAAACAGTTATAATCACAAGATCTTAAACTCGTGCTTTCTTTTGGGTTTCAGTCACTCAGACCCTGCCACCCTCATCATGTGGTCAGAGAAAATGAAAAGGAAGGGGTCAATTGAATGATTAAAAATCAAATTGATCAGTCACAGACTTTCTCATAATATGGACACCTCTATATTGTGTGAACTTCTTGATTAAGCGACAAGAAGGGCACTGCATGTCCCTTGGCTGCGTTATGGACCAGGCTGTCAGACAGACATTTTTAGCTAGCTTTTCAGACTGTTACTGTATGTAACACAAGAAATGTGCAAGTCGCAGTCATTGAGAGTTGCACAATAACAATTTCTTGGCAAGTGTAAAACATATATTGTATCACAGTATTGCAAGACATTATAATAGCTGTGTTTTTAATAATTTTTTTTCGAGTAAAGCTAATGTAGCTAACTAACAAACTGAGTATCTATTCATGGGAATTTTCAGAATTTTGGTACCACATGTACATGTAAATTGTACCAACTTTCTTCCAAAACCATTGTAACATTATTTATCTAATGCTACAAAGAATATAACCAATCTTCTGACATGGCATGAAACTGTTGCTAAGTCAACAGTATCCCCCAGGAGTATCTCATGGATACAGTCTTCAAGCAAAAGTTGGCAAAGTTTGTTATAGGCTGCCTAAATAAGTAATTATTAATGACCTTTGGATAATGTTTGCAAACAGTGTGCAAAGAAAACCAATTTTCAGGGAAGGAAACTGTGTTGTACAAGCCCAAAAGTCAATCTCACTAGACCCCAAAATTGTCTTTCTAGTATTGAGAGTTAACTTAACAATTTATCTCTCACTGTTCTTCAGGGCTGGGTCGTTTGAAAACTAACCCAGGATTACAAGTTAAATGGAGTATTTATTTTTTCATGTATAAAGCCGTTTTTACTGCTTACGTTTTGTGTTCAAAACTGAAGGACATACAGTATAAACAGAAAACGTCAATGAAAAGTTACAAAACTCAAATCAAAATTCTCGCTAATCTTGGGTTAGCTTAATTGGGCTTTGAACAATCTGCCCCAGGCATGTAGAGGACAGAATCCACTTGTCTGACGGTAAACTCCACTAGCTCCAGGCTAATGGACACCACTTTTTTACACATTGTTGGTCTTTGGAAAAAAGTTGTAAATTTTTTGCCAGTCTTTATGAAGTACAGCATAATTAAGTCATACTAAGTCTAAAGGAGGGATAGATTAAATAGTTAGCTATTTGCAAGTTTGTAAAACTGACCTTTCAGGCTCAGAGGAATCACTCTGAACATCAGCTCTACCAACTTGCTAAAGCAGTTTATCTTTATCAAATTTCTGTTGACAAAACATCAGTGTTTTATTTCCCGCTGATGCAGAACATCATATTCAGAAACCATGCTCATTTATGGGATAAATAAGTACAGAATGTTTTCTTAAGGTACACCATAAATATCCCTAAAAATTATTCAAAAATGTCACTTTGATTTTCCTTGTATACACAGTTGCCTAAAGGTTGATACAACTGTAAGTATACTTAAATATCAACCTAAAGAGGATATGTCATGGTATACCACATCAAAGGATTGCATGATTCTGGCAGCAAATATCTGGAAGTTATAGCAAAAATAAACATCAATAAGCGGAGCAGGAGTACGTCCGAAGCATCCCTGCAGCAGAATGTTACTAATTAAATTGAGTCTAATTTTTTTAAAAAATAGCATTGTAGTCAATTTACAGCAAATATTTTAATCATTTCAATACTTTTCAGATAGGTGGCAGTTTTCTAAAGTACTCCAAAGCATCAGCTGCGTGTTGGATGCCAATGTTAAATATTGGATGTACAGGAGAAAGCTCATTTTCCTGTCCACCCACTAATGTCAGCTTGGTTTGATACTTGTTCACAAAGTGTTGAGACACAGACAACCCACTAAGACAATAACAGGTGTGATAAAAGTCTCGAGATTTGCCAGGTTTGTCTACCAGTCCCCCATGAGAAAGTTGACAATTTATTAACAGATAATCTTGCAAAGCTACTTGATCAAATAGCCATTTCTCGTCACTCAGCAAATTTCCATCACCTCTGCTGTCAAAAACAGTATGAAGCAAAGGGAACACTCCTCCTTGCCAAAATGAGTAGCAGCCATCCACCAGTTTGTTTGTCCTTCCTTGGAAACCCCCCTCCAAACGCATCTGACGACTTGCCACCCACCTAAGAAGACACTTGTTGTCAATCACATTGTGCTTCCCTAGCAACACTAGTGCAGCATAACCACAGAATGTATAACCTCCATGGGCTTCCAATCCAGGTTCACCTGAAAATCCACCTTCATAGGTCTGACATTTAGCAATCCACTCTGCTGTGCCCTCAAACAACTCTGGGGACATGATGTTTGTCAGATGTGCTGCAACAACCGCACAATATGCACCTCGGATGTCCACTTCACCATCACGATGCATTGTGAATGCACCCTCTGAGCTGCGGCAACTTGCCAAGAATGACTTGAGCTTAGGCCTGTCAATGACGTCATATGCTTCTTTTGTTCCTAGGATGCATAGCGCGCAAACTGCGGCATAAGTTGGCGCTAGATGAGGAATTTGTTGTGGACCCCCTGAAAAGCCACCCTCGGAATCTTGACAACGCTTGAGAAAATCAGCAGTTTGCGAGTATTCCTCTGCACCTATTTTTGCATTCAGTAGTTCTAGTCCATGTAAAATCCAGTAACAAAGCCAAGGTCGGCTGGCGTCTAGACATTCGTAAGCTTCTGACAAGTGATGCAGGCCTCGCTTGAGGTACTGAATGTGCTTCTGGCGGAACAAGGGTAGTCCAGGATCGAGATTAGAGACCCGAAAATAAGCAGAATAATTTCTCGCTACTGAATTTTCGACTTTTTCTTGCTCTTCGGAAGACAAAGTTGACAGACCGTCGTCTTTAAAGCGAAGATCTTCCATACGCTTCGCTGAATGGTACGCCATTTTGTCAAAGGCGAGCCAGTTGTTAGATACCAGACTACACGCGGTAAGATTGAGAGTCTTTATGACATCATAGTGATAGCCATATTTAGAGTACAAGAAAACATTCACTCCCAGACGCGCGCAGTTTGCAGTACCACCTGATAATCGCCTGCTTTTCCCTTGTTTTCTTCGCCTTTTTTAACCGTTCAGTGCAAGTGGAGCTCAAAGAGAATGGCAACTTTAAAGACAACACCGCGGCATAGGAGTTTTGATTCGCTTTATAGCTCTCCATTTGGTGCCGTTTTGACTTCGGTTGGTGTACAACAAAATGAAAAGGCCTTGAAACTTGCCTTCTATAACACAGCAGCACTGGTTTTTGTGACGTTGAGCGGATGTGCTGCAGTTGCGGTTTACTATGTGTTGGAGCCTTTCTTGCGGCCTCTTTTGTGGGCCTCTCTGTGTGGAGCCTTTTTATATCCTTTCAAGTGGAAACTAACTCAAGTTGTCCGTGGATTTCTTCGTTCTTTGCGAGAAACTAATACTCCTTTAGTGGTTGGTGCTATGGTGCTGCCATTTCACTTGGCCAATAAATCGTCAGACTTTGTCGGGTCGTTAATTGTACAAAAAATACGTATTTTTATTACAGTTAGTCTCATTGCGGTCGGGGCTTACGTATTGTACATTATTCAGCCGTTTAATGAGATTGTCTGGATTTTAAAAGGATCTGGATTGGTGGTACACTTCCTGTTGGATTTCTTTTACAATCCCTATTTAGTAAGTATGTTAGGCCTGGTTCATGCGCATGCGTCGCATTTATGCCGTGTTGAAATCAATTCAGTTAAGTGCAATAGAACTGTGACTGTCGATTCATACGTCATACTTGTATTGAAGTTAATCCAGAATTAATACTGTCGGTATGTTGGTCAGCAGAAATGTTTTGAAGGTAGAATATTCATACTGAGGGATGAGTGAAATTCGCGAAAAATCATCCCCAATGTTTTGAGAAGGAGAATGAGAAGGCTGACAATGCAGCAGTTTGTTCTGCAATATGTTCAGGTTGCACTGGGACAAGAATAGTCAAGTTTCTTCTTTCTCTTTGGGGGCAAATGTACGACCTAGATTCGACACAGTGGCAGTTTGACATTTAATCAGGTGTCACATTTCTATCGGATAATGCAACATGACGAGTCGAACACGTGGCAGAAATGAGTTAGCCGATTCAGATGTTGAATTTCTGTTGAATTTAATTCATTGAATTAAATTTGACGCAGCAGAAATGCGATGTATGAACCGGACCTGAGGCTCAGTTAGTATCTGTAAGCTTATGTGTTTCTAATCTACTGTTTTACTGTAAGTGTTTGTATGTTTTTGTTCACATTTTGTCATTGCGTGGGATATTATCTTTTTAGCTAAACTAAGCCTGAAAAATTCCCATGTATAATGTCAAACTTTGTTATGTTAGTTTTGGATTTTCTTTGAATCTCGTTGCACTTTCTTAATTGCTGTGTTGAGAATGGATGCTGGATGTTGACAACTCAAACAATGATTACTTTTGTGAAAAAAAAACATACAAAACCAAAACGAAAGGAAAGTGAGGGGTGAAAAACCTTACATGACTGTCTCCTTTGAAAAGGCTTCCAAATGGCTTTGAGTAAGTTGTGCTGTGTTTGTCAGGGAGCAGGGATGGCACAGTGGTTAGAGCGCTCGCCTCCCACCAGTGTGACCTGGGTTTGAATCCCAGACCCAGCATCATTTGTGGGTTGAGTTTGTTGTTGGTTCTCTACTCTGAGAAGGTTTTCTCCGAGTACTCTTGTTTTCCCCTCCTCAAAAACCAACGTTTCCAAGTTCTTGTGAACTCCTTGGTGCTCTGTGGGTAAACAGAATGGAATTTCTGTATAAATAATGTATATAAATAAATAAGTATATAAATAAATAAATAAGTAAATAAATAAATAAATATTTACATGTTTACATGCAAAAAAGAACTTGATTGCATAGAATGAACATTTTATAGATGATAGCACTGGAATACTGCTCACAACTGTTTAACATTTTGAATGACGTTACTTAATTTTTTCAGACATGTACTGTAGTTACACAGCAGATACCTGTGATAACAATAATATAACCTGTTGTCTTTTCAGGTATGGTCAATTATAGTTGGATACATTCTAATTCTGGTATTCTTCTGGACCCCAAGCTCCTCAAACATCATTTCAGCATTCTCTCTCCCTGTGTGGATAATGTTTCTGCTTCATCTTGTTTCTCTCACTGGGTCTTACAGAATTCCATTTTTCATGCTGCTTGTCATATGCTCAATTGTTGGATGTATTACTGGAATTTCAGAGGGGCATGATCAAGGTCAGATTATAATAATTAAAGTAAATTGTTGAATAAAATTAATTAGACTGAGTAAGCCCTGTGCAAGGTTGCTCTGCCTATTAAGTAACTTTTCAAGGAGTATGATATCAGAAGTTTTATACCCAGCCTGTTTTACAAAGCTTGAGTAGGTCTAGAAATTTTCGTAGAGAGCTTTACTGCTCAACAGCAGTATTTTGAATGTTTAATTCTGTTTCTCTAGGGGTGCGTTCATTTGGGATCAATCCAGAATGAGAATTATTGGAAAAATGCGAGTAAGCGTTTGTTTGGGAGCTATTCTCATTGCAGAATACCTGGATTTCCATTCCGGCTATTCTCTTCACGGAATATATTCTTATTCCGGAATATCCCAAACGAACGTGCCCTTGGATATGTATACAGCGTAGAGCATACATTTATTGTGGCAAATTTTATATTGCTCAGGGGAATGTTGAGTGTTACTTAATTTGTGCAGATCGCTGTATTTCAATAATAGTTTTCAATTTACAATTCTGAATTAAGTTTAACCTCCATGCTGTATTCCACCATCTACAGTCTATGCTCTACATAATGCATATAGCTTATCAGTTCAAGAATTTTTTACTACTCTCTATACGAAGCGCAGAGGCTTATATTTACCAGAGATGACCCAAAAAGTCACTTAGCTTTTAGTTTGCTTCCCCAGCAGATCATTTTCAGGTCTGGCCTCATACTTTTCTTTAATGCAAAACTCAGGGGTGTTTTCAACCCGAGCAGGCTCTGGAGACGGGAAAGTGACCTTTTAAAGCTCAATTGTACTTCAAAGTGGCTTTTGTAAATTTATAAGTTGTGGCTTTACATGTCACATTGCTACCATAGCGTACATGGAAGAATAATACTTATCTTCTAATTGTCAGGGCTTGAAATTAAAGCTCTCAAACTCGCAAAATGCGAGTTAATGTGACTAAATGTATGGAAACTTTCTCTTCGCCGCAATCCACCACCTAAATCGACCCCGACTTTCTCTGTCCGACCTCATAGCTCAGTTGGCAGAGTAACGGTAGATCTAATCTGGAGGTCTCGGGTTCGATTCCCACCGAGGTCAAAAGATTTTTTCTTTACCTCGTGTGGTTCCCTGATTCCCTTTACTAAGGCTAATGCCCGATGGGTTATTCATGGGTTAAATTAGCACTTAAATTTACACTTCAGAGTTAATTCACTGTTCCATTATTTGTGTTCATAGTGCTATGCGGCACAACATTCATATGTACCCTTACTTTCTCTTCGCTGTGATCTACCACCTAAATCGACCCCGACTTTCTCTGTCCGACCTTGTGGCTCAGTCGGCAGGGTAACGGTAGATCTAATCCTGAGGTCGTGGGTTGGATTCCCACCAAGGTCAAAAGATTTTTTCTTTACCTCATGTGGTTCCCTGATTCCCTTTACTAGGGCTAATGCCTGATGGGTTATTCATGGGTTAAATTAGCACTTAAATTTACACTTCAGAGTTAATTCACTGTTCCATTATTTGTGTTCATAGTGCTATGCGGCACAACATTCATATGTACCCTTACTTTCTCTTCGCTGTGATCTACCACCTAAATCGACCCCGACTTTCTCTGTCCGACCTTGTGGCTCAGTCGGCAGGGTAACGGTAGATCTAATCCTGAGGTCGTGGGTTGGATTCCCACCAAGGTCAAAAGATTTTTTCTTTACCTCATGTGGTTCCCTGATTCCCTTTACTAGGGCTAATGCCTGATGGGTTATTCATGGGTTAAATTAGCACTTAAATTTACACTTCAGAGTTAATTCTCTGTTCCATTATAAATGTAATTTAGGCTAAGTTAAAATCAATGCTGGTCAGCGGTGGTCAGGGAATCATGTGCTTGGAGGTGTCATACAGGGTCGCACATGTTGTTCGATTCTGCTGTGTGAGGTGCAGTTTGTTTCAGGCAGCAAATCATGCAGTTGTTCCTCTTTTTCACCCTTCCCTTCCCTCTCTCACTGGTGGATTTGGTAAGTATTGGGTTGGTAAGTATCTCCACTGATCTGGTCAGTGTGAGGGTGCCTGGTCGGTGGTTGCTGCTCACAGAGTTGCCGTGGATGCCTGTGTGCCCTGGTCAGGGCTTGTGGCTCAAGGCTCGTTGCTCACACTGGAATTGCTGCTCACTTTGACAGGCACTATCCCCAAGCTCATTTATTGGCGATGAGTTTAATTTTGATAATCTGTGAGCGATAAAAATATCAACTAGCAAACATTTGTGAGTTAGACATGTAGACATCCCAAAAATTTGGAAAGAATTTGCTAGTGGTCTCACCAGATTGCTAGTGGAAAAATTCTTGCTGGCAAAACTTTGCAAGTGGATTAAAAAGTTAACTTCGAGCCCTGATTGTTAGCCTTTTTATAAGTTGAAACTGCTCTAAGGTGTTCACATCAAAGAGAGTAGCTGGAAGAGCTTAGATGGTAGATCACGCAGCGTAGAGCATAGAGCATAGAGTAAAGGGAGTATCAGGCAGTGCTTAGAGAGTACAGGGTAGTTCGTAGAGTGTAGAACGTAGTTGGTAGAGCTTAAATGGTACATCATACAGTGTAGAGCGTAGAGTGCAGGGAGTAGCAGGTAGTGCTTAGAGAGTAGAACGTAGAGTGTAGACAGTAGTTGGCACATGTAGAGCATAGATGGTAGATTGTACAGTGTAGAGCGTGGAGTGCAGGGAGTAGCAGGTAGTGCTTAGAGGGTAGAGCATACAGGTAGAGTGTAGAAATTAGTTGGTAGAGCAGAGCTTATAGGGTAGATTTTACAGCGTAGAGCATAGAGTGCAGAGAACAAATGATATTCTATTACACAAAAATTACTATTCAACAGTCTAAGAGCTTTTCTTCTCATTCTGTAGTTGATAGCAGGGAAGACTGGGAGAATAGAAGGCAAAGTCTGCTTAGGGGCCTATCAGTGGCAGCTGTTGCCCTGGTACAATCATTACCAACCTCGGAGTCAAATGACTCCTGTGATGAAAGCCATAAAGAGTCCTCTCCCACTGTCAGTCCTTCAACACATTCTGCTGCATCATCCAAAGATGAAAAGGATACTGTTGATGGAAGAGCTCTGTCAAGGCTTCGCAGAAGTAGGATGCGAAAAACTAAGCAGAAACTTAGGATCAAGGAAGAGGGAAGATATGATAGCAAAAGCAAGATGTACTTTCAGGCTCTTTTCTGGGGAATTCTGCTGTCAAGACTTTGGCTCCATTGGGACTTTATAGTGATTCTCTTGATACCCATCACATTTTATGCATTGAAACAACTTTTGGGATATTGGAGTTCCTCGATTTGTTCAAGTGCACCATCAGTATTTCTTCTCTCTCACTGGCACAACCTTAAAAGTTGGGCTGATGAAAGAAAACAAGCATTGATCCCAACCCCACTCAGTGGCTTGTTCAAAGGAGGAATTAAAGTAGATCTCACTGTAAGTCTATTACCACAGGGAAGTTTTTGTCTAAAATTGTATACTTAAGGGGCACGATCTTGGCAATTTTAGCTGCATTTTTGGTCAAAAAGGTTCAAAACTTGTGCCTCTTCTTCTTTTACAAAATGTACTTACAACACCAAGACTTAAATATGAGAGGTATGTAAATTGTTATTAAAAATTCTGAGGAATTGTCCAGCAATTGAAAATGAACAGGCAGTGTTTCAAAACAAGCCAGTCACTGCCAGAGTTCCACTGCCTACTTGATTATATATCCAGCCCAGGTTCCTCCTGCTTTGCCAATCAGCTTGGGACAAACAAGCTTGGCATTTTGTCTTATTGATAAATCTTTAAGATGACAGTAACTCATTCAATTTTGCAGCAGTAATTGTTTTTGCAATAAGGAGTAAGCATGTTGAAGACAAAGCTTATATCATCCATTCCTGTTGGCTTCATTACCAGTTGCTATTCAGGAAAGTAGCCCGCACTCCTCCCCTGAAGGCAGGGCTGGACGCATGAGGATTCATTAGTCTTAGCCAATCAGATTTTTGTCTGGCATAAATTATCTTGTCAGTTCGGTTTGCAGCCCAGGATAGCTGACAATGTGGAATTGGTAAATGGCATTTGAGCGAACTTCAGAGACAATAATTATTAAGATCGAAAGTTTAAAATTTACAACAAAAGCACTAGAAAAGTTGGTCAATGACCAAGATGTGTTCCTTTTTCAGCCAACAGTGTCAGGGAAATTTCAATCTTTTGGTTCTGGAATGTCAGCATTGAATACATCATGTATCCCTACAGGTTGTGTCTCTTCTATTTAATTTTGTGTTCTGGTGACTAAACATTAATTTTGCATGTGTGGACTATTTTTTACTGGAAACGCTTTAAATGATTTGGTTTTTTTTTTACATTCCTTTCTTGGACAAACATGTGTTACAAGGATTTATTTAATTTTCATGCTATTCTATAAAGCAAAATAACATGGTTATTCAATATAAATCATTGCTTCCTTGACTAGTTTTCATTAAATTAAAACCACCTCAGAAAATCAATTAGGTTATCCATTCATTTGATAGATCAGTGTCAAACTCCTAATACTGAAAATTCCTAGCTTCTATATTGTAGATTTCAAACTTTTCCGGGGGAGAAAGACATTTCCTCAGACCCTCTAAGATGAGGAGCCTTCCAGCCCCTAACTTGTCACAGCTGCCAACTCTTCCAACTACAGATGCCTACTTCAAATCTTTTTGAAAGCCCTGAACATGCAATTTGAAAATGCCTGCAAGTCTTTTTTTTAAATTTGAGATTAGCATTCCTTTTTTATGTAACATGAACAGGCTTTCGCTCAGGAATTAATGCAACATGTATTTTTATCTGCAGCTTTGTACTTGATGTAACATTATTTTATGCACTATGGCTTTTAAGTTCAATTTTCATTCCATGGGCGATATTATAGTCCATATAATGAAAATTATATTTCAAAGCCATTTTATATGGTGCAATTGTGAAGTTTCTTTATAATTTTTTGTGAAATAATAATTTATTGTTGTTGATTCCAAGAGTTAATCTTAATCATCTATGAGATACAAAGTATATTCTAATTTAGAAAAAAAATAACTGATCTACCAGTACTCCTCATTCAGCCTATCTTAGTTTAATATAGGTGGATCCTCAGATCTCTTACGCGAGCCTCTGAGATACACACCTACAATACCAGATTTGCCTCTAAATTAAATTTTCTTAGGCCAAAAGCAAATAATAATTGTGGGACCTCTACTTTCGCTTTTGTTTCATCTCAACTTTGGGAAACTATTCCAACAAATATTAAAAGACTGCCGTACACTTCCTTCTGTAATCAATATAAACTATACCTTTTAAACATGCAATCTTCTGAACAACCTGTATATTAGCTTATCTATGATCTGCCATGTTTTTATGCATTTACTGTTCATATATGTATATAATTTCTATTTTTATTGTAGCTAATTGATGTGTCATGCTAATTGTTTTGTATGTGTCAGTGACCAACACAAAAGCTTATTCTACTTTGGTCAGTGAGCACAATTTTTCTGGATATGTATTGTTTAATTTCTTTATTTTGTATTTCTTGTAATTTCTGTAAATGTTGATAATGTTATATTTTGTACATAGTGCATAATAATAAAAAATCTGAAATCTGAAATCTATATTAATGATAACAACTGTTATTTGAACTTTTGTGTGTTTTCAGATTAACAGCATAATGGATAAATCTATGGAGAACATTATAAGTATCTTCATGGTGTTGTTCCTTATTGTGGCTTTCTCCCTTATTACAGTGTTCTTTGCAGTTCAGGTTTGTACATGTGTGAATTTATTATATTTTCAAATGAGAAGGTCACTCCTAAAATCTTGCATTTTTGTCTTCAGCTAAAGCAAGTACACTAAGCATTGAGTTTTTCTGCTTGCTGAAGTTTCAGCCTAAAAAGTGTCTGCTATCCAGCTGAAGAAATTTATCTTAAAAGAGCAGCCCAAGAGCATCTGTAATGTAGAGTGAAAGTTTTGAGACTTGTTGGAAGCCATCTGATAAAGTCCCTTAGACAGAACAATGTCACGAAAATGTAGCCTGGCTGCTGAGTACTGTTCAAAATGGTGGTAACCAGGCCTGTAACCAGGATTTTATGTGGGGTGTGCTAATGAGGCAAAAGTGGACCAAACTACTGAAATGTATTTTTTATTGTTTTATGAAAATGACGACACATTTCAAATGAAGTTTACAAGACATGTTTCGGTCGTGCAACGACCATCTTCAGTTGAAAGTAAAATAATTGAAGTTACATTTGAATTTATAATATTATGCTAAATAAAGGTAAATAACAACGTGAAATAAAATTAGAAATCTTACAACATAGCTAGAGGTGACAAAAGAGTGTACAATAGTAACATGTTAATTAGAACGAGAGAGTTAAATTAACGTGATATAATTGCTTGTTTAAAGAAGGTTGCTCCCAGGAAATATGTAACGCTTCTTTTATCTTGACCTGAAATTTTGTGGTCGCATGATCTATAACTTTAAAACATTCAGCAGAGCAGGAATTACGGCATGCCTCGGATTGTTGAAGGTGTTGAAAGATATGTGAGGTCCTGTCCCTGTTTAAGTGTTCGCGAATGCGTGTCGAGAGGTGTCGGCTAGTTTCACCGACATAGCAAGAATTACAGCTTGCACATCGACCAACGACTGCCGATCGTATAAAATATCGAATCTTGAAGGACTTGAAGAAGAAACAAGACATCATGATTCTTAAACTGGATAAGGGAAGTGGTGTTGTGGTCCTGGACAGAATTGCATATGACAATGGTATTCTTAAGATCATCAATGACACTTCCAAATTTAGACCTACCAAGGAAGACCCCACCTTGTTAAGAGAAGGCAGGCTACAACGTTTCCTCAGGAAACTTCTAAAGAATGGCCATTTGGATCGCTGTGTTTATGACAAAATCTATCCCTCTGGCTCGCAACCTGCTCGAATCTACGGCCTCCCCAAGATGCACAAGGTCCGTGAGCCGAACTCAATACCTCCGTTCCGTCCCATAGTTTCTTCAATTGGAACATACAACTATGAGCTGGCTAAGTATTTATGTATTCTTTTGGAACCTCATATCCCATCTGAACATTGTGCTTTAGACACTTTTACTTTTGTTCGTGAGATCAATGAATTGCCGTTATCGGGAAAGTTTATGGTTTCCTTTGATGTCGAAAGTCTGTTTACAAAAATACCCTTGGAGGAGTGTGTCAACCTGGCGGTTGACTACATCTCCAAGGGCAACCCTGATCTCCAGTTAACGGAAACTGAACTCAGAAATCTTTTTAATTTTGTCACTGCTCAAACACATTTCTTGTTTAAGGGTTCGTTTTTTGATCAAATTGATGGGGTGGCAATGGGCTCTCCCCTTGCCCCGGTGTTGGCTAATCTTTTTATGGGTCACCATGAAAGGATTTGGTTGGAAAACTATAAAGTCTCCAGTATTTTATTTTACCGACGTTATGTTGACGATATTTTTTGTCTATTTGACACTGAACATGACGCTACTTTGTTTTTTGACTACATCAACCACAGACATCCCAACATACGTTTCACCATGGAAAAAGAGATGGACAAAAAAATCCCCTTTTTGGATGTTCTGATTGACAACAGTCAACTTCAATCTCCTATTACCAGGGTCTATCGTAAGAAAACTTTCACCGGTCTATTAACTAATTATTTCAGTTTTACCCCATTCTGTTACAAACTTGGCTTAATCAGGACCCTAGTTGACAGAACATACAAGATCAACAATACGTGGGTAGGCTTTCATGAGGATATCAAGAAATTGTTATTAATCTTACGAAAAAACCTTTTCCCCAGTCATATCGTTGAGAGGGTCATTAGGCAGTATATTACCAAAACTCAGACTCCTTCGAACACACCTGCTAGTCCTCCCTCTAATTCTACACATTTTTTCAAATTACCTTATGTTGGGCCCTTCTCTATTATAGCACAAAACAGATTGCGTAAATTACTTAAACGTTATTGTAACAATCTTGATGTTAAGCTAGCCTTTTCTTCGTTCAAGATCCGTAACATGTTTAGTGTGAAGGACCCTGTGCCTGTTGAACTTCGTTCGAATGTTGTTTACAAGTTTACCTGTGCAAGCTGTAATTCTTGCTATGTCGGTGAAACTAGCCGACACCTCTCGACACGCATTCGCGAACACTTAAACAGGGACAGGACCTCACATATCTTTCAACACCTTCAACAATCCGAGGCATGCCGTAATTCCTGCTCCGCTGAATGTTTTAAAGTTATAGATCATGCGACCACAAAATTTCAGGTCAAGATAAAAGAAGCGTTACATATTTCCTGGGAGCAACTTTCTTTAAACAAGCAATTATATCACGTTAATTTAACTCTCTCGTTCTAATTAACATGTTACTATTGTACACTCTTTTGTCATCTCTAGCTATGTTGTAAGATTTCTAATTTTATTTCACGTTGTTATTTACCTTTATTTAGCATAATATTATAAATTCAAATGTAACTTCAATTATTTTACTTTCAACTGAAGATGGTCGTTGCATGACCGAAACATGTGTTGTAAACTTCGTTTGAAATGTGTCGTCATTTTCATAAAAATTGTTAGTCTGCTTCTTTCCAGATTTTTTATTGTCTGATCCGTTTATTTAG
Organism: Catalaphyllia jardinei; assembly: GCA_022496165.2. Taxonomy (NCBI): domain Eukaryota; kingdom Metazoa; phylum Cnidaria; class Anthozoa; order Scleractinia; family Caryophylliidae; genus Catalaphyllia; species Catalaphyllia jardinei. Next base: position 18,680,508 of record CM042752.1, read on the forward strand.
GAAAGTAACAATACATAAGAAATTGTAACAGCAAACTATACAGTAGGATCTGAATATTACATTTGTCAAATATAACTGTTTGAATTAAGTTATAAAGGACTAATTTTTTTGATGTACAAGGATACATACATACACTGCGGAACTAATCCCTAAAAATAGTCCCGAGCTCCAGCCTCCGTGGGTGTTTGGTGGCAAACAGATTTACCACCTCTGATCTGGAATTGAAGATAACTGAAGTTCTTGACGTAAAAGCTCCAGTGACAGGAGATCATCTTTGTAGGTGTTGATGATCTCATCGGCATTTGGCAAATCACCTGCCCTGTCACATAGCACTGATGGTACGAGACAGGAGGCTAATTGACGCCAACACAGGTAGATCTGTTCAGAGGAAAAAAGCTAGAGCCTCAATACTTTAGTCGAACAAAGAAATTGATGAGCTGATGGAGAGGTGAAAGGAAAAAGAGCAATTCAATAGAGATTCAACCCGAAAACTCATTAATGGAAAATTGCTCATCCAGTTCAGCTTTAATATGGTTAATAGGAGGGACGGCCACATTTCGCTGGTAGTTCTGCTGAGGATTGTCGGCAGGAGCATTGCAATGATGGATCTGCTGACCAGGCACCCTAGGCATCATGAGATCCACATACTACTACTAAAGGGCTGTAGACCATACACAAGTACTCACTGAAGTATCATGACTGAAACTCTCTTCGGCACTGATGAAGAAATAGTGTTGGAAACTTGTAGTTAATCGGTGGCACAAAATGACTTTTAATTAAGTGATACTTCTGACCACAAACTGGCAGCTTATTTGTGGGAGAAGCGAATTTCTCAGAGGTTGTCGAAAACGTCCCTATGTCATTTATTTCTTGTTGCATCTTTGGTTCTAAGCGATGCCACGTTAGGTTGCCATCAGTATCCTCAGGTACTGGAGCTTGGGAAGTCTCTACAATTTTATAAACAATGCGGAATTGTTAAGAAAGTACACATTGGCTTTTCATAGAATATTGTCATGACATCAGGAAATCAAGGTGATAAGAGACCAAGAGAAACAAAATGTACTTTCCCTCTTTGTGTCTTGAAAACTTCTATTTTAATGGTTTGGGATGCCTTTGGATTGAATTAGAGACTAAATCTCAGAGTTCAATATCTCGCTGTGAAACTGTTAGTAGTTAACTGAGATAGATCTGAAGTCATGGTTTCAGATGGGCTGTCACTGCAGACTGCACTGTCATCATCAGTGTCTGATGGCTCTTGACGGGGTACTTAACTCACCCATGTATCGAGAGACTGGCAAGATTTAGCTGGAGCCTTCCTCTTTGTATTTTCCTGTTCTCTCCTACCCATAACGTTTTACAGTAAACTAATTTTGCATCTTAGATAAACTCAGTACGCTTTTGTACATTATGCTTTTATTTTCCCACTAAAATGCTCCACCTTAATACTCCATTTTTCCACTAAACTGCTCAGTTTCGCCCAAAAAAGTCACTAAAATGCTCGGTTAATACTAATACATAGGAGTTTTTAAATTTTTATAATTTTAACGTTCCAACACCATTAACAAACAGTTCAGAGTGCTTAACAAAAATGTATACTTAGTATAACAAGTTAACAGCAACTTATGTAAAAGTTTTAATACATCAGAACATAATTCTCTAAATGATTTGTTGGTCTGTTGATCCTCTCTCCCCTTTCAGTGATACTTAAGTGAAGAGGTTAAGTTAAGTCTTCATTTATTCGTAAAAAAAAACAATACCACTAAAATGCTCAAATAATGCTCAATGCTTTTGCCTCACTAAAATGCTCGAAAAAATGGTAGCATAATGTACAAAAGCCTAAAACTTGGACATCTGTGCACCCATTGAAATGTTCTGAATGGCTCGGGCTAGTAGAGTGCAGCTGATTTTAGTTTCCCAGTGAATACATTTCTGCTTTTTCCATTCTTTGATTTTGTTTAAATATCACTGTTAACTGAGTTTTATACTTCAGTTTAACCGACTGCATTCCTTAACTTAGATATTGAGTATCAAAATGCAGACCTTTGGGACCTGTGAGGGGGGTGCGCACCCCGTGCACCCCTGGTTACGGGCCTGGTAACAATGTTGAATTTTGGGCTGCTTTGGAGACAAATTTCATTATGAAAACCTCCACTTTAGAGTCTGAAACTTTGACAAGTTGCTAAAGTTAATGCAAGGTTTTTACTAGCGTTAACAAAAAATTGCATTCTCTAGAGTGACCTCCTTTAAAGTGTCAATGAAGTAAAAAATGATAACTGCCTATTTGAAAGAATTTTCACGATAAAGAAGAATGGCATTTTCCTTTATGTTTTATGCAAATGAGAAAAGTGATGATATGATTGTTCCTTGTTAACAGTAAAATACTGAATCAAGAATATCTCCAGAAATATTAGAGTGGTGTTCTTCAAACTTGGCACCAGAAACATACATCACAAAAGAAACAAAAGAGTTATTCTTGTTGCTTAGCGCTCTATATACAGAGTTAAATATGAGTTGGATTTTTCAAGACTGTTGTATGGAAGGGACGTAGAAAGAGGAGCGGGAGGGCAGTGACATAAATCTTAAATTTTCGTGGGCAGTGTCAAAATGTAAAAACAATCAATGTGTAGTTCCAGAAAATATCCATACCCCCACGGAAGGGATTTTCCCTATGACCCCCATTCCCTCTGGATTTTCCAAAATCGGCTTACAAAATAGACCCCCCCACCAAATCTGAAAATTCCATTTCTGTCGCACACCCCTTGGAAATGTTATCATTCCTTGCGGAAACCAAAAATAACCCATTTTTTAGTGCAAAATACTGAATTTTAATCCTTACCTTTTATTGTTAAAATTTTGGTGGATGCTGTGACCAACAAATCACCAGAGGATACGGATGCCTTTGCAGAATTTGCGATAATTATAGATTTAATACTGTCAATTCCGCTTCATAATTTTGACAAAACAACGTTCACTGTAAAAGTTAATTTTCAAGACCATTGAGAGAGAAATGTGGAAAAAGAAATGCTTTACTCCGCTCCAGTTTAAAGCACAACAATCAAGCCAACAAAATTTTCGGTGCATGTTTTGTATCAAATTTTGGCAAATCAAACTGTAAGTATATATCGGAAAGATTCACTTTTATTTGCAAGCTGGAAATTCAGAACTTTCTTGACCTTCCACAAAGATTTTACTGTTTTTAACGTTTCCAATGGGTTAAGTTTTCTTGCCGTTCTTTGGTAGTGTCCCTCTCAGCAGCGCAGTTATATACTCCACTTGTACTCTCCACAACGTAGGCTAGCTGCAATTAAACCTCTGCTTAATCATTGTCACCAGAGCGATGTTAAAGGGAAATCTTCAAGCAGTGAAAGTAGGGAATGATTGATGTTTCACTCTATGTTCTAAGTTTTTTTCTGGCTCTCTCGCTTTCTTAGAATGTTGTTATTAAATCCTTGACAGCCTTCGCACAATCTCTGTGACAACTGGATTGGTGTACACATCAGTATCTACACATATCATTGTAGCTGCCTTACAGTGAAATTGTCCAAGAAATATGTCAGTTAATGTGGCCTAATGTAGCAGCCCTCTTTAGTTTTCTGGCACAGTGATTATTAGAAACCTGTCTTACCTGGCTCGTCTGCAAGTGACTTGGTGTTTATCTTTTGGCAGGTTCATCAGGAAAGTGCACAACTGGTGTCTGTAAGTGCCAACCTAGTAAACAAGGTCATGGCTAACAATCCTCAGCTTGTCAAGTGAGTGTGGGGGAATACAACTGACAATCAATATTTTAAGTTTTTTTTGTTTTACAGTAGTAATGGTATCAATTTTGTCTTAAATCAGATGGTATCAACAAAAATAATTCTTCTAAAAAAGAAGAAGTTATGTTTGTGGGATGTACATGTGCATGTGCATGTAGTTTCTACCACTGGAGATTATTTTGAGCTTTTGAGAGAAAGCATAACATATCCATTTACACTTTGCTGTGAAGTCAGTCTTTACAGATATTTAAAGAACATTTTTCTGTAGCCTGATTCAAAACTAGTAAAAATTTACAAATAGGTGGGGCTTATATCAATATTTTTGATTTCAAACACTCAGTCTGGTACTTCCTTTATTATTTATTCTAGTTGTATTTTTTTTGTATTTATGTATATAGCCTTTAGTTTATTTTGCCCCTTCAACACTTCCATCAGACATTTGTACTTGACTTGTTTCGCTGGCTGGCATCACTATTTCTTGCTTTTAAGACTAGGCATGGTTGCTAATTAACAATTAAGTTTTAAATAATGGAAATTTGTTACCATATTAGTTGGATCCAAGAAAACAAAGAACTGAAGAAAACTTTAGAATCAACTGTGGAGAGAGCCTACATGCATGGAAGAAAATTCATAGCAGTTAAGGTACAATACATTTGTACATATATGTACATGAGCTCTGCAAACCACTCTTTGAAGCAGCAGTATCATAGTTTTGGTTTCAATTTTGTTTTACCTCTTAATCATTTTAGTGATTTAAATCTGATCTAAAATAATCTCCTGCAGGTTCAAAGTTCTATGTAAAGAACTCTTTAATACAGTGTATGCTGTTTAACATCAGCATGAGAAAAATGTTTATAGGCCCTTTTGGGTCCCTTTTCTAAGGAAGAAAAGGTCATTTTGTGACCTCTCTAAAGCTCTTAATTTTTGAGTAAATTTATGTTTTGACATTTCTAAAACAAAGTAGACAACATTTTTGCATATTTCTATCAAGTTATAGAACCACATGTAAACGTTTGAAAGAACATTGAAGAATGCTTGTTTGAGTTGTCTTGAACTTTCACAAGTGTTTCCCTAACTCGCATTGGTAGGGAAAAAATTATATTTGCATTTAAATAGTGAGAAGAAAGGAAAGAAAATCACTCTTGTTGGAATTACTGTATCAGAATGTGATAGTTCTGTGGTTTTGTAGTCAGAAACCTGGCTCTTAGCTTGCACAATCACACAATTGTTCCATGATTTGATCTGTTGATCAGAAGAGGTCAGTGTGTTTTATTGTGTGTAGGTTCAATCCATGTTTGGTGACAGCAATTCCAGTGAACTGCAGGAACAAGTGCTTGATCTGACTGATCGAATTTATAATTCATGGGTTAACTGGGTAAGTACAAAGTAAAACAAGAAATAATATTCCCAAACAATTTATGCTTGGAATAACTCCAGTCAATATCTGTAAATTTACACAACTTTATTATGTCCATGTGCTGCTAAATCTTGCTATACTATAATCCGGGACTATAATTGGAGGTATTAAAATTAAATATTATTGTTCTTTAAGGTAATTTTGCCTTAGTGATCATGTGCTCTTCATACAGGATTTCTTAAGTTTTGTTGTCATGTATCTTGTATGTTCTTGGGTTTCCATTTATTTCCTAAGGAATTACTGCTTTCTAATGTTGTATCTCTCCATCTATCTGCAGGGTAATTTGTCTACAACAAAGGAAGTATCAACAAATGGAACTATCACAACAGTCAAACCCAACAGTAACAACACAACTGCTGCTCTGTCTTGGAAAAATGTGATGAACATATTCAATGTGTTTGATTTCAGGGTCTCTTTTGCTTTGATAAGAGAAAATCTGGGTATTCTTCTCTCTGTAAGTAAAGAGCTAGAATGAATGTCTATAACTTTTAAGTTGTAGTCTTTTTTGAGTTACTTCGCCATGTTCATTAGATTGACTTCTTGACTTGCAGACAAGTAATTTTTAGCAATATCTGTCGCAAAATCTTATTACATCACACTGACTGAGTGACAAAAATTTGCCAAAGGTTTCCAAGCTAACCTTATATTTGCAAAGATTTTGTTTGTATTTTTGTGTGTATAAACGTTTCTAATCTTGGGTGGAAGCAGTTTCCATTTACTTGAAAATAAATTAATGACTTTTGTTGTAACCATATCAAGTAAATGTATTATTAATTTTGGTTCCTCTTTGGTTTGGCATTGTTCTTGACTCTTGTTCTTGACTGAGGAACAGTGTTCAACATAACATGAAGTATGGTAACAATACTTGTATGTGATGTTATCTGTTGGTAATTTCAGTTGCTGGAGTCTGTTTGGATCTTTCTGAAGGGAAACATAACTTTTGCATTTAACCTTGTGACAACAGTTCTATCCATTGTGTTCTTCAGTGGGGCTTACCTTTTGAACACTGGCTTGTCAATGGTGAGTGTAAAATGAAAAGTTGTCATACTACTATTAAAATTTAAATTTATGTGTGTTGCAGAGTAAAATAAATGGAAGTTTTAACTTCTTGCCCTTTGTTAATTTTGAGTCTTTTCAATGAAGGGATCATCTTCAGGTAAAATTTACTAAACTTGGCTTATCACAATACATGTATAAAATTACTTATTATAAAAAGGATTGAAATCAAATGGAATTTACAGCATTTTAAAAAGGTTTGTTTTCTGTGACAGCCAATTCCCAAGGACAGTGGCAGCCTTGCTGGCAACAACATTATGTCTTGTAAATGGTGAACTCTTACTTACAAGTGTACATATTATCAAAATTATTTTTCCATGATTCATGTATTCTAAACCCCAAGTGATAATTGCCACTGATGTTGACTGTGATGGTACTACCAAGTTGTTGTGCATTTTTTTTAGTTTTTTTTAGACTGAGGTAGAAAATTTTTTAGCAAAATTTGTAGCCTTGAGACATTGTAAACTATGAAGTAAGAGTTAAACATTGACCGTGAGTGCAACTGAAGTGTGTTGTTTCAGATTATTTTTGTGACTGCCTTGTTTTACTTGCTGAGTGCCTCTGGGGAACAGTACAAGCCGGTAGAGTGGTTTGGCAAACTAACAGCCACTGGCACAGCTGGGTTTGGAGATTCAGCTTATGGAGCCATAAGGTTTGTTTGGTTCCATGTAACATAACCAATAACACAGCCAATAACAAAGACAATAGCATCATAGTAAAACCCACCAATCAAATACAGGGACAGGAGGTTTCAACATCCCCCCCTCCCCTCCATAGACTGACATCTCAGTCTGAAGATGAGTTGTGCTTATGTTTTAGGGACTGGAGTTGGGTAGGAAATTAAAAAAATGATCAGTTTAAACTTGTTTCAAGCCCCTCTTTGCAAGGGTTTTAAAACTGAGAGGTAAAAAAAAAAACAAAAACAAAAAATAAAAAAAAAACAAAGAACAATTAATCTCCATTGAATAAGGACACCAAACCTTGTTCTTTTGTGCAGCTTTGAGAGAGGATGAGGTATTGTCAACTTTTCTTGTTGTATGTGTAATCATTGTTATCAGTGTCCATCACTCGTCATGTTCTACAAATTGTACTTTTGTTGTTGGTTTTGTTCTGATCTTGACCTGGTTTAGTTTAGTTCAGCACTTCCCAAGACCAAAGTTAAAATAGTTCACACAAACTTGTATCAAATTAAGTTAAATTACATTAAGCAAGATCTGGTGTGCGCTTTTATACAAGCAACACAATTAATGTTTTGTCAGGGGTGTATTTGGTGCAGCAGTTAAGATGGCAACTTTCTATGGCATCTACACATGGCTGACCCATACAACATTTGGTGTAAATATTGTATACATACCCTCAGGTTGGTTTACACTTACATGTACAACGTGTTATTTTATTTAGTTAAATGACATTTAACTTAGTTAACTGCCACGAGCTTAGCGGGCATTCATTCTTGGCCAGCGGTTACGTATTCAAGTGCAGGCTCACATGGCTTGTTTTAGCTTCGTTTCAGCGTGTTTGCTTTGTGTATCAAGTGGCAGTTTGTGTTTTCTAGCAGCTCGCGCTGCTGCAGTTCGTGTCTTCTAGCAGCTCACGCTGCTGCGGTTTTGAGTCTCTAGCGTTTTGGGGTTTTTCTAGCAACGGTTGTCCGCGTTCCATCTCAAGTTTTTCTCCTCAAAGTGTACGATGCTGAGGGCGATGAACAATAGCATGTCTACCTTCACTCCACCCGTTGCTTCGCCTTCCAGGTCTCATAGCAGCTTGTCATCTTCAATTTCCACCTCGACCGCCACCACAAGGTTATCTTCGTCCCTCAGTGTTCCTTTGCCTAACAATTATGCTCTCTCGCAGACGATTTCGAGGGCCTTGGCGGACTTGTTACCCTCTCTTCTATCGTCACTTCGCGAGCATGTGGGGGAGAGTTCGGCCACGTCTTCTGGTTCGTTTACAGCGTCCAATTTAAGATCGCGCCATCGTCTCTGCTCTCCACCATTCATGGCGAGTCCTCTACACCACCAGGTACGCTTGTTGTTCCATCCTTTATTTCTACATACAGCACCCTGGGTTCCCCAGCTGTGGTGTCTTCCCTACCTTCCTCCACTCGCACCACGTTCTCGTCTCTAGCGTTTGGGGGCTCTTCTGGTGGGACTTCAGTGTTTTCTTCCACGCCGCCCACTCTTGGAAAGGCTTTTCTGATAAGTCCAGGGTACACTCCCATCCCTTACAAGCTGGTGGCAAAAATTACTGGAGGACAGTTTATTGATCTCGCCGATCTTTTGTCAGACAACATTAAGGTCCAGGACGTGGAACCCCAGGCATACCTGGAAGGAAAGCTTTTACTTACTGGTACCAAGAAGCGGGTCGTTGAAATAACGGACATTGTGACCTGGATAGAGGCTTTCTCAATCTTTTGTTTGGTGTTTTGCCACTCCTTTCCTTCCCGCTGGACAGACCTCTCTCAGTACAAGTTGCTGATCATCCAGACAGCAAAGCGTTTTCACAACAAATCCTGGCTCCACTATGACATCGCATTCAGGAAGGAAGCAGCAGCCTCAGGTTGCACAGATTGGTCTGGCATGAATGCTGATCTCTATAACTTCCATACTAGATCTCCATCTGCTTCATCATCTTCACTAGGCCCCGCACCACTGCCAGTTTCTTCATCTACTGTGGCACCTGCTTCATCAGGCAACCCTAGCTCTGGCCAATACTGCTACTCGTGGAACGACGGGCATTGTTGCTGGCCCGGGCAATGCCGGTTTCGTCACACTTGCAAATCATGCAACTGAGACCATCAAAATGTCCAATGCCCCCACTGCCTCCCATGCAGAGTTCGGTCCCGCTCTCCTTCCCCGGCAAAGAGGGGTCACCGCTACCGCTGACTCTCGGAGCCCAGCCACTCCTGTGCATAGCTTCATTTCATTTCCTTTGGTTGATGTTTGTTCGTTACAGTTGCGTTCTCCTCCTGTTTCAGTTTCTTCACTTGTTGGTCAGTCACAACAGTCTCCCCATCCCCTAGCTTTATTGGCTTCAGAGGTTTCCACCCCCACTCCTCCAGCTGCATGCCCCTTGAAACCAGCTCCGCTGATTACCCCCATTGCGGTGGACAGACTGCAGTTTGAACTTCGTAATTTCCCACACCCTGACAAAGCTGCCTACGTCATTGAGGGTTTACCTCGTGGTTTTCGCCTCGGCTTCAATCACAAAATCTCCCTTGAGTCAGCAGCAGGAAACATGGCTTCCGCTCTTGCCAACCCTCAGGTCATCAACAATTACCTGCTCACAGAAGTTCAACTTGGTAGGTTGGCAGGCCCTTTTCTTCAACCTCCTTTTCACAGTCTCCATGTCAGTCGATTTGGTGCTATCCCTAAACGCAATCAGCCAGGTAAATGGCGCCTCATCCTGGACTTGTCCAGCCCAGCTGGTCATAGGGTCAACGATGGAATTGCTGGCGAGGATTACTCCCTCCAGTACATGAAGGTGGACGACATAATTGTGGGCATCATGCGGCTTGGGCTGGGCACCCTGATGGTGAAATTTGACGTTCAGAACGCTTACCGCATCATACCAGTTCATCCAGAGGATCGTCGGCTATTGGGCATGAAGTGGCAAGGAGCCTATTACGTGGATATGGTCCTTCCTTTTGGTGTTTGCTCTGCTCCCTTCATTTTCACTTGTGCTGCAGACCTCGTGGAATGTATTGCGAAAAAAATTATGATGTCTCCTTCCTGATGCATTATTTAGACGACTTTCATACCCTGGGACCACCTGGCTCCTCTACTTGCCAATACAATCTGGAAAACTCCATCCTTTTTCTAATCTTGGCATCCCGCTCCACCTCTACAAATTCGAAGGCTCTTCTACCAAGGGTTTGACTGTCCTCGGGATCGAACTAGATTCGTTACTCTTGCAGGCGCATCTTCCTAAAGACAAGTTTGACAGGACATCTGCTCTATTAGATCAATGGTCTCGCAAGCGCTTCTGCAATCGGAAGGACCTTGAGTCAGTAATTGGTCATCTCCAGCATGCCTGCAAGGTGGTCCCTCAAGGACGCTCCTTCTTACGCCGGATGATTAACCTTTTGTGTGCCTTCCGTTGCGACGATTTATCCTATTCGTCTCAACTGGGAGTTCTTTCTTGATCTCACCTGGTGGAGAGACCTCTTTCGCTCCTGGAACGGCTTTAGTTTTCTTCAGTACCCGCAATGGGCTCCCCTTCCGGACTTTGAGGTTTCATCAGATGCTTTAGGCACCCTGGGTTATGGCGCTTTGTTCCAATGTCACTGGTTTTCAGGCTCCTGGCTGGGGCCCTTTTTGGTCATCAAAGAGGGCCAATTTCCTTTCAGACAACAGCTCAGTGGTGGAAATCCTACAGACAGGCACCTTGAGGGCCCCCGACATAATGGTGTTGGTTCGTTACCTTTGTCTCCTAGCAGTTCGTCACTCATTCTCTTTCACAGCCTCCTCAGTTAGGGGAAAGTGCAACCCTATCGCTGATGCACTCTCTCGTTTTCAGTTTCAGCGCTTTCGTCAGCTGGCTCCTCACGCAGCCCTCCACCAGACCCCAATCCCTCAAGAACTCTTTGTGGACTTGGATCTTCCCTGATGGAGAAATGTTGTTTCTACTTAACTCAGGGTCATGCTCCGTCAACACGGCAGGCCTATTCGTCAGCTCAGCGTCGCTTCGTAACCTTTTGTGTTCAGGATAACCGCCTCCACCCATCTGGATCAGTGCTTCCTGCCAGCAAGGAAACACTCATATGTTTCTGCACTCATCTTGCGGATACTCTCCACCATTCTTCAATTAAAGTTTACTTGTCAGCTGTTCGATTGCTTCACATTGACGAAGGTCTGCCCGACCCTCTTGTTGGCTACCTCCAGCTGCAACGCATTCTGCGGGGCATCAAGCGCCACCAAGGTTCAAACCAGCCTAAATGTCAACCCATCACTACTGACTTGATGCGGATTATTCAGCGCTCGCTAGATCTCTCTGTGCACAACCATTCGATGCTGTGGGCAGCCTGCTGCCTCGGGTTCTTTGGTTTTCTTCCTGCCGGCGAGTTTACTGTTAATGCTCCATTTGACCCAGCCATCCATCTCTCCGTCAACGACATCCAAGCCAACTCATTGTCTAATCCCCAGAGCTTCTGGCTCATTAAGTGCCCCAAGACTGACCCCTTTCGTCAAGGATGTTTCATCAACATTGGTACTGGTGGGCAAGACCTCTGCCCTGTGCGTGCTATAGCTCAGTATTTACACTTCCGTGGCTTTTCTCCAGGGCCGCTTTTTCTCCTCTCAGATGGCACTCCTCTAAGCCGCCAGTGGTTGGCTTCCTCTGTTAGGTCCATTTTGTCTTGGGCTGGAGTTCCTGGTGTTTTCTCTGGTCACAGCTTCCGTAATGGTGCAGCCACCTCAGCTGCCGCTCGGGGTATCCCGGATCATCTCATCAAAACCCTTGGTCGTTGGTCAAGTGATGCCTACCACCTGTACATTCGTACTCCGGCCAGCACTATCATAGGTGTGGCAAGCCAACTATCTTTAGGTACCTTCCATTTGTTTTTTCTGTATTTTTCCCTCTTTTTCCTGGCCTAGGGTGCCTCGGGACTTTGGCAAGTTCGGGCCATGGCTTCCCCCAGCCATGAGCCCTTTTTCCTTCTCTCCGACCCAAGCCTGTGGCCTGGTCAGAGGGTCCCTTTGGCATGAATTGAGGGCTCATGGCTGGGTTGCGGGGATTTGCCAGCCATGGGAGCAGTATTCCATCTAGGGGCTGGCTGGCCACAGTGGAAGCCCCTGGATATCCCAGGC
>CM042752.1:18692549-18735237 GCA_022496165.2 Catalaphyllia jardinei
AGGGGCTGGCTGGCCACAGTGGAAGCCCCTGGATATCCCAGGCACCCCCCTTCCACTTAAGCGAGGCAGCGGTTAAGTTTGAGAATGGATTCAAAAATACACCTAATATCTAATAGACCTTTTTCAGAACATTGTTCAGGTAAAGCCCTTGATGTGTTGATCTCTTATTAATATACCTTAAATTACCTCAATTTTCATTTAGCATTTGCTGCCATCACTGCTGTTGTTCCTTTTATTGGCACATATTGGGCCGCTGCACCAGCTGTACTTGATTTGTGGCTAGTCCAGGGTCATGGAATAATGGCCGCTGTCTTAGCAGTCTGCCATTTTCTACCTACATACTTTGTAGATGTTGCTATTTACAGTGAGATCAGTGGGTATGTACTTTTCGATTTTCAGTTGTTTAACTAGTTTTGGTCATTTTGTTTTAAATTATCTTTAAATGGACAGAATTATACAAGTAGTATCACCTGTTAATTAGAGGATGACAGGTATATGTCTACAGTGCTTGCTGTGTAGGTCAAAGTGGAGGTAAAACACATACATGCATTTAGTTGCCTGTTTTGTGCTAATTGTCATAACATTGTGGTTTTGACAACCTCCCAGCTGCTCCACTGTTTTTACACTAGCATGACAAAGGGCATGCATCTTAATTCTTCAGGTACACTATACTTTAAAGCAGGGTTCTGCAGAAGTTCTGGCAGCTGCAAAAATCGCCATCTACCTAACCTGGGCACTCTGGCTACTTAAAGAAAATATATACACCTTTTTTGGGACCAGCTCAACAAGGAAAGTAGTTGATGCTGGCTACTTCAACTTTTTCTCTGACTGCTTCAAAATTTCAGGAGAACCCTGCTTTTAAGGCGCTAGGGCTAAATGTATTAACTCTGAGATCTCTGTGACATCATCAGTGGTGGCCACCCTTATCTGACTGGTTTAGCTGTTGCTGGAGGAATCTACTGTGTTGGACTTGAAGGTGCCATTATTGGTCCCATAGTGCTTTGCTGTCTGATAGTTGCATGCAATGTGTACAGTAGCATGCTAGGTGACAGCAGCCCTGTACCACCTGATGTGGACACAATGGAGACGAGTGATATGCAAGCAAGCATAGGGGAATCCCAACATAAAGGCGATCAAGATAGAAGGATCAAAGCACTGACAGTGTCTTAACATCAGCCAGAACTCAAGGAAAGAGTAATGCATGCTATAAAAGCTGTCACCCTAAGAATAATAATTTTGCAGCTTGTGCTTTTGTCAGACTTGCCAATTTCCTGCCCCAACAAACTCCACTCTTATTTTTTAGAGCATCATGCAATACAAGTTTTATCTCATAGCTAATTGTTGCATGTATCAAGTGCAAATGTTTCCCATGTGCACTAGTTATTCAATTAAGCTAACAAATTTTTAGAATTGCATATTTATTGATAGTGCTTTTGCTGGGTTCTGGTCAAATTTCTACACTTGCTCTCGCATAAACAGAAGTGCCTTTTGAATTGCAAAACAGAATACCATATGATAGGAAACAGTGAAGGAAAAAACATGTAAAGGCATTCATTCCCTCGTATGTTTTCCATATATATTATTGACTTGTGGAGGAAAGTGTCACATCAATTCAAAAAGAAATTTTATGTCAATTAAATAACAACAGATAATATTTATCAAATTATTTGAATTCATGAGATTGTGAAATGTCAAAAATTTAATAAGCGCTTGAAATCACTATAAAAATGTTACATAGTCAGTACAAGAATATAATAAAATTATGAAACAGTTTGAAATTTTTCATCTCTCATCTCGATCAAACAAGAAAAGTTTTTATTTTTGAGACTTTCATTGATGCTTGTAACTGTCACAGCTCATCAGCACACTTCCAAGCAAACAACATGAACCTTAAATTTTTTCCATCTTGAAAGTCCAGAAGGCCAGTGATGGCTGAATTATTGGACTTTATTTTCTTTTAAACTTTTACCATCGTTTTTGTTGATACACGACTTTGGAAAACAAACACCCATAAAACGTTTCCAAAATTTCTGTCAGTCTTGCATATTATACAGATTGGATCGAAATCCACCAATCACAGCCTGCTAGCATGATATAAAGAAGGTCTGAAGGTCACACTAGGTGGCTGTGATTGGTGGATTTCGATCTGATCTGTCAATAACACACAAGACTGACGGAAATTTTGGAAACGTTTCCACGGGTGTTTTGTTTTCCAGAGTCGCGTATCAACAAAAACGGTGGTAACAATCTCAAAAAGTATATGCATCATTTTGAGTTATGGTGGTGACATCTCATCATTGTTTTGTTGGAAATTTATTGCACAACTGTGGGTTTGAAAAGGAGCTAAAAAAACCTCATGTTTCCTGACTGGCCAAAAAAGTCTTCTTCAGGCTGATTTTGGTTATTGGACTACTCGGCTGGTTATTATTAGTTGTAAATATAAAGATCCTCTCTTAGATCCGGAGCACTGAATTAAGGTTTGTGGACTTTGCTACAACTGTTAGTACTGGGCCAATACAAACTGTCACACAACTAATGAAGCCAAGGTCTTTGTGTCACCCTGTCAAAGAACATGACAGGAATGTTGAGAAAAAATTATGAGTGGGCACATGCATTCAACATTTCTCAAAAAATATGAGTTTCCATGTTTTATGACAAATTTCATATTGTTTTCTGTTGCCACATGTTGTTATTGTTGCCCTGAAAGTAAACAAAGTTTATAAGGAGTGATATTATGGTATGGACAAAAGACAGAAACATTTATTATTATATTCATCAAGTACACAAGAAAACAGCAGGAAAATTATAGAGAGAAATTTGAGCAAAATTTAACAATGATTGCTGCTTGACATTGGGTTGTCCTTTTGATCAATGTTGTTTCAAACAATACACAAGGAGAGAATTCCATTCAGTTTACAAACACTTTATTGACAATCAGTATTACTTTATTAAAACTTGCATACCCTTGGGAAATTTTCTACAATTTCTGTACTTAAAAAAAGCATTTGAGCCATTTTTAAAACTGTTATTGTGAATTCATTTGTTAATATTCTTAAATACCCATTGTTTAACAAGTTGTTGGTTTTAAGGCAAAATACTGTGGCTTTGTGCTGGAAAATTTCTAGCAACTACTATTATTAAGTAAAATAAAAAATACAGAATATGTTTTAAAGTGAGTTTGCTGTTGCTTTCTTTCTTGTGGAGTAGTTAAAATAAAGTAAACTCTCTGTTTGTAAGTGTCATCTCATCAACGAACCTGAAAACAATTGAAACAAGGAAATGATGAAAGCTACACTTGAACAGTGAAACCTGTTTACAAAGAAAATAAGATATGGACAGCAGGAAAAATAATTTGTGCAAAGTTGGCTGTTGCTACATGAATGTATGATCGTGCGTGAGGTTAATCCCAAGAGGTAAACATGCTGCAAGAGTAATTAGCTGAGCAGGAAGTTTCCAAAAGTGACAAATCAATGTACTGCTGTAGGTTGACAAAATAATCCATTTAATGGCAAAATCATTGAAAAAGTTGGGCACAAATTCACAGTCCAGCACAAATTTCAAGCAAGCTCTCAGAGTCGGGCCGGAAGGAGAACTCTCCTTCACTCTCTGCCCTATTCCAAGAGAACTTGCTTTCAGGCTATTCAAGCCTACAGATGTTAATGATACTGGCTAATCTTTTGATTGCCTCTGGTGACCAAGAAAAGAAAATATTCCACAATGATCTGGCCTGGGTTGTTCAAAAGGTGGATACACTATCAACAGGATAAATCACTATTCAATAGATAGCATGGGTTGTTGGTTAACACTGATCCTCTGGATAGCGATTTATCCAGTGGATAGCATTATCCAGCTTCAAACAACCTGGACCTGATCTCTTATTTACAGATTCACATGTTTTAGAGTACATGTATGCAATGAAAACAAGCACTTGACAACAAAACTGCCTGAATTGTTCTGTGTACCTTGTCATTTCACTATTGACTCGAGGGTGATGTTCATTCTGTGTCCATGTTTCTTGTTGTACTCCATCTTTCATCCAGTAACTATAGTTTATATTTGTTGTTACTTGAGTATGGTAAATTTCATTTGGTCCTGCATGTATAGTAAGACATCAAAATAATCAATGAATGCTAGTGTCTGCATTACTGAAATAAAGTTTATCATCATCATAATCCATACATGAAGAACATATTACTGTGAGACTAGTCTGCAGTACAGGCGTGTTTTGGCAAGTGAGTGCTATCCAAGAGGTCTGGGGAAAGATGAAAGGTCATCGTATAAAGTAAGTCTTAAAGAGGAGTATGGGGGAAGGGTAGTATCTACTCAATCATGAGCTAATGCCAATAACTCACACTGAAAATGCCTGCACTGCAGGCTACTGTCAGACTGCTTCTGGGTCCCACTTTCTAAACATTACTTAAAGCAGTTCTGAATTCTCTCTCTCCTTTAAAAAAGGATAAAACTGAACGTAATTATAAATTTGCACAAAATTTTTGTACAGTTTCATGTCAAAATTTCACTCAACTTAAAATCAAAGATTGCTTTCAGATTTTCTTTCTAATAAGTTTATTACAATTATGCTCCAAAGAAAGCTTTTTAACCCCATTGTATTCCCTAGGATACTCATTCCATTACTTCCAGATTGATCCTGGAAATCCTTTGAAATGGTTTTTTTTTCAGGCCTTTTTCACATACCGTTGGTTTCATTCACATGATTAAAAAAGAGTGACTGCATTATGATGAATTCATGATCATGTGACGAGTGTATCTCTGCCATTGGGGGAAGTCGCTTCACAGTTTGCAAGTCTGTTAAGTTTCGCACTATTTAACAAGACGCAATCCAAGATATGTCTCAGAGAAGAGTTCAACATACGCAAAATCCATCACATAGATAAGATTTGCCTTAAACTTGGACCTTTTGAGGAATTTGCAAATGCTGTGCTGCTAACTTTGGCCATCAGTGCCAAAAGTGTTTACCATCATGTGATCACTTTTGTTAATCATGTGAATGAAACCAACAGCATGAAACGGCCTGGCAAAAAGCCATTTCCAAAAATGTCTGGGATCAATAGTTACTTGAAAATGCCAGTTGCATCCCATCACGCACTTTGAAATTGTCGCCTTATTTGATAAAGATAACAAGATGCCCTAATTTTAAACGATAATCAAACCCTCGGCGCTTTAACCCTTTCTTGACAAGATACTCATTTTTGTAACAACAGGAGTGTTAACTGTTCTAGTTTATTTGATTTTTACAGTTGCACTCGCTTAGCAACAATAAAAGAAATTGTTTATATCGTACGACGATAAAGGAGAACAATTGAAAGCAACATAAACAGTCTACAGCTGTTCTACACAAGTTGAATTAACTTACTGAAATGACTTTAAAAATTCATGATAAAATATAATTATCTGACTCCGTAATGTAAACGAAGATCTTACCAAGTTTTGGCCGGATGTGTTTGTGTACGCGTTCAGTGTACTTTACGTAAGATCCGTTTGCTTCCGAGTTCGGATAAACCGGCTCGCTAAGCGTAGTTCTTTGTGCTCCACTAGTTGGTGTTGCTGTTCCTGGTTGATGACCAGGTGCTGGTGTCGTTCCTGGTCTTGTTACAGCGGCTTTAATTGGGTCTTGCAATCCCAAACGCGTCAAATTAAAGAAGGCCATCGCTAACTAACCCGTAAAACCGAGTAAAATCTGCAACAGCTGAGGTTGTGTTCGAGGGAAGCGTGTTGCTATGGTAAACAACCTCGTTTTCATTTCAGAGGCCTGGGATCTAACGAAAATTAAAATGGAGGACCAGCGAGAGGAGGTTCTTCAAAAGATCTTGTCGAAATTTCCATCTGGAATATCCTTTGCTTTTGCTTATGGTTCAGGAATATTCCATCAAAAAGGAAATATTTCCTCGCAGAGCATGCTAGATTTCGTATTTGTCCTTCAAAATACTCGTAAGTGGCACGAGGACAACATGTACGGCAAACATCATGCCTATCACTACTCATCAGTCCGATGGCTTGGTTCAAGGGCTTTAGTGTCATTGCAAGACAAATTCGGTGCAGGTGTGTACTACAATACTCTGGTGCCAATGGAAGGAAGAATGATCAAGTATGGAACTATTAGCCGTGAAAATTTTCTTCTAGACTTGAACGAATGGCAGTGGTTATATTTGGCCGGGCGCTTGCACAAGCCGGTTCACATGATACTACGACCGAATGACGAAGATGTTGTATCAGCTTTGAAGGCCAATTTGAATAGCGCCGTCACTGCAGCACTCCTCTGTCTTCCTGAATACTTCACAGAGGAAGAGCTTTTCCTAAGGATTGCAGGATTGTCTTATGCTGGAGACTTTAGAATGGTTGTTGGCGAAAACAAGAATAAAGTTCAGAACATTGTTAGTTCAAATTTTGAATCTTTTCAAGAGCTTTATAGACCAATTCTCTTGAATTCTGGTCAACTGTATTCTAGTTCTTCTGGTAAATATCACCAGGATCAGGCGAGTGATGTATTATTATCTCGATTAATGTCTCTACCCCAAAATTTACAGCTTAAAGTAGCTCAAACTCTTGAAGGCAAAAAAGAGAAACCTTTAGTTGAGAGTGCATTAGTCAAGGCTTCAAAAGATAGAGCTGAATGCTCACAGTTAGTTAACAAAGGCGTGACAGCTATTGTGAAAAGATCAAGTATTACGCAGAGTGTTAAAGGAATCTTTACTGCAGGAGGTCATAAAACATTGATCTACAGTGTGCAAAAGCTTGCAAAAATGATGAAAGGAATTTTTGGAAGATGAATGTAATTTTTGGTTTTCAGGTTGGACAAACACATTTTTATCATGGTGAATAGTGTACAATTACTTTTCATTGTATCTTGGTTGTGGCAAAGGTTATCAGAAATTTAATGAAATTTTATTCTTGCTTTATTAAGATAATATACTGAGGCAATAATGGAGCTGCATTTTAAAATAAACCACTGTTAGTTATTCTACATTATGAGCATAATTTGTTCAATGTCACTCTGAATATTGCCCCAGTATTTTAAACACAAAGGGTCCACAGTTGAAACTTGATCTGGGAATTATGAATAAAACTTGCTAAAAAAATATAAAAATTGCTGATTAGGTTGTAGTAATTTGGAAATTATACGATTCCTATAATTCTGTAGCAGGTGGTAAAAAGTTAAGTTGACAAATCATTTAGAAGGCAACAGTTACCTACCTTTCAATCCTGTAGCACGTAACTAATCTGAAAGAATTCCCAGTTAGAGAAATCACTTTTGTCCACAACGACAAAAGAGACTCGCATAGCTGTTGGGATTGCTTTATAAATTGCTATTTAGTCAGATCCGGACAAATTTTTGCATAGACTAAAACTTGCACTGTTCCACCATGCGTTTTCACGGGACAGGGGGAACTGGACAAATTTTTGAACAAGTTTCGGACCTTCTTTTTTCAGGTCTGTGGAACCGTGCAAGTTTTTGTCCGTACAAAATGTTTTTCAGACCCGTGCAAACGGGGCCTGAGAAGCTTCTGAGTCTTCTAAGTATTCATTATATATCCCTAGCTTAGAGCACTGGTTTTTTTAATAGTGCCGGGGTTTTAGACGCTATCCACATTTATCGGTAGGATTCGTGACTTAGTTGACCCGCACTTTGATGATACAAATGGTAGACAGGCCAACTGGTCAACTGAGATAGGAGAACTTTGATCTTCAGAGCTTTGCTCTACCGGGTACGTTTTTCAAAAAGCTCTGTTTTCTGCATGAAAAGCAGGGGAGGGGCTTTATAGATCTCTCTTAGTAGAGGCTGATTTTCTATTAAATGCCATTTACCAAGGGCTCCAGCATTTACTCAATGTTTTCAAGGTTGGGCACAAATAGACGATATTCGGCAACAAACGGCAGCATTTGCGCGTTTATTTTTTTTGTAGAATGGACATTCTTTCGCCAAATTTAATTTCTGAGAGAGTATTTTCTGAAAGGTTATCTGGATAACCCCTGTCGCGTAATCTGCGTTTGAATTGTGCAATGTTTTCTTCAAATCCCGGACGCCTGAAAGGGGGCAGGTGGTGAAGTGTGTTTTTTTCTGTCGGTTTGAAGTGTGAGCGTCGCTCGAGAATGGATCGCTTCTTAAATCTCTCGCGCTTATATACGCATGTATTTAGGAAAGTTGTTTCTGTATCTGAAATTTCAGCCGTGAATTTTATGGTCTGATAATAGTTATCTGCTAGCTCATAAACGTGTTTATTTCCTCTTTGTTCACTAAATCCCGCCAAGGTCTTGAATAATCCATTGTTCCAAAGCTTCGTCATCTGTATGTGGGTCAACAAAGTCAGGAATCTGGCAGTAATTAAGCAATAGACCACAAGTTTCTGTGGGTTATAAGCTGATAAACTACACGGGATGTTGGTAGAACACGAGAAGAATTTGTAAACCACGAGCCGCAGGCGAGTGGTTCATGAATTCTTCGAGTGTTCTACCAACATCCCAAGTGGTTTATCAGCTTATAACCCACTGAAACTTGTGGTCTATTGCTTTTATATTATAATTCAGAAGATGCGCGATTTTTCCGTGGGTTTACCGGCACAATAACCCACAGAGCGCGCGCATTGATTTGGTTATTATAATAATAATCATTATAAATGTGGATAGTGTCTAACACCCCGACACTGAACCAATGGAAACAAGATTGATATTCACAAATGAACTTGATAAGAAAATCCTCCCAAAATAGCTCAAATAATAACTTGACAAACGGCGCCCCATACCACAGTAGAGATGCTTAACTTTTTTTCTAACATATCTGTCACATTTCCTCCCTCATTGTTCTGCCGTTTAGGTATTCAATTTTTACTTAACTTAATCTTGTGAAGCCAGAGACCAGACGATTGGGGTTTCCTCTTCGATATTCAGGAAACTTAGTTTACATTTTTTTGACCGTCTCAATATACTGTTATATCCCTGACGATTAGTGACTAAAAATTATTTCATGAACGTTGTGATGAGTTCCACTCGAACATTAATAGAAATGTTCCTACAAGGTTGAAACTTTGCGTAATTGATTCGGAATCAAGCTCACCTGTACGCTGTGTAGTCAGAGAAGAGATAAATGTTTATTCCTAATGATTGTGTCAAACAACTTAACAAATCACAGCGAAAAACTCTTAGAACTCGAACTAATCTGAGGGAGGGCGTAGGGGCCTTTTAGAAACCGAAAAAACGCGCAACAAATCGCCGAAAACCGCAAAATAAAAGTCCTCACTCACAAAGCTATGGTAGTCTTTAGAATCTCTCTTTCTGTTATTAATTTTTATATGCATAAACTAATTCAGTTACTTTCCAAAGTTCGTTCTGGTTATTCCCTTGTTAGTGCATAACACATCGTAGTCTAAATCGGCCCCACGGACTTACAGCAATGTGAAACTAGAAACTAACTGCATGAAGAAGTGATTTTATAGGTGATTTTTGTTTAAAACGGACTCCACATTATGAAGTTACTTTTTGATTGCTATGGTCAGAATTTTACAACCAAACTACTTTATTTTACAACCAAACAGTCTCTCCTTCGCTTCTATTCTACGTGAACGAAGCTAGTGAGCGCAATGTTATTCGGCCCGAGACGAAAAGGGGAGACAACTCGCAATTAAGCTATAGAAACTCGATGCTCCACAGTCGTGCTTTGAAGTTATCTTGAGCTTTTCAGATACTGCTTGGCCCGGGGACCCGGGGGGGGGGGGGAAGAGGTACCAGGCTAATGGGGATGTGCCGCGGGATGGGGTACTATTTTTAATGCGATCGCGCATTTTCTGATGTTTGCGGTAAGGAAGTCATTCATATTTACCGGCGGTTAGAAAACGTACCAGAATATTTGCACTGTAAGTGAAAAGTGAAGTGTTTTTTCTGATTAATACATATTTGCCCAAAAGTGACTAAAATGGAGTCTATAATTGACCACAGAATAGACTATAATGGGGTAGGGGTTCTGAGAGGTCAGCGGCACATACCCAGCAAAAATTAACCCACGTACCTCCTTGACTCAAATAACGGCTGCTAAAGAGACTCGGCTGTCATGCATTCCTTTAACTGTAAGTGGTCTCTTGGAATTACAGTTTTAGCGTGACTGCAAGGTGTGACATCCTTGGCAAAATAAAAAAACCGTAAAGTGCATTGGACAGAAGAATCCGAAAAACCGCCAACATTGTTGACAAAGACCGAAAACCAAAGCCTAAATTGGAGAAAACACGCAAACCGCACAATGCACCAAAACCGAAAAACCGCAGTTTTTAAGAGCGAAAACCGAAAAACCAAACCAAAAATTGGCCAAATCCGTAAAACCGAAAATCCGAGCGCCCCCTCAATCTGGATACTAAAAATGTAACCTATGAGAATTTAAGCGCTGGGAAAATTACGCACTATCCTGCGAAAACTCCAGCCGTCCTTCTTCGCTCCCGACCATGTGCAGCTTTGCGCGAAGGGTCTTCTCGCGAAACGCCACTCGGGCTTGGAGCGAAGAAGGATGGCTGTGTTCGCAGGCTAAGCACGTACGGCCGCGAGTAAACGGCAGTCACGCTTGATTCCGATGGTGGAGGCACCTGGATCGTATGGTTTTGTTCCTGATTGGTTGACTAAACAAAACACAGAACGCTTGCTATAATTGGTTCTAGAGATAGCTGGAAAAAATTAGAAACAAGCAGCTTTGTCCCAAAGCGGTACCATTACATGCAATAAACTGGATGGTTCCTGGGATTTGTTTCTTGTTATACATGGCTCTTCGACTCACTGAGGTCTTGCAATCACATCCTTTTTGACGTCCTTAGGAGATGCTGCAGACACATACAAAGCCACTATTTTGGTTTTATCTAAGGGACATCTAAACATAAAGATGTTATCCATATCACCACGAGCCTTCCCTCCAAATATGGTCAGTTTGTTCCATTTCTGTGACAACACGCCGCTGACACCATCTTCTTTGCTTACTTGCTTCCCGTCCACCCAAAGTGATGCTGTTCTTGTCATGGAGTCAAAGCTACCCACGATGTTATGCCACTTGCCAGCGGTTATATCTGACGAGCTGGACTGGACACGAAATAGCTCTCTCCCAGAATCCCCTCTGTGCACCCATTCTCCTCTGCCATTGCGCAGTAGCAAGTCGTAACGAACAAAATTTGTTGCATCGGTGGCCGTGATGAGAGGAATCACTCCCTCAACGTCATTCAACTTTACCCACATTGAAATCGCAATAGATTTCTTTGGTTTTCCCTTAAAACCCGGTTTAAGAACTATTTCCCCATTGTTCCCAAAATGGATGGATCTTCCCTGGTCAGTTTCATCTTTCAAAATGCGAGCGTCGCCCTGTAGCTGACCATTGTTCTTCTGCGGTGAATCATCAAATACCAAATTGTCCTCAGACTTCTCGAAAGTCAGTTTTAGCACCGCGCATTTCTGGTCAAACTCTTCAGGATTTCCCAGGCCTGGAAGAATTAAAAGATTTCAGGAGTTTATGAGATGTTTGACACATGTTTATAAGTATACGCTGAATGGCTTTCTGAAATCGCTTAGCAAAACGGTCAGTTATATTCGAAAAAGGCGCGTTCTCGTGTCCTCGGTCATTTTCAAATTCATATATACGGACCTTTCAAAGCTGTCACTGAACTGAATTGTTTTTTTTCTGGATTGGTCTCTCGCCGAAGCAAAAAACTAAGTTTAAAAAGGCTACTTTAAATGTCAAGAGGTGAGTTAAAAACAAAATTAAAGAAACACCAAGGGAAGACATGACAGCTAAATCCTGCTATTTCAGTTTGACACTCGAATGAAGGAGCCATCAAATTCTTATTAAACTAGATAACGTTTTTGCGAAGCCAGATATAATCAAGAACGCAGTCTTACAGCGTAATGTAAGAAATACCGGAGACTTGTGATAATGTTATTTAATTAGTTTTTTCATGCATTATTTTTTCAGTTATACACTGAACCAGTCTTACTCAAACGTGTCGCGGTGTGTCATATCATCAACACTCGACGTGTTATGCTTCACCCATGGAAACCCAAATTCAAGAGATTGCTTTATGTTTTTGCTGCCGAGCGAGCAAGCGGCAACATAATCAAGATTTAACAAGACTATATAGATCGGCGTACGAATTCTCGAATTCATCACTTCTTACCACAACGCATTGCATTTAACCAGAGTGCACTGCGTTATTTCTTACAGAGTTCATCGTTCCACGAGCAACATGAGGATGTCACACCATCGAGCCCTCGTCCTTTTTTTGAGTGGATTTTATTGATAAAGTGGTCATGTTTTTTTGTAAAACGATGTGAAGGAGATCGTGCTTGACTGTCACATCTCTTGCTTTTGTTCTTAAGGATTTGTAACTGATCTGGACGATTAATTGTGGCATCTTAATTTTAAAATTAGTATGTCATTTCTTAATTAAAACAACGAAAAACCGTGGAACACACTAATTTCATATATACTGCGATCTATTCGTTCTCATCCAAACATGCATCTCGATCGAAGGGTCCTTGACACGGTCTGTGAAAATTCTAGAAACAGTTATGCGAACAAGTACAGAGGTTATAAGTAAGATTTCTGCTCCTACAATTTCCACATCGCATCACGATCTGGTAAAGGAAAGGTTGATCTGTATCGCTTTATGTCCAACATACATGTAGTTCAGATCACTCTGTGCTTTTTTGTCACACCTCGCCATCGATGCGTCACCATGCATGAAGTTGATTTATTATAATATGGCTAGCTCAAACTCCTGCGCTGTGATTGGCTACCCGAACGGGCAAGATGGAGCTGTCTTGGCTGCTAGGGATTACTCCGCTGTGTCCCGCAAGAAAAATTCCACGGAAAGCCTTTGACCAAGCTTGTTCGGTCAAGATGGATGGATATTGGCCTCGTTCTTTTTCATTGCAAGTTTATGGACCAACACGGAGTCGAGGCCCACAAACACATAAAAACGAGCTTGGCCAATATCCAGCCATCTTGACCTCACACTTGGTCAACAACCCATATGTTAAGTTAAATTTCCGTTTTTCTTTTCTTGCAAACGATTTTACACTACTAAAAGAGCTAAAGGTTAACGTAAATCTTGGACGCACTGGTGGATAAATCACTACGTGAGAGAGTGTGCCGGAGCATCACTATATTTTAGATATCCTAGTCTAGTTCATATCGTGACTCACTGTTTATCTCATCCGACGGATCTGGTGTCGATTTAGTTGCTGTTGGAGTGAATGTTCGAGTAAACTGTTTATCGTTCATCACTTGTGCTGCTTGCAACATTTCTTTCAATCCTGTATGACTTTGTCTCCGGGAAGCCTGGGCGCTACGAACACTAAATTGGCTTGTATGGCCCTCCAGCATGCGACTTCCTTCGACCCCTGCGCCTGACGGACCTGGGAACCAGACCCCTCCTTGAGCACCAATAGCAGCTGACAACGGGTTTGTTGGTGATGGATTAAAGAATGGGAGTCCATTTTGGTCGTATTGATTGGCGTCAAAGTTTCTGCGATAAAGTTGATTCTGCAGAACGTGCTCGATTTCTGCGTCAATATCTTTTACAATTTTTATCGCTTGTCTCTTTGCCGCATACAGTCGCGAGAGTTCCGGGTTGGGTATCTGTGATCGCGGGACGGGTTTCGGGATGTCAGAACGGAGAAGGTAAGGCGCGTAGTATTGAGGAATGATGTGACCGAGGTAAAACGAGAGAGATGGCTGCATAAAGGAGACGAAAGTAAGAAGCATATGTATTCTTGCCATAGTATGATTCACCTATGGAATTTGAACAAAGGTAAATTAAATGCGTCTCTTCTTCAGAGCAGTAGTAGAGAAAGCAGATTTCATATTTTTTTGCCAGGTATTGATTTATTTGACATTCATATAATTACAAGAGGGAAACTTCTGATGAATTTCTTGTCTATAGACGAAAACTTATTCACTTCGAGGTTTCCGCCTTATAACGATATAACTATAGAGATCAGGACGATCGGTCAGTCCAACAGTTATTAGTTAAACGTTTGTGTGTTTGTGACTTAGTGTCATCGCTCTTATAACTTAAGTTATTGTGATAAATTTTAAAAAAAATAAAAAACGGCTTTTTGTCAAGTACACGCGCTATAGAGTAATACCACGAAACTTGTTGATGACCCTGGGCATGCGCTGTGGGGTCAATGTTTCCTGGAGAAGCTGTGCATGACTGAAAGTTTAACCCAGGTCTTTAAATAACCTTATTTAACACTCATACAACTACAAAAGAGAAGTTACTGACCCTGCCGTTTGCTTGTTTGGGATCAAAGAGCAGAGACAGAAACTCGGTAACGGCAAAGACACCACGTTTGTTATCGCTAACAGAAGTAAATCAATCAAACACTCAAGTAAAATCATTTCTCATCTAAAAGTGACTGATCGTAACTTCCTACAACTTGTTAAGGCTTCCTATGGCGGAATTGTTTCCCCGTGCCCTCTAACTTGAACTGTAAAAAGCTTTCCAGTATTACGGATCGGGAAAAGTGTCACATACCTTGTAAACAATGATCAGCAGGTTGTTTAGATGTGAAGCAAAACTGAACCCCTGGTAATTGTTCCGGCTAAAAAAATGACCACCTTCTTCTGACAAGCCGATAAGAACAAGAATTAACTGATAAGGGAACCAACGTGAAGGGATTTGGGTAAACCTAGTTTTTAAGACAACCTGACTAAACCATAACTTTGCCGCAACAGGTACACGTTTTCCGGGTTGAATGATCCTCTCAATTATTCAAGATGTGTGCAACTCCTTTTAACAGAAATAGTGCTATTCTCAAGACAAAATAAGGTCACAAGTGTAATCAGACACTAAATTAAGCGCGAAATCATCCGAATCATCGCTTTTCTAATACAGAGACATGGCCCAAATGATGTTTCTGCCACAAAAGACTAAATCAGTTAAAGTGATTTGAAAGAACCGAGCGATTAATCTCCAGCTGAGAAAACGTGCTGGCCCGGTTGTCGGTGAGACCGCCTGATCCACAGCTTCATTTTTATGAGCTGATTTCTCGTGAATTGCGAGGAAAATTGCAAAAGAAATAAGATTTCTCTTGGACAAACGTAGTATATCAGATAGGAAAGAATGTCAATGGTTTTGAACCCAGTTTCCGCCGGTCACTTGTGGTTGTAAACGAAGGTTCAGAATTGCTTATTGTTCACCTTTACGCGGATGACAACCGTGGTAATTAGCAAACGATAGAGATGGGGGAGTTTGGGTTATGAGTAGAGGCTTAGTTTTCCATCATATTTACGAATACAAGGGAGGAACAATTTGCATGATGATGATGATAGCATCAATGTACTTGATTTATCCATGTTGGCAGGTCTTTAGAATGGGTTACCTCAGAAAATATCAGTTAGAGGTGCATGGAAATCGTACTCCAAACATCGTTCCATTTTCATCCCCAGATCGAGTCAACTGTCCCTCTTAGCCGGTGGGGTCTTGGTATGAGGAAAAGGTGGTTCTTATTGGCTAAATTCTTGAACTTGACTAAAGGTTTCGCTGATTCAACGTTGTTTTCTTTCCTGAGCCCGTCCATTGGTTGAAATCTATATAAAGCTGTTCAATTACATGCAGTACCTACAGACCCTCTCAGATTTTAACAAATGGAATAAATTACGCAATACATACAGGTGCTGCATTTGCCTTTTAACTGAAATATTTGATTGCCGTTCAAACGACAGGAACCATGATAGTGTGGGACTCGTCACACGGTGCATCACTAGTGTGGATCATGTAGCAACTTACTGATGAACAAATTATAAACAATTATTGGATGAGGTTTTTGTGATATCCAGAATAATCAAGGGCGAGGTAAGCCGAGACCTTGATTATTCTGGATATTGACAAAGACCGAATCTAATAATTGATTAATTATACTTGCCGTGAACGAAAAGCGAAATGAAAATCATGTTTTTGCTTCTTCACTGACGGCAAGCAACACAAAGCGCGCGCGCTTGACATGATTACTCTTTGGAAATCATGCACTGCGGTCATACATGACATGATAACCCGCGACCTTGAGTGTCCTTGACATGATAATTGTATAATCTGCAGTTGTGAGATTTCGAAAATTCACTGTACGCTTTCAGCGAAACAGAAAAGAGCTTGAGAATTCAATGTATAATAATTAAATATATGGCCACAGTGCATGATTTCCAAAGAGTAATCATGTCAAGTTCGCGCGCTTTGTGTTGCTTCCCGTCAGTGAAGAAGCAAAAACATGATTTTCATTTCGTTTTTCGTTCACGGCAATGTATAATAAAACAATTAGATTTGGTTTTTGTCGATATTCAGAATAATCAAGGTCTCGTTAAAGGTTATCAGCCTCAGCTTTCGGCTTCGGCTGATAACTCTTACCTCGCCTTTGATTATTCTGGATATCACGAAAACCTCATCCAATAATTGTTTATTATTATACATTGAACTCTCTAACTCTTTTCTGATTGGCCGAAAGCGTACAGTGAATTTTTGAAATCAGCGTCCGTGACGTCATAACTGCAGATTATACAGTTATCATGTCAAGGACACTCAAGGTCACGGGTTATCATGTCATGTATGACCGCAAAGCATGATTTTCAAGGGTAATTACGTCAACTTCGCGTGATTCGTACTGCTTGTCGTCAGTGAAGAAGCAGAAACATGAGTTTCAAATTTTTGTGATATCCAGAATAATCAAGGTCTCGGTAAGGGTTATCAGCCTCAGCCTTGATTATTCTGGATATCACAAAAACCTCATCCAATAATTGTTTGTTGATTGACACTTTACCTCGGGGAAAGTAGAACGGAGCTTGTTGCAGTCACTGAGGAAACACTGAAGGAGTAAATGACAGCAGGAGCCATAATCGATTATCGCTTCTGCTGTCATTTACTCCTGATGACAGACGATATGCAGGAGCATCCTACCAATCTATTTCTTTCAGAATCAGACCGGCAGGGGAAGTTCTGCTTTCTAGGTAACCTCACCCTAACCCGCAAAGTGCTGGCTGAGTTCGATTGTTCCTTCTGAAATAGCTATTGATAAGTAACTGGCTTAACAAATTCTAAAGGAGTAACTATTGCCCTGCGACCACACCCAACTGCCTAAATAGAAGGTGTATGGTCATGTGTGTCAACCATCTAAGAATTTTTCATCTCGGATGCTAAGCAAAATTGCTCATGAGGAGAGACCGACACCTGTATCCCATGCAAATTTACACTTACAATGACTAGCATCGACTGTATCGAGCTTTTATGCGAGTGACAACGGCGAAGTCAAAACTAGCGCCTAATTAAGAATCTCGCAACTATCCAGACTACTCAGTCCATTTGTCGGTTTAAAAATAGCTCTAAATGAATATGCAGAGAGTGTCTAACGCCTAGCAGAAACAGAGAACATTAGCCCCCGTGTTTCACTTTCTAAAAAAAATACGCTGAATTATTATTCTTATTATTTGAAAAGCTTTTGATCTTTTCACATCTGTGTTCCATTCTTACTTATCTTTCGCTGTTAACTGGAATGTGTGACACGGTTTATCACAGTTTTGAGCACTGATAGCAGCAGAAAGCAAGAATTAATCCTGTGAGTAATCAGGTGACCTAGGTTTATAAATAATGTCCACAAAAGAGGCTCCCCCGTCTTCAAGTTAGGTTCTAATACGAAAGTCAAGTTTCGTTTTTGATGCTTAGATAGAAAACAAGAACGCAGGTCACGTCATGAGTTATTCCTATGACTTTCTCATATCCCCACGATTTGACTGATTACTATGACAGGGGTCTGGACAGGTGCAGGATTTGGATCATCGTAATGGTATTGCCAAAGTTCTCGTCGTTTCCACGCCTAAACGCTTGGCTATCAACAAATTTTAACACCGCCACAAGCTGATTGGCAGCATGTCTTCCCTCTTTGTCCTTTCCAGGCAGAGAACAGAGGAATATGCAGTTTTTTTCCCTTTCAACCACCTCCCCCTCCCTCCCCTACCACTCCTGATCAAACAAAATATACATATGACCACCCTAAACAATTCGGAAAGTTGTCGACATCTCGAGCGTCCATACACCTTATTCTAAAATGGCCGCAATTTTAGTATTCTTTTGTTTACTTGCAAATTAAATTTTAAACCTCGGATAATGCAATTCTAGCTTTCTAATTGGTTCACTGTGTCTCGGTTACCAGCGATTATACCTACGTTTAACCTTATTTGGAAATTAATGCGGCAAATGTGGCTTGGCATGAAATTTTATGTGGGAAGCCAAGTTCCGTTGGCAAAAAATTTGATGAAATAAAACAAATTCGGTGAGCTGTCTACAGAAGAAATACAAGAAATTAATGGACAATCCCATCCAAGTAACAACAAAAAAGCCATAAAGTTAGGAATGAGAATATTCATTGTTACGTACTCGTTAAGTTTCCCTTAAAAGCTGTGAAATTTCAAACATGAACATCGAGATTTTACGCATTCATGAAGATTGCGTAACGACAACAATTTTTACCTTAATGTTACTGAATGGCTTGCTAGTCCTAGTGGCACCAAATTTTCGAAACCGATAGAAGAAATGTCAAACGAGGAACTGAATGTTTTTCGGAAAAGTTTTTGCACGTCTGTGAGGAATAAAGATGGCACAATGTCAGTTTACAAAAGTTCATCAATGAAATCCATCTGAGAGCCGCCATTGATCGTTTCCTTCGCTCGCACCCGGTCATCAAACTGTTTTCCACTATCTCTGACCCCGCTTTTACTGAGGCAAACAAAGCATTAGAGCATTTGCAAATGACCTCAGAAAAACAGGCAACATTGCCGGCCTAATAGAGCCCATAATAAACGGTCAGAAACTAATTTCCAATGAACAGATGAAGAAACTGTTCGACAGCCGTGAGCTCGGACGGACAGAGAGCAAAAATGCCGCAAAACTACAGAGAGCGACCTGGTTTTACCTCAGTCTCCTTTTGGCTGACCACGACAAGAGATTCAACGCCAACTAATGCCAACAATTCTGTGCTTGCGAAAAATCCATCAAGGAGTTGAGTATTTTGATGAGCGGAACAGGGAAGCGTCGGCTCGAATCTTTACCAGCCACAAAAAAACCATCAGGATCTCGGAGATTCCGAAGATGAATCCGATGCTAAAATAGTTTCTGTCCCTGACTCTAAAACTGGCCAGCAACAATCTCCACATATACAGCTCGAACTGATGCAAGGGCAGCCACAGTAAGGGAACGCTGATTGAGTTCTTGTCGAGAATAATTTTGACACAACGTCTGTCGCATAGCAATCAAAGTTTTCCGCAGTACTTTTACAACTGTTATGTGCAAGTGCACAATTAAAACTCTTCTCGATGACTCAAACTTGAACGCCTTTCAAACTTCCTGATTAAGGTTGAATATCCTTCGTTTGCCACACGTTCCTTAAATTATAGATGATGGTAATTTTCGTTCAGCAGACTCGCCGGCTTCGCTTTCAAATTTTCATTCAACGAAAGTTTACAAAACGGCGCGCATGCCATGTGACTTCCCACTTGCTGTTGTTTTTGCCACATCAACTTCCGGTCGTTTTGTAAAATTAAAAACTAGTAAAATTTGCTCTAATTCCCAAGCAAACAACCGCACAGAATTTAATAAAACAATTATTCCATTCGCGCTTGTTGGATATGAGATGGTTATAGCCAACTCGGCCCTACGGGCCTCGTTGGCTATTTACCATCTCATATCCAACAAGCGCGAATGGAATAATTGTTAAATATTCTTTTGAATTTCTAGTTTAAGAACAAGGCAACAAGGGCTAATTTGCAAGAAAACAAAAGAATACTAAACTGGCGGCCATTTTGGAATAAGGTGTATAGTCTATTGTTGTGCCAAAAC
The DNA here is from genome assembly GCA_022496165.2 of Catalaphyllia jardinei. Taxonomy (NCBI): domain Eukaryota; kingdom Metazoa; phylum Cnidaria; class Anthozoa; order Scleractinia; family Caryophylliidae; genus Catalaphyllia; species Catalaphyllia jardinei. Next base: position 18,712,412 of record CM042752.1, read on the forward strand.
TTTCATAATAATCTTGTTCTCATCAAGGAAGGGTTAACGCCCGAAATTTCAACTCTAGAGTATGCGCAGTTTATTTACATTTATCAACTTCGAATTGATAATTAGCGTAATCCTTCAAGTCCCGCCGACGCCGCAGTTCGCAGTTTTTTTCTTCATAGCTTTGGTCATTCTGAGAAATACTTTAGATAAATGTGATCAAGCTGAGATTTATAAATTGCTTACAGTTTTACTTTATTCCTCTACGACCACAAGTCTTAAATTAAAATAATGCGCAAGTCAACTTTCACAGGCAGTGTCTGCTGATAGATTGAAAACGTTTTCTACGTTGCCTTCACAATGTTCACGATAAATGTAATAATGTAAAACAAATAATTTATATGCAATGTCACTCTACTCAAAGCTCTTCTTTACCTTAATATGTAAATTTGACGGACAGGTCAGCGTTCCGTGTTCGACAGACATTACAACATTATATACTGATTCTAGTCTTTTCTTTCCTTGCGTTAATTCGACACAAACACTTTATGCTTCATAAAATTTCAGTGCTTTTACTTGTAAAAAGGATATTATTTTTGAAAATACTAACAAAACTTAGATATGCCGCATAAAATTTGTTCAGAGAAGTAACAACGGCAGAAGAAATACACGATAATTCTGACACCATTTTACTTTGAAATGCTATTTTCTTCAGGTTACCTTACAGTTGTTACTAAGTGTCAGGTTAGTTCCATGTACATTATTTTAAAATCAACAGCACGTCTCGCTGGAAAAACATTAGATTTATCGCTTAAACCTCATTATTCAAACAGCTTTCTTGGTTTTCTCGTTTCTCGTTTGAGTCACAGTCAGCTGCACATCACAAAATATCTCAAACACGAAAGACCGTGTTTGACCACATTTCAAAATATGGAGAACACAGTTGAAAATATGACACGTGACGGCGTACCTCTAGGTGGTCACACTTTGTCTTGAGTGTTTAATATATCTTATCAATCGAAACTAACACCAAGCAGAAAACAGAGAAATAAAATCGCAAGAATCTATCTCGACTGAGATGAGATATTGAAACACTGTCACGGTCATGAATTCCTTTGTTTAAACTTGATGAATTATTAATGAGTTCGAGAAAGTGTTTCAAATCTTCTAGCGCTAGTTTTGAACGTAACATTTTTGACCGAGGCTTTTTATAGACAGAAAAGGACTAAAAGGTGACCGTCCATCTAATGAACTTAAACACATCTTAGCACTAACTCGGAAACTGTCCATTAAGGTCATTGTATATTTTCCTTCTCATATGCTGCCATCCTCGTCATTCTTGCCACCACCTAACCAAGAAAATAAAATAAAAAACAACAACAACAAATCTTTAACCAATTACTATAGGCTAAGAATGTTCAGTTACTTCAGGTTCCAAAGTACGAGCAGGCTTCTTCATTTCTGTGGGCAATTTCTTTCTGGATGGCAAGTAACCAATTTCTTCCTGGATGGCAAGTGATTTCTCGAGATATTCTCTTGCCTTCTCATATTCGCCAACTGATCGATACACGGTTCCAATGTTTGCAAGACAGGAGGCTTCTCCATTTCTGTCACGAAGTTCTTTGTGGATCGCTAGTGATTTCTCGAGATGTTGAATGGCCTTCTTATATTCACCAACTGATTGATACACAGCTCCAAGGTTTCTGTGACAGCTTGCTTCTCCATTTCTGTCTCCAATTTCTTTCTGGATTGCGAGTGATTTCTCGAGATATTCTCCAGCCTTCTCATATTCGCCAAATGAATGATACACAGTTCCGAGGTTTGCGTACGAGGAGGCTTCTCCATTCCTGTCTCCAGTTTCTTTCTGGAGCGCAACTGATTTCTCCAGGTATGCTTTAGCCTTCTCGTATTTGCCAATGTTTTTATACAGTGATCCAAGGTTTCAATAACAGGCAGCTTCTCCATTTCTCTGTCCAATTTCTTTCTGGATGGCAAGCGAATTCTCGAGATGTTCTTCAGCCTTCTCATATTCGTCAACTGATTTATAAACAACTCAAAGGGTTGCAAGACAGGAAGCCTCACCACGCATGTGTCCAATTTCTTTCTGGATCGTGAGTGATTTCTCGAGATGTTCTATGGCTTTCTCATATTCACCAACTGAATGGTACACAATTCCGAGGCTTGCTGAGAGGCAGCTCCTCCACTTCTGTCTCCAGTTTCCTTCTGGATCGTGAGTGATTTCTCGAGATGTTCTATGGCTTTCTCATATTCGCCAACTGAATGGTACACAAGTCCGAGGTCTGCGTGAGAGGAAGCTTCTCCATTTCTGTCTCCGGTCTCAATCTGGATCGCGAGTGATTTCTTGAGATACGCTCTAGCTTTCTCGTATTTTCTAACTGATTTATACACTGTTCCAAGCTTTGCATAACACGAAGCTTCTTGGTTTCTGTGTCCAATTTCTTTCTGAATCTGAAGTGATTTCTCGAGATACTCTATGGCCTTTTCGTATTCGCCGACTGAATGATATACAGTTCCGAGGTTGGCGTAAGAGAACGCTTCTCCATTTGTGTCTACAGCTTCCTTCTGGATGGAGAGTGATTTACCGAGATGTTCTCTAGCCCTCTCATATCATATTCGCCGACTGATTGGTAGACAGCTCCAAGGTTTCCGTGACAGCATGCTTCTCCTTTTCTGTAGCAGCATGCCTCTCCGTAGCAGCATGCCTCGCCTCTTCTGTCTCCAATCTCTTTCTGGATTGCAAGTGATTTCTCGAGATGTTCTCTAGCCTTCTCATATTCGCCGACTGATTGATACACAGCTCCAAGGTTTCCGTGACAGCATGCCTCTCCTTTTCTGTCTCCAATCTCTTTCTGAATGGCAAGTGATTTCTCCAGATGTTCTCCAGCTTTCCCATATTCGCCAACTGATTGATACACAGCTGCAAGGTTTCCGTGGCAGCATGCTTGTCCCTCTCTGTCTACAATTTCTTTACTGATTAGGAGCGCTTTCTCCGAGAGTTTCTTTGCTTCTATGTATTTTGCTTGATGAAAATACAATTCTGCAAGAAATGCTCATCGTACATTCTTCAAGTCTTTCGCCTCTTTCGTAGCAAATTTGGATAATTTTTTCGGCGTACCTTATGGCGTTTGTCTTATCGTTGGTATGACCACAAGCCTTCCACATTGTACAATATATCCTCTTCAAGAATGATTTGCTTAATTTCGGGTCTTTTATGCCTGCTCTGTCTTTCAGAATGAACAAGCATTCCTTGCATAATTCGATGGCTCTTAGAAATCGTCTGCTGTTGAGAAGGAAGCCGGCAACAATGAGGCCGATGGAGATGACTTCTATGACTTCTTACACGTTGTTCATGTCAAACTTCTGCCACAAGAAAACAAATTTGGAACTAACCATTGGTAAACTGGTGTTGTTATAAGTAATTTGAACATGTATTACTATACTATTATCGTACCTCCAAGGAAACCGTAGCGCAACTAAGAGATAGTAGCGAGGGGATTTATTGAAAAATCTTACATGTGGGAACAGCTTAAAACTGTCTAAAAGTTTGCAGACATGGTTGTAAGGAAGCCTTGAGCTCGTGTTAATTCATGGAGCAATTTTCGTCCCATATTTTAGATCAAGTTTTGGTTTAAACGCGAGATTCATCGTGGAATCCAAATTATTCTCGGGTTGTTTGTTATTTAGTCAGAAATCAGTTCTTATTACACAATAGCATAAGCAAGTTATTTAGGTGAGAAAAGACCAAACAATAAATGACGTTTTCAACAATATGTCTACCCAGACATGCGCATAATTAAATCTATTATCACATATCCGTTGCCTTCAGAAAGACAAATTTGTCAAAATTTTGCTGTCAGAAATTGTGGCCAGGGAAACCTGATTAGCATCGTCCAAAAAAAATGTTCTGACTCTTAAGCTGTTAAGCTGCTTTGGCTATTAAAAACAACTTATAACATAGTGTGCTATAAATAGGGACTAGAGACTAAAGACAAAGACAAAGGTAAACTCCTCAAAAAAATTAAAGTTGCAGACAAAGATAGAAAAACATGCCGTAAACTTTACTCACAGAAATGACTAAAAAATGGAATTTGTTATGAAAGATATCACAAAATTGAAAAATTTCAGATAAACAGGAACTTGCAAAACTGAAAGTCTTGATTACAGTCAAAGATAGTGGCCAAACATTCAATTCACAAACCGCAGGCAACACAAAGATAAGGGCACAAAACTCTGGATGGCACCTGAGATAAACATACATAGCAGCTAATCAGAGGCTGAAAGAACAGGTACAAAACTGTCAGTAATGTGACAAACAAAATGAACTGACAAAAATAAAAACTGATTCATGCAGATCAGCGTGCATGAAACTGAAAATCTCCCAGGATTGCTTTCTAATTTCTAATTTTCTGCAATGAACAGTAAAATTATCGTTAGTTCGATTATCAGTTTTGACTTTTCTTTGACGCATAAGTTGATCAATTGTCAAGATTGACACACAAGTAATAAGTCCGGCTCCTCTGCTTTGAAAAACAGAACATTTAGAAAATGTTGAGTGACTTTTAAACCATTTCCAATGTCTCCTAGCTAACATGGTATTGATTATTATTTGCATATTTTTCTCCTTACTAGGGTAGGTAATCACATGGTTTTGAGGTCAATTTGGAATTAATTTGCACGAGTGAGTTTTCCAAAAAGCTGAAATTGCACAAGCCACTTCGGCGAGTGCAATTTCAGATTTTTTAAAAACTCACAAGTGCAAATAATTTTTAAATTGAACAAGAAAAATGACATAAATATTCTTTAATATAAACATGAAAAAATTGTGTGGGGGAAGTACCAGATCTTTCTTGAAGACATTTTTTAGCATCCGAAAAAACTTTTTTTCAAAGTTTCCGTACAAAATTTTTGTCACTGTTTCACTTGATATCATTCGCTTATGAAATTTCTCATTTTCTTTTCCCCAATCATAATCCAGAATGGTGTAATTTGCAGTCGTGTTACACTTTAACTGCACTGCTCTCAGCCAATCAGAATCGAGTAATTTTTTTATGTGTAATAATTCTCACTAAAACTGCCTCTGCTCCTTTTTTAGCTGATTGAACACATTCAAACATAATGTACAAACTAAAACTTTTCTGTGTATGCAGGCAATTATCATGAGTAAATCCAAAGAATCAAATAAGGAGACTAAACCCCCTGAACACAACAAAGGCTTTTAAACTCATTTCAGACATTTAACATAATATTCTTTACATAATATCTATACGAAGCATTTACAGCAGAGCAGTTTACCATATCGCGTTTGAAAGGGAAGCAAAAAGATCTTCAGGAAAAAATAGATTGTCTCAAATCAGTGGAAAACGAATAGTCAATATATATTTATTTTACGAAAATCTCAACCAGTAGAACCTAGTAAAAAAGATTATAAAATTTGAGAGAAGCAATAAATTATGTCAAAGCACTTTGCCGTTCGAATTTGATGCAGAAATAAGCCATTCAACTTGTTACACGAGTAAACGTATCCAGAAAGCAGAACAGACATCGAAAATGTCGCGACGTACAGAGTCGCTTATTGCAATCTACGCTACGGAAGATTACTCATTACAAATAGGCGATCCAAATAAGCGAGATTCCAACGTAAAGATCTGAAGGTTATTAAGTCGCGTCAGTGTGGACATCACATGCATGTTGATAATGATAATTTAGAAAACAGTCCTAAGGAAGCACGCGCGCTGATTGGTTAAAAAGCCTGTTTGTATAACTCGATGGAGACACAGAACTAAGCGCGCGCTGTTGACGTAGTGATGGCGCGAGCAAAGAGAATTTACATTTTGATAATCAAAGTTTACAAGTTGTTTTCCTTTTTCTCGTCGTGGTGTTTTCTAAAAGAAATAGAAAACATGTACTCCGCGTTTGTATTGAGTTATACAAACACTCGTGAAAGTTTGGGAGAACTCGAAAAAGCTGTGGAAACACTCGCCTGCGGCTCGTGTTCCCACAGCATTTCTCGTTCTCCCAAACTTCCACTCGTGTTTGTATAACTCGATACAAACACGGTACATGTTTTCTATTTCTTAAATATCGAACACGTGCAATGTGACACACACGAGCGTTCAACTATAATTCTCGCTTCGATTTTCGAGATAATTCAGAAAACTACTTCCTTAATTATCTGCGATACCTTCCGAGTTGTTTTCGTCCCAAAACTCATCTTCAGGATCTTTGAAGTCCTTTGAATGTAAATTTGTCCTAGAATCTCCGCCATTTCGAAACGAAATTACTTGATTGCGCCAAAATCGTCATGTAGGCCATATTGGAGTGTCTTAGCTCAACTTCTTCCCTCTTCCACAGACAAATTTCATACCGTGAGGACCTGGGTATGAGTCGGCGTATTATGGGATTAACAACACAAAACCCAAATATTCTGAAAGAGCACACCGAGCTTTACAAAATCCTTGAGTTTCGTGTCAATTGGGCCAATAGTAAACAAGATACAGCCATTCAAAAACTTAAAAATTTAGTAACAAATGGGCTTAACTGCAGTCCTGTCCGACCTCGTAGCTCAGTCGGCAGAGTGACGGTAGATCTAATCCGTAGGTCGTGGGTTCGATTCCCACCGAGGTCAAAAGATTTTTTCTTTACCTCGTGTGGTTCCCTGATTCCCTTTACTAGGGCTAACGCCCAGTGGGTTATTCATGGGTTAAATTAGCACTAAAAAATTCACACTTCAGAGTTAATTCTCTGTTATTTCATTAACTGCAGAATACCCTGCCACTCTAAACACATCCAGAATCCGTGGCTACGTGGCTACGGAGCTACACAGCTACGCAGCTTAGTGGCCTGGCGACGGCTTGGCGACCTGGGCACAACATGAATACATCTCGTTCTTTAATCCATGACGCGAAACAAGCGCGCTACACATGAATATATCTCGTTCTTTAATCCATGACTCTACCTAGTCCACGTAGCCACGTAGCTCCGTAGCCAAGTAGCGCCGTAGCTCCGTAGCTCCGTAGCTCCGTAGCTCCGTAGCTCCGTAGCTCCGTAGCCATGTAGCTACGTACTTGGGTACCGACTTAGCATACTCGCCCTGTGTAACTCGTCAGCTTTGTGGCCACGTAGCCACTATTTTCAGAGTTGCAACTTTCCAGTGGCAGGGTATTCTGCAGTTACTTCAACAAATGTATGGATTGCCGGACACTTGTATGGTCGTCCATTTGTTTCAATATTCGCTAAACTTAATTCGCTGTCGCTAAACTTATTCGCTGTCGCTGAACTCAATTCGCTGTCGCTAAATTCCATTCGCTGTCGCTAAATATTCCATTCGCTGTCGCTAAATTCCATTCGCTGTCGCTAAATTCCATTCGCAGTCGCTAAAGTCCATTCGCTGTCGCCAAACTTATTTCGCATTTGCTAAATTTCATTCGCTGTCGCTAAAAACTAATTCGCATTCGCTGAATTTTATTCGCTGTCGCTAAACGTAATTCGCATTTGCGAGATACAATTCGCATTCGCTAAATTTTATTTGCTGTCGCTACACTCATTCACATTCGCTAAAGAAATCATTGTCGCTAGAAATTAATTTGCACTCCCTAAATTTAATTCACTTTCGCTTTTCGTAAACCTTATTCGCTGTCAAAAAAGTGGTCACGATTATTTTTATGATCCAGTTGTAAGGATAACACTTATCAAGCCCAGATGTCATACCAACAAGCGATGTGCAAATCACCTTTGGGAATTGATATTGATCTTTCGAGATGACCAGTAGATAATTTTTTTCACCGATCGATAAATCGGCAAAATTTACGCTTACATCTGCAGTTAAAGATCTTTATCGAACTCCGACAAAAAGCTTCTTTCAAACCCAATGAGAAGATTTGATGTTTCTTAGAATAGCCAAGCGATTCTAAGAGTTATTGTAGATTTGTAGTGGACGAATTCTCCATGCTTGTGCATACCATAAAATCCCACTGCCAGTCATGGTCTCAAACCGGCACTCAACATTGTTCACCAAATTCCCACAGAAAGTCTCGTCGAAACGTAATGGGACTATTTGATGTTTGTTCGGAAATGCAAAGCGATTGTAAAAAATATTTTGGATTTGCGGTAGAGGAATTCTCAGGAATTCTCCGAGCATTTTGACTACTGCAGTCTACTTGAGACCGTGACCAGCAGTGTGTCCACACAAGAATCGAGAACTTGGCGATGTTCGGAGAATTTGTCCACTACAAATTCAAAATAATTTTTAGAATAGCATTGTTTTTCCAAACAAACATCAAATGCAACACTCTTCGACGACGCTTTCTGTGGGAATTTGGTCAAGAATTTCGGGCATTTGAGACCCACGAGCACAAATCTCGAAAAATCAATATCCTTAAACCTAATCAGCTGGATCATAGAAACAATCGTGACCACTTTTTTCCGACAGCGAATAAGGTTTACCAAAAGCGAAAGTGAATGAAATTTAGGGAATGTAAATTAATTTTTCGCGACAGTGATTTCTTTAGCGAATGCGAATGAGTGTAGCGACAGCGAATAAAATTTAGCGACAGCGAATTAGTTTTTAGCGACAGCGAATGAAATTTAGCGAATGCGAAATAAGTTTGGTGACAGCGAATGGAATTTAGCGACAGCGAATGAAATTTAGCGAATATTGAAACAAATGGACGACCATACACTTGTCCGGAGACCCATACATTTCTTAGCAAATTTTGGAGTTTTTGAATGGCTATATCTTGTTCAGTATTGGCCCAATTAACACGAAACTTGAGGATTTTGTAAAGCTCGATGTGCTCTTTCAGATTATATGGGTCTTATGTTGTTAATCCCATAATACACGGACTCATAGCCAGGCCCCCACCGTATGAAATACGGCAATTGCCGAAACCCTGCGGGAACATTAAGTAATTACAGGAGCCCATTACTAGGAGCCTGCAACTCCCATAATAAGCCAATGTAACGGCATTTTTACAGACCAGTCTATTTTCAGATGTTTTTCCCGCGAAATAGGCCAGTTCCAGTCTACGTGAGCACGCTTCTGTGAGGATAAAACAATGCGGCCTCACGCGTGAACATGTCGAAATCATTTCGACATGCCGACATTAGTCCGTGCTTGTGTTTGCAATTTGTTGCTGAGGTTCCCGTGGGGATCTGAATTCAAGATAAATTCAACCTAAAATATAGATCGGCCTGTGAAAACGCCGTGACAGGAATATGGGGCAGTTGCAGGCTCCAAGTCATGGGCTCCTAGTAGTTATTGCTTTGAAAGTCGATAAATTCAACTCACTTACCAGTAGAGTTTCAGGAGTTTTTGACTCTTCTGCGTCTGAATTTAACGAAAGCTAAACTCTCCGCTTGATCGCTATGAGAGGAATACATAAGGCCATATCAGCAGGAACTTCGCCATCGCTGGGGAGGGAGGGGGTTATGCTCCGTAAAATTGTAAAGGAATATGTGTCACCCTTCTTGAAAGTGAAGCCTTGGAGCCAAGGCTGGCTAAGAGCTGCCAGAGCTTATCCCCGTTTCTGTAGCATGAAGCGGCTAGACGTATTTCTACTTCCCGACCCCTGGACGGGATGCTAGTCCCCCAGCGATTTTGTTAGGTTTGCCCAACAATTCGCCGGTTCCCATTTATACACCTGGGTTGAGTGTCTTGCCCAAGAACACAACACAATGTACGTCCCCGGCCAGATCTCGAACCCGGACCGCTCGCTCCGGAGTCGAGCACACTAACCATGAGGCCACCCTGCCTCTTGCGGCATTGTTTTTTGGTTAATTTGGGGAGGGCTTCAAGTGCCTCAAATTCCAGAGGTTTTCTGTAGAGCCACCAGGATTGTATCTGACCCTAAGGATGAGTGGTAACAGTGAGGATAATTTCTTCTAAGAATTAAACCTAAGTATTGTAGACTAGAGTTCGAAAACCATACGAACTATAACACCTAAACAGTCAAAATCCAAACCCGACCTACATGCACAGCTAGAAATATGCCCTTTGATGCTGCACGCACCTATAAAGCTCAGTATTGACCCAAGGAATGCCTCCCCGGGCGGCCACATTACATTACACTACTTTGTACAAACCTAGTTTGAACCCCTTACCTCGCTACAATCGAAATTATGAATGTTTAGTTTGAATAACACAGAACAGAGGTTGCAATTATTTTGCAGGCAATTTCAACACATCTGCCTTGATCAATTCAACACATCGATTTTGAGTATTTGCAATTGAGGTGGCTAAATGCTTGGAGAAAAACCTGAATCAGATCGAATGTGTACTCACCACTAATTCTCTTTCACAGAACAAAAAAATACACTTTAAAACCTTGTAACAGCGCGTCAGGTCACCACAGGTACTCAGTATCTGCTACATAACAGAAGAATCAGCACCTGACCACCTTGTTCAAATATACTTTTCCATCCCGGTTCAACTAACACAAAGGGACCTAATTTTATAACGTAGACCTCAGTCATTTTAAGAACAATTTTCCTTTTTTAGAGTCCACCTATCAGAATGTATCTCAGAATCGATGTACTGAGGTTAATAATTTAACATTTCCGCCCTGCAGCAGCTCTACCGACATTTGTAATTCCCTTCAGCCTATCCAAGCCAGACGCTTATTTTGTGGCTAATACTAGCAGTTGTCATCACTTCACAGTCCAATGTGTAGGCTTATTTTGTAGCAGCACAGTCTTATTTTTGGTTACTGGTTGTCATTGCTTCACAGTCGGATATTTCACTTTTTCCTCGTGTTTCAGTTTTCATTCTCAATTTATGTCAAAATTACACCAGTTAAGACACGTTTGTTTTGTTACTATATACTTTATATAGATGTATGACTCAATATGCGAAATTTGAAAAACTTCTTTCGTTTGAATTTGTGTTGCTCACCTTTAATCGCTAAAATGCGATGACATGGCACACAGGTGTTCCACTTGTCGAGTCTTTCGTACAAAATAAAATATTATCCGTTCACAGTTTCATTTAGGAAAGACTTTCACAAAAACAGTATTACGGGAGACATGACGATTTTGATAAAGTGCAATCTCAACTTCGTGAGAAAAGTGCAAATTTTGAATTACACGAGCGCCACAAGACTTTCAGTTCCTGGCAACTATGGTAGTTTTACGGCATCATGAAAACAGAGCACAGTGCGAAGTTATTGTTATTTTATTATTATTTTTCAAGAGACGTGCAGGGACGCAAGTTTTTCAAGAATTCAGTCAAATATTACATCAGCCTGCAGAAGGAGTTTTGCAAAAATGATGGAGTGTGACGCTACTGCGATCGTATTTTCCTGTTCTGTCGTATCGACTTACGCTTGACGCCTACCACATGCTAACATCCTAAACTACTTCACAAACCGTCTGCATGGAATAATGAAAAAGTACAAATTTATTTCCTGCGCAGTCAACATAATTTAGGAGATTTTGGTATTGAAGCTCTCATGTCAATTTGTACAGTAAGTGAGTAACTGAGATTAGATTCTGGATTTCTATGTTCTTGTCACGAGAATCTGACAGCCAACTTGGATACCAAGTAGACGGGGCACAAAATGACATTCATGTGCCACTGAGATGACAGCTTGACAGGAGACTGTACCCAGTCTCTTCACAGACGTTTTTCTGAATGACGTAGAACTGTTGTTTTTGACAGCTGTTTTCATCAGACACAATCTTCACTCCGCTTCATAGTTCTGTTCCGAGGCTGCTGCGTTGACTGCTGCAGCTAAATCTTGCCCTTGCTGTAACTTGTCTCCTGAAAAACGTAAGAGAAAACAAATTGACTTCAGTGGGTGGCAGTAAAACAATTTCTTCTCTATTAGCAATGGTTTTCATCAACAACATGTTTACAAAGAGTGAGGTGTTTACGGGAAAATCTTAAACCAAGATCTTGTCGTTCCCGTTTTGTGCTGGCGTCCAGTTTTCTCACGTTTCTATCAATACGTTCAAAGATCGAATAATGATATGAGAAAATAAACGGCTGTGAACACAACCTGTACAGTATTTCTCTTTTTGACAGAAAAGGGTCACTTCCTAAGAACTGCATTCACTTGCGTTTAATGTCCCACAATCACATAATTATTCATTACCTACAACTTACTTATAAGTTCAACAATTGCCCTTTGTGTTCTTTTTTCTAACTTTTCAAGCTTCTTTGCAACGTCACGCTTCAAGTCCCTGAAAACAGAAAACACATTGGCCATTTTAAGGAAACCAGTTTTTCTAATATTTTGTTGTTTTTGCACACCATATGTAGCCTGGAGTGATAAAGAGCTCAATACTACACGTATATTCGTGTCTTGCTCTGTGGCTGGCAAGTATCGGTAAGGACTACTTCCTAAAATAAAGATTGATACCATTTGCCTAACAACAAGTTATGACTGATGAAGATAACATAATAATACAATACACAAAAATAAAGATGTAAAACTGAAGATTACAGAAGTTTCTGTAGAAACAAGTATTATATATTGAAAAGTTCTGTCATTTTCTTAACGTTCATTTGCGTGTCCTATTATAGTAACTGCCAAAACAACTTTTTACTGAGAAACAGGAGTGCACAATTTACACTAGACACCCATCCAGTATGTATCACAGGTAAATGTCACTTTACACCCTGGGTGCTAGAGGTGTATTTTCTCCTTTTATCCTTTCCCTTTATTCTCCCGATTATATTCTCCCATTTATTTGGATAACGGGCCTCTGGAACCAGGGTAGTTCCTTTCTTGACATAATACTGTACACACATTCAATACAAGACTTCATAGAGACAAGTGGATCAACTAACCAGTCAGGCTTTCTTGGTGCTAAATTAACCAGATCCTGTAGTGAGAAAATTAAAGGATAAGAAAAGCGCAAGTTCTGTTAAACAAACTTCATTTACCCTAACGAAAATAGACTCTGGGAGTATTTAGTACAACAAAAGCGGTAAACCCTAGCTGGTACAAAATGTATTAGTCAATTAACGTTGTTTTATAAATAACTTTCATCTTTTTACAATTTGAATCTTGGGATCCACTTATTTAACGAGAACTGTCAGAGGGAGGATTGTTTACCTCTTGGTACAAAAGGATAATAGCTGTCCATTAAAATGAATGCACTCCTTACCACTTCATCTATAACTTTCTCAGCTTTAGCTTTTTCCAGGTGCTCTTGTACTTCATCTTCAACTGAAAATTAAAAGTACATTGTGTACTGGTCAGAAAAATAACTTCTGTTGACTTAGACAAGGAAAATTAAACAATTTCCGTATGCAAAGTAAAATAAGATATAAATATTATGTACCTTAGCAGAGAATTGCTCACCTCTCACAGAAATCAACAAAGCAGAGGTCAATTCATTGCCATTATAATCAACAGTCTACAAAAAATACTGGTTACTACTTAACAATTAGACCCGTAGCCCGAAAGGGCTACCCATAGCCCAAAAGGGCTATTGACCTGCGGCCCTTGAGGGTGAATTGTCTAATTGTTTTAGTATCACCCAACTAGTCGGACAGAAAAGGCAATCACAAAGTTAGCAAATGCAAGTTTAAGAAATATTTATTTGGGGGAAAAAACCAAAGACAAATCGGCGAATTTCGCTACTCGATGACTATTACTATTAGACTTCTAGTAACGTAGCCAATCAAAATGCAGGATTTGCATTAGTCCACTAGTTGGGTGATACTAAAACATACTATAATACAGTTTACTGCTAGTAAAGCCATGTTATCAAACTCCATATATGAGAGTCCCCAATAGATTTGGCAGGATGGGGGATTTGGCTATATTTCACCATAATACTTGGGATTTGAGCTGAAAACAGGAGCGGGAAGCGGGAATTACAATTACGAGTTGGTGCAGGATTTCATGTTTTTATGGGGTTAGGATGCAGGATTTACAAGGGGAAGAGAGCAGGATATGGGAATTCAATTCTTACGCGACCTAATAAATTGACGAGCCTTTAACCCTTTTGTGCATATGGCTCTGTCAGGTTTCAACTAATGAATAACAATGGCTTGGTACCCTGTCAGGTTCTGCCACACATATCCATTATCACTTGACAAAGTTACTATCATAAAACTGTATGGAGTCTGGACATCAATGAACTCTGTCCATTTCTTACATCTTCAACACTTGCATATGTAATCTTAACTCCCCGACCCTTTCTATATTTTCTAGTCTTTCAACCCTTTGTACAATGCTAGTCTTGTTTTGGCCAGGATGGCCATATTAGATGGTGGTAATAGTGATTTACTGAACAAAGTACGACTCAGAGACATTGTAAATTGCGTCAGCACATGTTACGAAAAGGATGTGTGAGCAGTAATGCCTTCATTTGGAAAGAAAAGTTCTGAGCACAGATTTCAAGGAAAGTGAAGAAGCTGAAAGCTTTGAAAAAAATTGTCAGATGTGTTTTATGGGCCATCTCTTGAATATGGGAATGAAAACTATTTTTCTTTCACTCATTTCTATGACAAAAGAAAACAAAAACAGTTAACAGTTTACAGAAAGAACCATCATTTGATAATCATTTGTGCTTACTTATCTGCAAACCTTTGAATTCTTTTGTGATATTTTATGTGATATCTATTTTCCAAAAGTTTCTGTGTTAATTATTAAATTAATTATCAATGTAATGCATGCGCGAACTTGACTGGTTTCTTTCATTGAAAAACAATAGAACTGTCACTTTGTCGCGTCATGCCAACGCGAGAAAGTGACATAAAAGCGCTATTTATATCCCATTCGCCACTAGCGTTCATCTCTCAATTACAGGAAGAAAGGTCAACTCGCTCAACTAGTCAGGGAAAGCGACTTGTTTTTTTGTGTTAAACGGCAAATAAAAACTGTATTGACCAATATAGTGGTGGAACAGGTGAAAAGCCGCATGAATAATGCAAAAACAAGGCAACGGTAAGTCCGTGGTTCATAACAAGCATGAATATGCTGATGTGCAAATGTTATGATGGAAATTTTACTGATTTTATACATGAGTCCTTATCATATTTACAAAACTGTCCTGATAGCTAAAAACAAATAAATCGGAGTCAATCTCACAAAGTTTACCTGAGCGAAGAGAACCTCAGTGATAGAATGTCTGAATATCGAGAAAGAAAACCAACGAGTAAAGGTCTGCTTGCTGGAGTAAAATGTCAACAAAGAAACGCTTGCATGAGCGTGATCCTTTCAGTCTTTCCCAAGCCTCATGAATCGGTTTCTTTGCAAAAATCCTGCTATGTTGCTGGTTCCATTACTTCTCAGTTCTTTCCCGATTTTCTAAACCTTTCTCAAAGCTGCCGGGAGAAAGCCGTCTTCCTCCAGCACCATTTCCCTCCACTCAAAGTTCCGTCAAATGGCATTGAAGTTATCACCGAAAGGTCTCGATCACACACAAATTGACACTTAACAAGAACCGTGTATCATTGATCTTTGATTCTGAGAAGTTTTAGGGCAAAGCCAAAGTTGATTGAGGATGATGCAAACGGATTTGTGAAAGCTCTATATCAATTCTCGCATCTTTGAATTCTTGACCTCCTAAAAAAAAAAATCAACTCTTGTGCATGTGCAAGAACGTGATTGTGTTCCTTTAACAAATTAATAATTAACACAGAAATGTCTCTGAAAAGTAGGCAGGATCAGGATTTCCAGACAAAACAGAGCAGGATGGCAGGATTAACAGGGAAAATTGGGCAGGAAAGTGGAAAGTTTTCAGAACCTTACATTTGTGGACCCTTATATAGATATGTCTGCATGCATCATAATCCAATGATGCATGGTTATTTTTAATTTTACATGCAAATATATTTAAAATTGAACACAAGGACCCATTTAAGAGAGAGCTACCCTCACCTAGTTTTCATTCCCTTCTGTTCCAACTGCCCATTCCCAATTTACAGTAAACACATTCCCATTTTCTTTTGTCCTGCTTTTATGATAAGACATCACCTAGTTTTCACATGACTACAAATCAAAATGCAACAAGCTAGTTTTATTTTACAGCAGCACACCTGATAGAGGTTTTGCATTTGGCATCTTCTTGTCCTTTAATGTTTCATCTTTGGGTTGGTAGTTTCTAAATTTTATTAGCCTGGGTGTAGGTCTATAAAAACAACATCAGCATAGTGAAAACTCAGGTGTGATTTCAATGGAGCTAAAACAGAAAGCAAGGACTTTTTTCACTAAGGAGGTTCAGTAAATACATGTAAGTGCAATCAGAAGAACTAACTGTAAAGAATGAGAAATATTAATGACATATATTAAATCAATAACTTGAAATGCGATAAGTACAGATGTTTCATGAGTTGCATACAGTACAGCCCAAAAGTAATGCACACGCAAGTGGTACAAGAAGTTCTTGCGCCGCAAGAACACGCAAGCGGTGAAAAGTTAAATTGCACTTTATCCGCAAGAAGTAATGAGTCCTACCGCAGGCCGCAAATACTCGCAAGAAGTTTACAGTAGTTGGCCTAACCAGCAATAGACATATTTTACAGCAAATGCGAACGGCAAAACGTAATTCTGTTTTCCTCTTTTTTCCCGTAAGAAAAAGAAAAAAACACCTACGTATTCAGGACAATGCAATTCTTTCATCAGGGAAAGAGTATTTTACCATTTGAATGAACGATTTGTGTCATACAGAACCGGAGATAAGTTTTTTAACTAGGTCTTGAGAACAATTGAACACAGAATGTTTCCTTGAAGTAAAAAGTAACTTTAAATGTGAACAGCGTGTCATAGGAACTTTGATAAACGATTATTTGGTTGAAGAAAGAGCATTTTACCATTTGAATGAACGATTTGAGTCAAACAATTAGTATTACCGGAGATATAATTTTTTCAACAAGGTCTTCAGAACGCATTAGAAATAAACATGTCGCAAGTGACCTGCCGATGTGTGCAAAACACAGAACTTTTCCTTGAAGTAATAACAAAAAATAAACGCGAGCAGCGCGCCATAGAAACCTTGATGAACAATTGGTTGGTTACAGAAAAAGCATTTTACTGTTTGAATGAACGATTTGTGTCAAATATAACTGGAGATATAATTTTTTTGACAAGGTCTTTTGGAATGGGTTAAACATCTCACAAGCGACTTGCCGAAACACAGAACTTTTCCTTGAAAGAAAAAATAACTAAACGTGAGCGGTGCACCATAGAAACTTTGATAAACAATTTTTTTGTCAAGAAAAGAGCATTTTACCGTTTGAATGAATGATCTGTGTCAAATAAGTGTCAAAAAAATGGTAGTTTGTTGGTGAATTTGCGGAGTGATTGAAAACTCGAAATATGATACACTGTAGCTTTCATTGATCGGCATGTCACATTTTAACAATGTGCAAATTTCACTTTGAAGCCTTTTTCATTCCCATAAAAATAATATGCTTCATGGAAAGAAACTCAGATCTCTTCTCTGAAATAGCTGTTATCAATTCAGATAGAGTTCATCATCAACTTATTTGAAGACCGCTGGCATCACAGGAACACAAAAGATTTCGATATTTTTCACAAACATGGTTCGGCAAGGTATAAAATGCTTGCAGGTGAAACCGGTGTTGCACGTTTAAGTCATACATGTAACACAAGGTACGCAAGGACAAATCTGTTATATCTCGGCCAATAAAAAGTTATTATAGACAATGATATTTTTAGCCGTGCCTTTCGCTTCACTTTACGTTTTCAACGTGGACCCTGTCTCGTTCCTTTCAAAGTGCCACTGCTAAAAGAAGTTCTTGCACTTCAAACATCCCACCACAAAGAAGTTCTTGTGCTTTTATCATGCAGCCGCAAAGAAGTTCTTGCGATTTCCAGACTCAAGCTCAAGCGATCCACAAGAAGCCGCATGAAGAAGTACTTCTTGCGGATGCAAAAGAAAGTTCTTGTGCATGCGTTATTTTTGGGCTATACTGTATTATTTTGTGGCGGGGTTTGCCAGGTGGGGCGGGGGAATGTTTCTTCTGTTCTTGTGTGCCGGTACACAAGAACCGATACAAAAGACTCAACAATACACAAAAACTAAACAAAGGCTCGTAAAAGGAGTGCAATATGACTGTATTCCCTCTGTGTACCGGTAAACCAAGACACAACCAGGATGAATGGCCACTTACGCTGGTTGAGACATGTCATCTAAAGTTCTTTTTTCCCCTCTTAAGGAATCACTCTCATCTGTGGCCTGTAAATCACAAGAGTGTGAATTTAGGGCAGAATATGCGATAAATTTGTGACATGATCACTTCATTGGCTAAATGTTTCAAGTCTCGACATGTTTCAACACAGTCTACACAATATAATCTGAGAGATCTTAAAAATAAGCGAAATTACTAGCAAAATATCTCATGCATCTCAGATACCTGTTCATCTGCCATTCCACTTTTCTTTCGCATTGCTTTTAAGCGGTCTCTACGTTTTAGAGCTTCTTCTTCCAAAGTGCCCTCTACGGCCGCCATATTGAATCTTACTGCCCGAAAGGCTTGTGGGAATGGTAGGAAGGATCACGGGAAAAAATATTTTACGAGAGAAACAAAATGGCGGACGTTTGGTTGCTAAAAACAATAAATGTTTTTTAGCGTAACAGTTTATAGATTTTTCACAAATTTAAAAGAAGGCTCATAAGATATCTAAAATGGCTTCAAGTGATACTGTCACCCTGGTAAGTAATTAAATTGCTCCGAAAAAATATTGAAAATTCCAAAGATAGACTTTTTGCGGCGTCCTCGGCCGGGTTGCTATAAGCATATTTATTCGTTGCCATCTAATAATCAGCAGCACGATTTGCTGCAATTATCGTTGTCTTAAATAATTTTCTTTTTTAATATCTTAATAGGCTTATATCAACTACTACTGTCGCGAAAAGTACTACAGACACCTGCAGAATGCCTGTCTCGAGAGCCTAAAGAAATATGGCAACGACCCAGTATTGATATTTTGGAAGGCATTTGGAGTTTTAATGGAAGGTCAGTGGTCTGATTACAGACATATATAATAAGCTTAAATGACTGGCAATACAAGGTCCCAAAATATTTGATATGGCATGATCGTTTCCTTTTCACCATAGGCCAGGGTATCTATTTCCTTCATAGCCAAAGAAGCTATTCCTATGTAGCAAAGCATCGTGTTCTGCTTTTATCGCGATATTAGCATCTTAATGAATTGTAACTTTTTTATTAAGGAGAGGGAGTTTCCTAGTGGGATTGCCTCCAAATTTAGTTGCTTTTCAACGTTTTGCTTCTATGTACACCTTGTTAAGCTTTATGCAAATCACACTTATAATTATCTAGTGTGGAACTCTAATTAGCTGATATTGTTCAGAAAGTCACAAGTCTGAATAATACATAAACAATATCTGAGAAATTGACAACAAAGCAGAAAAAAAAAACGCACTCACCTTACAGAAGTCACTTATTGTTAACAAAGTCCTGGCATTATAATTAAGCAATAGACCACAAGTTTCTATGGGTTATAGGCTGATAATCCACGCAGGATGTTGGTAGAACATGAGAAGAATTCATAAATGATGAGCCACAGGCCAGTGGTTTACAAATTCTTCGAGTGTTCTACCAAAATCCCAAGTGGTTTTTCAGCCTATAACCCATAGACATTTGTGGTCTATTGTTTTTGCATAATAATTCAGAAGACATGCACGATTTGGTTATTATATGAACTATTTTAAAAAATTTCTATACGTGTGCCCTGATTTTTTTAAAATTTGGCGTGCTGAGCATGAACCCATCTTTTTTAGCAAAGATGACTTCTGAAATTTTCAGAAGAAAGAAAAATCATCGAACTCGATTCTTGTGCATAACAAAACAAAGAGTGGACGCACACATCATTTATTTTGATGCATGAGGGTTCTAGCTGGTGATATCCAATTTTTAGATAAGTATTTAGTATGTAGTTATAAGTATTTAGTGTAAGTGAATCGACTTCAAATGTAGGTGAATCAACTCGATCATGTAGGCGAAATGACTTTGGTCATGTAGGTGTTGTGGTTTGTTTTTTCTGTTTGGTTACATTTTTTTTAAACCCGTTTAAACTTTTTCAAACCAGTTTAAATTTTTTTAAACCAGTTTGAATTTTTCAAACTGGGTTGATTTTTTTTTTGTCAACTATCTTTAAAAAAGGGAAAATATCTCTTTCCATTCCTCTATTCTATTCTCCCCTTTTCGTAATGAGTTGACACCAGCCACTCATTAAGCATGAATACTAATTAACAGTAAGTTTCACTTTTTTTTATCTCATACTTACCAGGATTTGAACCGCCAACCTCTGGATCTCTTTCCCACTGTCATTACCACTTGACCATGAAAACAATGAATGCAAGAGCTCTCATACCAAGCCCCAAGCCCCTCTCATATAAATTTTAATTTATTCATACATGAACCTTGTCTTAATTACTAAGAAGCTAACTAATTCCAAATAAGTGGTTAGACCTAATCACTAACCTCCCAGCCTAACATCAAAGCTAACCATTCAAAATAAGTGCTTAGGCCTAACTAACTTGAGTGCTTAACCCAAATTACTAAGACACATGCTCTCATTCTGCTCAAAATTGAAAATTAAACTGGTTTAAAAATTTCAACCCAGTTTGAAAAATATGAACCAGTTTAAAAAATTTAAACTGGTTCAACAAAAATTAAACCAAAAATAAAATCAAACCACAACATAGGCAAAACTACCTTGATGTAGGCGAAACGACCGGTTACCAGAAATGCCTTATGCTAGGGCCAGGTTTTGAACATGTGCTTGAAGGAATTGAGTGCATTTAGCTATTGTTTAGTGTTTTGCAATTATTTTTAATATTTCCTGAGACACCAAGGTGTATGTTATGGAGATAGGTCTCAAGGATGTCTGTTCTAGCTTAAGAGATGACTGTATTCATGGCAAAGAGGATGTGTACAGTATGAAGAACATACAGTTGGAACAGTTTGGAAACAGGTGTTCTGTAAGTTGCCTGATTTACTCTATAAATATGATTTATAGACAGAGCCTCTGAGGCAATAAGAGAACTGGAAGTGATCAAAGAAAAGCCAGATGTGCTTCTGTGCGCCACCATGGCACTAATCCATGCACACAAGAAAGCAAAACTTGTTGACAGGGAAGCAGTTCAAGAGCTGGAGACCAAGCTCAGGCAAGATCGACAGTCATGTGGTGAGATGGCACTGTATTTTGGCAGTATGTTCCTGTGGCATACAGGACGACATGATAAGGCACGAGAATATGTTGACAGGATGCTCAAAATGGCTACTGGCAACAAAGAGGTAAAAATACACAAGTAGATACTAGTTTAAACTGCATAAGGTGTACATTTATGTTAACTATATTTCCTCAGCCTCCTTAAAGCACAGTCATGTAGCTAATGTCTGGCAGATGTTTAATGCTTAGTATGCATAATAACAATAATTGGACTCAACTTTTTTTCTCAGGGCCTTCTTTTGCGAGCTTGGATTGATATAACCAGTGGAAAGGAATCCCATGTTAAAAAGAGTATTAAAATGTTTGATGAAGTACTCGGTGGGTGAGTATACTGGTGCTTTGCTGTTTTCTGGTAGTGGTGCTTTATTGTTAACTATTAATAATAGCAATTTTGGTCACAGTGTTACTAAACAGCAACAACAACAACAACAACGTTATTTACCTCATTTTGCCTCATTATTTACCTAAATTTTACTTGGAATAATAAAAACTACTAAACCACAGTAGAGAGGGATATTGATCTCCTAAAAATAATACAATGTGAAAACTAAAGAGTTAAGAAGGTTAGGAGGCCAATATTTACACTATGGTCGGAAAAATAAACAAAAAGGATAGTCTTTTGCATGGTTTTGTTAGGCTGATATAATGTTATTTACATCAATGTTTTCATTTTCATTTTTGAAACTTTACCTACTTGTAGGTCTGAGGTCGTAAAAAATTTAGATGCCTTGTTTGGAAAGGTGAGTACGGACAGTTTTTCATCTATTCCCCAAACACGTTTTTACCATACTAAATTTTCCACTTTGGCATTGATACTTACACCACATTGGTGCACATCCATGCATGAAAACAAATAGGCCAGTACAGATCATGTTTCTGGTATTATATTTTATGTACAAAATGTTATTGAAGGAAGTACTGAATTATATAGAGCTTAGACAAGCTCAAACTTTGTCCTGGATCCAGCTTGTTTTCTTGTTATGTCCCATTAGACGGGCAATTACTTGCATTTCAGGCTGTAGCCATTAACAATATAATAACTGTTTGTTGACTGAACTTTTTTAAAGGCTAAGTACCTGGAGACAAAGAATAACTTCAGTGGTGCACTAGAACTTGTCAATCAGGTCTGTATTAAAAAAACTGATACATGTACTTCTTATCATTAACTGTGTATGGTATATTAATTAAATAGCGAGAGAACAAAACCAAGCCACTAGCTTGTTATGCGGCAGCAAAAGAGGCGAGACGTCCATGTTGAACACACCATTTATTGCACACGTTCAAGCACGCGTTCATCCGGGAATGTTGGATTACATAACAATCAAATGCGAGTAATGCAAAACAGTAACGTGACATAACGTGACAAGCTTACCATACAAGATTAGTGTTTGCTTGCATTTTAGGGAGGCAAACTTGTCAGTATTATTTGTATAATTCACAGCTTTCGAGTGATGCCATTAAACAAGTTGAGTGTTCCACCTTTGTTATGCAGCTTATTTTATTTATCAGTACTGTAGCAATAAATAAGATGGTGTGTAAGTGTGTTGTGTTTTAAAGTCAGTAATTGCAAGAGTCAGTGATCAAGTGAGTCATTTGGGTCATTCAGTCAGTGAGTCAATTAGACCGTCAGACAGACAGGGGCAGGTAGTCAGTCAG
>CM042752.1:18735637-18745637 GCA_022496165.2 Catalaphyllia jardinei
TGTACAATGCATTGTCAGTGCTTTTATTCAGCGGTCATGGCAAATTCTAAACTGCACTATTCCTGGCTATTTATTTGAAGAAAATCAAAATTGTTGGTAATCAATTACCTAATAACGTATGAGGAACACAGTTCTTAATGTGTGACACTATATTTTTTGTTTTGTGTTTTGATAGGGCTCTTAACAGTAACAGAAACTGCATAGAAGCACAGAGGATGATTGTGATGTACACCTTGTGTAGAGATGGAAAGTACAGTGAGGTGAATGATGAATAAGAAAGCACTTTGTAAACATTCTAACTTTCCTGATGGCTTGATCCTTGTGATCCGAACATTTTAACTTTTGAAATGGTTGAGTTTTGCACTTTTTCAACTTGGGTGCCAGAAAATGAAGCATGAACAGTTTGAATTGGTGCAAAACTGTGAAATGAGATACCAAATAAGGGCACTCCCTAAAGCTACTTTTAAAAAGAGGATTCAAATGATTTTGTCAAAAATATTGGAAAATGAAGACTCTCAAAAAGATTTAGAATTCATCATATCAAAAGTTAGTTGGTACTTTCCAGAGCTGTACTTTCTTTAATCTGTTCTAATTCTGTTCTGTCCTAGATACTTCAAATTAATTATGTAGCCTTAATGAAATAATGCGAATACAAGTTTCCTCGATCCCTTAAGTAATTCTTCATTTGCTTTTGCTTTTCCTGTGATACATTTCTTTTAAACTAAGACTAGCAGATTTCATTTATTTTATTGTTCCTGGCCCGCCTCGATTAGCTTTTGCTACCTGCAGTGCCAGGTCTGTCACTAATGTATTGAGCAAAATGTAATAAAGTTGTCTTGTCTTGTCTTGATACCTGCAAATCTCACATTTTGAAATTGTGGCCTTGCCAGGGTTATTTTGATTAAGTTTAAATGAATACATATCTATCTTTTCAATGAACATTACAAGTTCTTGCAAATTGTTATATTCAGTCTGTATTGATTGTTTTGAATGTTCAATTGTTTCAGGCCTCAGATAGATTAGGAGAGTTAATTCAGATGGTGGACAGATGTGAGCCAAGGAACTCATTTTTGTATCATGATTTGTCACAGGCATTCAGCCGACTGGTATGTATTAAAATTACTTGCAAACTGGTTATGAGTACCAGCCATCTGGGTTGCAAAGAGCACTTGTCTTTGAAGTTACATGTAAAGTAATGAACTGCATGTTGATGGTTTTAGTGCGGTAGAAATGATCTGGTGTTGCAGCAGACTCTCACACTGGTAGAAAGAGCTCAGTCTCTCTCTCCTACTAATGCTGAATATCAAACAGAGGTAAGACAATTGTCTATATTTCTTCTTAATTCTACCATACAAGTTTTTATTACATGATAGAACCAGCCCTTGTAGTTAGTCCTCATCTAAACTGATGTCAATTTGTCAGTTAACCAACAAACAAGCAAGTGAACAATCAAACAAATGAATGAATGAACAAACGAATGAGTGAATGAATGTATGAACAAACCAACAAACAAATTACATGTAGATATTCAGAGTAGCGAGGGAGAATGGTACACAGATTCATCTGACTACTAGTGTGTGATGTTTTCTTATGGCTGGATAGGTTGCTACAGTCATGCATAATACCAAAAAAATCCAGAGAGGTGTATTGCAAGATATCGGAATACAGTGGAAACTGTATATAACAGCCACCCTCAGGACTTGAGGAACTGAACACTCAATACAAGATCACTAAAAACACTCACTGGGTGTGGTCTAATGTCAATTTTAATGATGTATCAACAAGAACACTTGATTTAAGAAGCAATTATAGGATAGTTAAAGCTCTTTCAGGTGGTCAATACTTAAAACAAAGCTCAGTGGCAACTAAAGGGCATAGTATACGTAACATATACCTAAATAATTGACTTTTCTCTATTTCTTAAAATGCCGCCTAGTATTAAATTACCCATTGGGGGAATCTTTATTCCTCATAATCTCGGCTTCTCAGTGATTTCCCCACCACAGTCACTACTCCCAGGTAATCTACAAATTTTAAATTTAATGTCAATTAATCTAATTATTATTGTTTTTATTATGCTTGTATTTCATTGTGTGTGGCAAAAAAATTAAATAAATAAAATAAACACCG
The DNA here is from genome assembly GCA_022496165.2 of Catalaphyllia jardinei. Lineage (NCBI taxonomy): Eukaryota > Metazoa > Cnidaria > Anthozoa > Scleractinia > Caryophylliidae > Catalaphyllia > Catalaphyllia jardinei. The sequence goes on from CM042752.1 coordinate 18,737,768, forward strand.
TGTAAAAATACTGTGTGCGCAATTGTCCTACAGTACTATATTTCTATGACTTACAGTTCACAACAAAATATCTCAATCATTTCACAGTTTGACTGTATTCCATTCTCTTCCAAATCTGGCATGGCGGTAAAGTGATCATCATTATCATCAATATAAAACTAAACTGCCTTTCATTAGGTTGGAAATCAGCTTATATTACACCATCGAATCCGAGAAGCAATGAAGGCATTTCGTACTGCCATGAAGCTTGATGAGACAAGTGTGCCAGCCTTAACAGGTCTGTAAACCTCAATTTAATTTCATTTTTTGAAGAAATCAAGGTCATGCATGGGAAGCCTTAATAAGAATTTCTATTCAACAATGAAGCAAAAACATACGGTATGGACATGGTATGCCAGTCTCACTGTACACTAAAATTTGATATTTTGAAAATTTCATCAAATAATGGGGACTGAAGTATCCTGCAAAATACCAAAATGAAACTTGTACCCTACAAGCAGATTTTCCTTTAAAAATGACAAATGCAATAATAATAATTATAATAATTTTATTGCTTCTATAGCGCATGATACATGAGAAGATGCTCTCGTGCGCATGTTGCGCAAATGTTCTCTGCAAGGATGTCAGGACAAAGCCTAATAGGCGTGCCAAGCATTTGTTGTAGCCATATCTCTCATGCACTAGTATGTGCTTGTATTGTAGATTTATTGCTTACCTTTGGGTCTTTTAGGCATAATCAAGTGTCAACTGATAGAGGGACAGCTTGAGGATGCAGAACAACAACTAGAGTTCCTCAATGAAATACAGCAGTCTATTGGAAAATCATCTGTAAGATGTCTGTTTTTTCCTAGTCGATTTTTCTTGAAGTTAGATTGCTAGAGGGAAGAGTTAAATTAACAAATATAAATTGCCTTTTTCATAGGAGCTGTCATACCTAAGCTCTGTCTTGTACAGACAGAAAAACAAACCAGCTGAGGAAGTGATAAACCTGCTAAATGAATCTGTTGATGTTCATTTTGCTTCTCTTAAGGTTAGACTAGTAGTTACAAGTCAGCAGTAGCTTTCAAGTGCACCTAAACCCAAAATATATTTGTTGCGTACTAAATAAATCTTTGCACCTGTTTGAAATGCACTTAGCCATTTTAAACTTAATCTTAACTTTCTTATAAGCTGTAAAAGTTATGAAATCTAGCCATTATCTGTTCCAAAACCGAGCCAGTAAGGGGCATGGGTCTAGTCCTGGTTTTACCTCACAAACTGATTTGCATCGCAGTAAGCCTTTGTAAACGTGTATGCAAAGAAGTTTATGGCGTAAAACCAGGACTAGACCCATGCCCCTTAATGGCTCAGTTGTGGAACAGTTGATGGCAAGATTTCATAACTTTTATAGCCTATAAGAAAGTCAAGATTAAGTTCAAAAAGGCAAAGTGCGTTTTGAACAGGTGCAATGATTTGTTTAAGCAGAAAAAATATTTTGGGTTTAGATGCACCTTCAATATTGTCATAAGATAAATTAGAAGTCAATTTGACACAATAATTTGACACAATAAGTCATAAATTTAAAGCTAATAAACTTGTGAATTATGGACAGCAAAGAGACTGCATTATTCAGGTGTCTGATTGTGTTAACAGGCTCTCAGAATAGTCATAATCAATAGTCAATATTTAAAAGCAGCAGAAGGGAATGTTCAGTGTTTCATCTGTCACTAAACGCCAAACTGAAGACTTCTACTCCCATCGAAATGATAAAATGCTTCACTCTGAAACTGATGTTCTCTGGTTTCATATGTCATAGCGTGATTGGTGAAAAAAATCTGTGAATCTTACGATGAAATCATGTTCCCTTGTACAAAGTTTTCATTTTATTACAGGATAGAATCAGCATGTACATGTAATCATGACAAAATGAAAATCTGGAAAATATATGTAGTGCACAGATGAACCAGTGTCTGTAAAGTGAGGATGACTCTACCTGAATGTTTATCACTTGGGTCAGAAAAATGCATCCCTATATCAGAAAAAAATGTAATCATATATTAAGCTTTCCATCAGGACAGGTACATATTAGTAAAACTGCCTGTAATAAGGGGGTGCCTGTAGAGCGGGGCTTTAGTATTTGCTTCGTGCCTAAGCAATATAATTATGGTCGTTACTTTTTTAACTCTTGCATGTCATCCCTATCAAAATCAAATTGTAAAATGTGCCCTGAAAATAATTAATTAACAAAAGTAACATTTAGTCAGATCTCTCTATATATACAATGCCATCTAAATTGCAAGTGTACTTAGTTAGAGCTTCAGGTTATGCATGCAGAATACACTGTAGCAACTTGGTTTAAAGGACGTAAAGAGATGTACCTTGACTGGTGGATAAAATAATAGACAACCTAATCTACCTAATGCTCAACCATTGTTATAGTTGTTGGGTGAAGTTAAAAGTTGTCAAGCATCAGGAAGGTGTTGTATTTTATGTTGTGCATGTATCAAAAAACTTCTTTGCGGTTAAAAAGATTTGTAACACCTTATTTCTTTTTCACTGTGCTTTTTAGGGTCTTGCCCTTGGAGTGAAGTATTTCTTTTACTTAAATCCAGATTTTCTTCTCCAAATAATTAATGATTACCTTGTTTATGCACCCACAGAGGTAAGTGCACATGATATGTTACAGCTCTTATAGTTTAGTGTCCCTCAGCACAAGTTAAACAGTTGCATGTTTGAATTTATGGAGAAGGTTTTACAGATGTTTTAGGGGTGGATTTATAGCTTGAAATGGTATTTGTACACATCGAGCTCCAAAGCAAAAAGACAAAAAAGGCAACTTAAGGTAATTCCTCTGAGAAGAGAGTTTAGTTTAAACTTTGTCCATTGAATACTTATCATATGAGAACTTCAATTTTAAAATAAAAACGGGGGTTGCCCATGCGCATTAAGGAGCACTGAGGCATTGAAAATCCCCCATTTTGGCATTATTTAATGCTAAAAGGAAGAACACATTCCCAGTAATAATTAAAAAATCTTTGTGACTGAGACTCGAGAAATCTTACCTGTATTAAACTACAGTCAATACATTGTGTCAGACACATTTAAAGATTTCAAGTTTGATTTAGACAGAAGCTGAATCCTTGGTTAAAATTTGAACCAAATTTCTTGACATGGCTACCAAATAGCAAAATAGAAAAGACCACAGTGTACCTGCTATTTCCCTTGTTAATTTTATTCAATTTTCAGCAATAGAAATCTGATGTATTTAGTCTTTTCTCACGCAAAACTTATGATAAGTTGATTACAATGACTGGAAAAAAGGTCAGTAGTCATGCACCTCTTCAGAACCTCTAATTTTATTTGCTCCCGGAGTCATCCACCTCTATTGTTTTCAGGACTAGGGCCATTGTTTCTGTTGTTTATTCTATTGTTTTCTCGGCCAATCCTGTTAGACCTTACGAGAGGTGCGTGGCGCCTCAAAAAGGTGGGATGCCCTTGCTTGTTGGTTAGCTGTAGCCATCATTTCAACTGGTAGAGCACAGATCTAGGCAAATCTGCCATGTTTTCAATATGTGCATGCACATGGGCATACTAAGTGACACTATAAATTATGCACAGAAAGGATGCGTGATGCAAATGTGAGGAATCACCGTAAAATTTTGTTATCTATGGTTGCAGTGTTGCTGTGTGACTTCTTGCAGTTAACATGATTGTTTTGTTGTCAGGCACAGAGTCCTGGTCAGCCTCCACCTCCACTTCTAAAGCGCTGTGCTGCTGTGTTGGATCCACTGACTAAAAGTGTGCCTGGATTACTGGAGGGACTATATCTTATGGCTAAAGTCAAATACTTGTCAGGTAATAAAGTGTTAGCAAGATAACGCATCAGTAGTATGTGAGGTACGTAATGAACCATATTGTAAGTGAGTTATTTCCAGTAGGCAGATATTTTTTTATTTGGAGCTTTCTGGTTATTTTCTAAAAAACTAGTTCATCATACATATTCTATATGCATCCTGTCAACTTCTATATCAGGAGAAACAGATGCTGCTAAAGCAATGTTGACTCACTGCTTGGACCAAGACCCAACATTTTCAGATGCACATCTTCTCATGGCTCAGGTACGCTATAGAGTGACTTTGAAATATTTTGAAGCAGAATTGTGAAAGCCAAAAATGAACATGTGTAAGCATTTCGTACATGACACAATGAGGCAAGTTTGGATCTTAAGGAGATGGCAAGGTGTTTTTCTTAGTAATGGTTAGTGAGGTGTAAAACTTTCTGTAACTTCAAACTTTTTCCTCTTATGTTAACATTGCAAGTTGACACATTCATTTGCAACTTACAATACATTCAATTGTTTTAACTATCAACAGATTCATCTGCAGCAAGGTAACTTCAAGCTTTCAGAGCAATCTCTTGAAGTTGGACTCAGTTATAACTTTGAGGTGAGTCACTGCTGCACTTACCTCCTTAGAATGGTTAACTGATAATTCTTCTATACATGTAAAGCAGTAATGAGTACTTTGATGCAGACCTTTGGCTAACAGTGAGGAATAGACCTGAATGAGAGGATAACTTGTTGGGGGGAGGGTACTCCAATCTAGCATCAAGTCAGTATGTAGTGCTATTTGGGTCTCAGTTTTACCCTCTGGCCTTAAAGTGAGCTTCTTCAATACATACATCCTCAGTTTACCCACTAGTTTGAGATGGAGACTTCTTTCAGTGTGTATGTAAATATAAATAAGTAAATAAAGTGAAAGTTTAAGCCAAGGTAATGAGGGTGATCCACTGCTGTAATATAATAGGCCCTTTGCACGATCTAGTCACGTGGTACGGAATAAATTATGCTGAGACGCAAGTTACGCAGTGGGACTTTCAAAACAAAGGAAAGTTGCGCTAGACTGGTACAAGCTCCATTGGTTTGGAAGTCCCACTGCGTAATTTACACACCAGCATTTACGCCCCAGGATTGTGCAAAAGGCCTATTGATAAACTTGTTACAGATGAGTAATTTTTAATTCAGCTGTGTCAGCAGTAGAAAGTTTTTCATGATTCAATTTCTGATTTGATTCATGTGTTAACCAAAGGTAACCGCTTCCTCTCAAATGGGGTGGGAAAAATGAAATTTGTAGGCCTGGAAAAAAGGCAAAATGGTTACAGACCATACATGTTCATGTAGTGCCCTGAAGGACACCTTCCCCAAAATATCTAAAGTACCTTCTGACCTGGAAATTACTGCTAATACACTTTAACTAGCTGCCGTACATGTGTTAACACTCATAACAGACTTGTAATTTGTGCTTGTTTCAGGTGAGGAACCATCCCTTGTATCATCTTATAAAAGCTCGAGTGCAGAAGAAGATGGGCCACCCTGATGAAAGTGTGAACACCATGCAAGCTGCAATGAACCTGCCAGGAGTAAACAAAGCAGGTAGGCAAACACATTATACTTGTTATTGTAAAAAAAGGTTAACCTCAAAAGTGTTCCAATCATTTTCCCCTAAACATCTTGTCCAGACAGGCATTGACATCGTCTTAACATTGTATCCTTCTGGTTGCAGAATTGCAGCAATGTTCAGAAAAATATACCATTTTTTTGATGAGATTTTTCTGCACTGTAGTGCACTAAATGGACTAAATTTACCCAAACTTTGGACCACCATGAAAAACCATGTATGGTATAAACCTCTCTAGCAAGGTTTTAAAATGTATCTAGTCAGTAGGCAATTTTCGTATTCTTGGTTTTGGACCGGAACTAGCTTGCAACTGAGGCTAATGTGGCAGTTCTTTTCAAATGCAAGTAACATTAATCACTTTTTAATGATATTCCTCTGCATGTGCCTCAATTGCGAGGTTTGTTGCAGTCTAATGACGAGAATACGAAAATGGTCTATTTAACAATTAGACTACGAGCAGATAGTCAACGAGTCGCAATATCGCTCGTAAAATACGAGGGCGAGTAGTCTAATTATTTTAGTATAAATTTACCGTGGTCTCCTTGCATAAAAAGAAAAATATCAAGTGACGCGTAGAAAAAACTGTTTTATTACGTTACATCAGGTTCAAACGTGATGCGCGATGTGCGCTGATGCGTAACTGTTGACTATCAGCAGATAGAAAACGGTAATTTAGCCAATCAAATTCACGGATTCACAATAGACTACGGTAAATTTATACTAATGAATGTTATTAGTCAGTATTGGCACAGTGGTAGCCATCTGTTTATTTTGTCAAGTCCAGCAAGAACCCCACTTTCTTGTACAAATTAAGATGTATTTGTGCATTTATTTTTGAGTTTTTGGTTAGAGTGGCTTTCTTCATTCAACAACAGACCTGAACATGTTGTCACAGCTAAGTACTCTGATCTCTACCGATATTTTCCTGAAATTATGAGGGAAGAGGGATCATTAACTATATGTTAAGTATCTAAGGCTAAAAAACTTGCTATATAGGATTAAAATTAGTAAGTATTATGGGTTTTTTTCTCTAGCTCCCAAAGCACAAGGCAAGAAAACAATAATAACATCCAGTGATAGAGCAGCTGTATTCCTTGAACTTGCTGATGCCCACATGGAGGCTGGACAGCTGGTAAATTAGAACATTTATCAAGACCGTGCCTGTCATCATTGCAATCAGTCTCTACCCTGGTGATAGGATTTTTGTGGATGTTCTTTTGGATCTGTAATACCTATAAACATTTTGAGAGACCCTGCATGATGTAACACATATTCTTGATGTTCCTGCAAGGATCTTGCTACAATCGTGAAGGAGTATTCATTTTAAGATCCTGTCCCTTGCAAAGTTCTTGGCAAGGATTTATGTTGACAATTTTGTTAGATCCTTTTTGTATCAAGTTTATAAGGCAAGTCTTTAAAGAGCTTTGCAGGTCCTCAATGATTTTCAACGCTCATCAGGGTAATTCAGTAGTCACTGTTCATGCTGTTGGTCAGTAGCTACGAACAGGCCACATTGCTTTCCTCTTCTCAAACTAATTAATAATTCATTGACTTTAAACAAAGGAAATCATGACCAAGATAGTGTTTGGATATTTGATCTTAAAACTATTATGATAGGTTTTTACTCAAGATAAACTTTGACCACATTTTCAAACACCACTACCTTCTTCCAAAACACTCCATTTCGTGTCATATTGTTATCTCCCCTGTGTTTGGAAATATGGCCAAACACGGTCTTTCATGTTGGATATATTACATAACATAGTCAATTAATGGGTTTGTTATTTTGCAGCATGAAGCTACCAAAGTAATGCAGGATGCCTTGCATGAGTTCAGTGGCACACCTGAAGAAGTCAGGTTAGTAGTATTACACAAGTACCACACATCTCACTTCTAATTCTGGTTGCTCCTTATGTACCAGTCAAATCGAAGCTTGAAAATTAACCCCGGGCATACCCCAGGTATTTGACGCCTCTTCCTGAACGGGAGGGAGGGCATTTGATCACCACTCGTAGGTGGTGGGGAATTTGATCGCTAGCCTTAATTTCATGTTACGAGTTGCGCTACATCCACGCGGGTCGATAAATCGTGGCGGAGACGGCGGAGACAAACTTTGATGAATTCGTGGCGGATTGGTTGGAAACCAAAGGCCTATACAAGCTGTGTTCCGGATCTGAAGGTGTTTAAGAACGATTTATATCTATAACATATAAAAATGTGATGTCTAATAAACCATGTTAACATGCACAGCTTCAGAAGCATAACTGAAGCTACTGAAAAGATTAAACAGTAATCTGGTAATTTCCCCGGGGATGGGGCATTTAACAGCTTTTTGGCCTGGCGAAGGGGGATTTGAACAAAAATTTTCCAAATCTTCAAATGCTCGGGGGGTTGCCCAGGAGGGGGATGTTCAAGCTTCGGTTTGACTGATACAT
>CM042752.1:18750637-18751930 GCA_022496165.2 Catalaphyllia jardinei
TTCTTTTCCAAATACTGAGGTCTGTCATTTTGTGTTGCAGGCTATCAACTACTATGAAGCTGCCTTAAAAACAGGACAACAGAACTTTTTACGGTTGGTTCACTTTTTGACTGCAATACGCAACCTAGTAAGTTACCCTCTAAAAAGTGTTTCCTTTGTCAGGTACGACCTGGCTGAGCTGTATCTCAAGCTAAAAAACTACGAAAAATCAGACAAGGTTATCAAGTCAGCTCTGGAACAAGAAAAAGGTGCGATCTTTTTCTGTCTGTTGTGTCGCCGTATTGTGCCATATCATTACTCTCGGGTATATAAAACGCATGAGAGGTTCACTCTACATTTAGTCAATAAACTTAGAGTTCAAGTTTGTTAAAGAATGGATGGGAAGGTTTGCATAAAGTTTGTCAACTATGCATGTGTTGTTTGTTAAACAACGACATTCTTCCGATACGAACGATCGCTCTGTCCAGTGAAAGTTATTACCGATCAGAATTTTAGTTGAGTAGTTTCCAGTCTACCGTAGGAAAAAAAGATGGTGGCTCTATATTTACCACAATACCTGGCGAACATAACACAGCCAATATGGCACAAAGAAAGTCAATTTTCTACAATACTTGTTCCTGTACTAAGGACATTGTGTAGCCTACAATGAGCGACAAAAGTAGTTGAGACACTTTTAGGAAAAGACGATTTTCGATACTTAAGCATTTGCTCTATTTTATTTGCATCTAGCGTTAAATCTCTGATACCCCCGGCCTAGGCTCGATTTCCGCCATTCTCTCGTGTCTGGTCTGCCCTCCCCGAGAAGAACGGCTGGACGCGTGAGCGGCAAACCATGTCTGTGACGTCAATTCATAATTTAATTCATGCGGCGCTCCTGGTCGCCGGAAATGTTATCTGATTACAACCTACGGCTCTTAAACATTTGTACATTTGCCGTTCTATTTTTTTAAATTTGCTTTTCCAACCTATTTTGTTTCACATTATTGCCGCGGAAGAGCGCTGTATGCATAAATGCTGTATGCTATGGAAAAGTTCGTTTTTTGAGTAGAGCAGCGCCGTTGGACTGTGGTTTGGCAAACTGGTCATGCATATCAAGATCTGTCAAAGGTGACATGTTGGTTTGCATGGTTAAGTTGATACTCTACAATTTGTCACGTACGTTTTGCTGGTCGGTTTGCTTTACCCACGATTTAGCTTCGCCAGAGACTGGTGTTGCTATCCTTATAAAACGCAATACTTTTTATGTGCCTGACTGTTTTGTATCTTGAGCTCAACGTTTAGCTTGATCTGACT
>CM042752.1:18784048-18805101 GCA_022496165.2 Catalaphyllia jardinei
CAATTTAAGCAACTGGAAGAAGAAGCCTGAAAAAAAAAATCAGGACTTCAACGGGATTCGAACCCATGACCTCAGCGATACCGGTGCGATGCTCTACCAACTGAGCTATGAAGCCACACATTGGGAGCAAGGTCAATTTATTGAGTTCATATTTTCCCGTGCAGTGAAGTGATGTGAAGTATATATGAAATAATTCATATTTGTACTGCGGTTGTAGATGACCTTGCCCCCAATGTGTGGCTTCATAGCATGTACGCACAGAAATTACGTGCAAGGTTAAGTTTAATTTCGCAAGGTAATTATCTGCTGTAAAACTTGTTGGTTACAAGACAGCACTGCAAGTGAATTCTTGTTTACTGCATACGCTTGGCGGTCAAGATTATTAGTGATTTAGAAAGCTACTGTAGGTTACTCTTAAAATAGAATTCAGGAATTTCGGTATATTTTTGTTTTCTTTAATCAAGCGCTACGGTTACATGTAATAGAAACTTAAATATTTAAAACAATCAGTATTTGCCTGTAGACAGTAGTTTTAAAGCGACAATGCTTCTGACCCGATAAATGCCTGTTTGGATCCAGATTGACCTTTTAACTTGACCAAGTAACATTAAACCAAAAGCGAGGAGTTTAAAGTGCTTTTCTCTTGCGAACCCTCTCCCAGAAATGTTCAGAGAATTCCATCCCGCGAGACGATATCGGCTCGGTGAAAAAGTGAGACAAATTGTCTCACTTTTCGGATTTGTCTAGGCCACACTTTTCGCCCCGGACCACGTGACCCGAAACGAATGACCGAGGCGTAATATTGAGGGTTAGGAAATAGGCAAGGCTTTTCGCTTGTTTTTCCCATCGCTTGACGACTGTATCCCTTTTTCCTGTAAATATGTACGAAGCTAAGGCAATGGCTTTTTCCTAAAGTAATCTAAATCGAAGTTATCGTTCATTTAAAGGCTTTAAAACTTTAAGAAAGCAAGAAATTCAGAAGGTGAAAGGAAAACAGATACGAGTTGCTTTGTCTCTATTCCCACGAGCCTCGTTCCGGTGCGCTAAATTTGGTCTTAGGGTGTTCATAATCAGACAGCGCAAACATATGGAAAGTGGGCTATTAACGAGTGACAAAAATTGATGCTATAATTAGCTACCTGCTGAGAAACTCTTTATTTAGAAAATCTCTTGTGTTCGATCCAGACATAATTTTCTTAGGAAACAGATTGTTTTCGAAGTTTTCCAAATAGTAAAGCACTTCTTTAACCATTTTCAACTGAATGGTCGACTGAGATCTTTTTAGAATAAACGGCCGTGCTGGTTGATTGGTTAGTCTAGTTAAATGGAATTCCTGGTGGAGGGAAGATCTATTTGGCTCGTCAGCTTGAAACGAGTTTATGGAAATCGTTCAACATATGTTAAACTAAATCTCATTCCAAGTCCACCATATTTAATCATGACAGGTTTATGTTGGTAGAAGGAACTGATCATACAAATAAAATGAAAAAAGTTTCTTCTCCCCTCCCCCCCCCCCCGGCCCCAACCAAATACAATTGAACTCAGCCAAGTGAAGACGAGTCCGTCCTAATGGAACAAGATAAATTGTCTTCCGTTTCCTGAAGTTTTTCACGTTTCCCTTTCCTGTAGTTTTTTTCTTTCCGAATAAACTTTTGTCCCGGATACAACATTTTTAAGCACTTTAATGATCCTATAACCACCAAGCACACAAGCATTTTAATTATATTTTTAAAGCTGTCAAGGCGTGTCACCTCTATATCGCTGTAATGTTCATGTTGTTGTGAACAAACATATTCTAGATCTTGCGACCGCAGAAACCACAGACAGAAAAGTTTCCATCAGTCACCAAAAACCGTGGATTTAAATTTTAGTTCAAGATGCTCCTTTTTTATTTAAGTGATTCCAACGATAATAAAAACAAATTTCAAGTATTTAGATGATTTGGTTCACTTGGTATTTATGTTATGAATGTTATCAAAATGGAACAAAATGATTGTCACAAATCTTTTTTTTTTTAACAGTATGCATGGTTGGCCATTATGCCCAGTTGTAAAACCCTCAACGTTGTTAAAATACTGATCTCTCGCAAAAAATGGAGCAGTTCACAAAAATATAATTTGATCCTACATTTTGAACTGTTTTAATAGAAAACTAGACGCTCTAAGAGCGTTAACTCGGGCTTCGTAACGCGGCACCAAATCCGGCGTACTTTACAAGTACTAGTACGCGTATTGAATCATTTTCCGCTGAGATATTTACTATTCACGTTGCTTCGTTGAGATCCCCATAATCCAATCGCAAGTTATGAGTTTAAACCATTTTGGTTCACGAATCAAGCACAGCTATCTACGCATTTATGGAAAACTTGTTTGGAAAGAATTTTCCAGGTCTTTTTCCAATTGCAACTAATGACGATTTAATACATGCTAGCAGAAATTGTGTGAAGTTCGTTTTGTACTGCTGGTGAGCGATCCGAGTCAATCATGCAGCTGAACACCTTTGCCGTGTTGCGAACTTGAACCCTCAAGAGTCATCTCTCCTTTGGAGAGCGAGTAATCCCTTCCGAGAGAGCCGAAATGAATCATGCTGAAGTGGCTTCACGCCAAACAAACAGCCCAACGAGGCGTCAATTTACATTCCACATAATTTGCATAAACTTTCAAGTTGTGTTTTTTTGCGGATAACTTCCGAGAATTTGCGACCCTTAACGCATTTTAAGAAGAAATACTTAAGCTACATATTCTTATTGAATCAAGGTAGGAGTATTTTTTAAAAGGATCTCGTTTATAAGGTAAGATGCGCCATTCTGTTTTGTTATTTAGTTTGGTTTCATGTTCGCGTCACGCAAGATGATTTTATTTAGTAGTCAGACACAGTTTTCTAAAAGCATTGGCGATTGCCAAGACTGCTAAGTATATTTGAATTACCAGTGCAATAAATTTGGCTTAACTATCGTCAATGCAAATCTTTCTTAGGACTTGGCAAGAACGTCAATAACCCCGCACAATTCCCCACACAATTGAAGTTACAATTTGTCTTTAAAATCACACAATGCTATTTTTTTCTGCGCCTAGATAATTTAATTATTAGTTACCGAAAGTCATCAGATTTTGTGCGAAGCCACGAACCCATAGACGTTTTCGTATTTAGTTCATTTTATTGCTTTACTGCAATGTTCTAAATAATAACAGAAGCCACATGAAGTTATTAACTGTCTATTTTTGTCAGTACCGCGATCGGCTCAGTTAACGTTGTTATCACACGAGAACGGTTCGAGCATGAGCTTACCTGGCTGGCTTTCAAGAATGTAACTCGAGGACCGACTCTTTCGGAAAAAGATCGACATCTTTATATGCGAGATGAACGTATAAGGCGCGGTACTTGCCAAAACTTTCTAATTCTGTCGCGAGCCAGCAATGTTCGAGTTTCTCGTCCCCAGTTTCTGGAATCATCTTGGGTTAGTATCCACCAACAACACTGCGTGAACAGTTTTTTGAACTTTTAAATTTGAAAAAAATATAATGGCAGAGCCCACGCAATTTTGATGATCCTTTGAACAAGCTCGTTCATGTCATATGACAAGGTCTGAACGCTCAAGGAATTACAGAGGACAGGGGAGGCAATTTACAGCTTGGACTCGTTTACATTTTATTCGGAGCGCTTAAAATACATGGGAAAACAAGAGTTGCGACAAGCGTTGTTGTGAGTAGTTGGGTGATTAGTTAGGGCACAAAAAACACTCTAGCGAAAACAAAAACATTCAAGCATTAAAAAAAATAAAAGCTTATTAAAGAGTGAAATAAAGCAACAGTTATGTTCCATTCTCTCTTCATGTTGGTTTTCCGTTTCCTGAGGTAGATCCTTAATTAACATCCGTTTTCTGAAGTATAGGCCTCTGTGAACTAAACCGTGACATGAATCATTCATTTCTTGGATGTTATATAACAGACCGCATGCTTAATAGATCAGTTCGCCATCGACGGGTTTTAGGAGACTTTCGGTATCCAAACATTGTCTGCTGACATACAACTGGTGGTTCCGTGTGAAAAGGTAACACAGTTTGATATCGTAACGTTAAGTTATATGTGAACCTCAAGCTATAGTTCAGTTTCTTACTTTTACTTTCAGTTTCCTTCACGTTACTTTAGTTTCCTTGCTTTTTACTTAAAGTTTTTTTCTCTTATTGTTGATTTCTAGACTCTAGAAGCGAGAGTACGCTTTTCGCTAAGCCTCGATCGATTCTCTCAAAGATTCTCTAGAGCTCTTCAAACGTCCTCGTTCATCCATTATTCGCTAGACGCATAACCAGCGTATGCGTTTGTGCTTGTATTGTGAAATCTGTCATTTTCGTAATTTAATTTAAATACTCTTAAAATAACAAACTTGTGGAAGTACTTTATTGTCACCTCTCCAGTGCAACAATTATAAACAGTAATAATTCAATAGTATGATCACTAACCAATTTTCTGTTTACTATTTACTTTGAAATAAATACAGTATCTCACTTTCAAGAATGTGTGATATCGTGACACTTGCTTCAGTTTGAAAAACTAAATTATGTAATGCTTTGAAAGATGTTTTTTATACAGCGTCTTCAGTTACTGCTTGTCTTCAGTGATTGCTTGTTCCTTTGCATTTTTGTATCAAAGGAAATATTAAAAAATATGTCTTAGTTTTGACATATGCCAGTTGTAGTTTACGGGACTCATGAAATTTTAATTTAATTTAATTAAGCACACTTCAGGGGAGGTAAGGCTTTAAACACAACTAAAGATTGTATCTATGGTGGAGGTGAAAAAAGTACATTAAGTACATAGAATAGTTATAATACAGGAGTTAAATAAAATAGGGTTATTGCGCATTAACTTCTTACCAACTAAATTGCTCCAATAAGAAGGCAAGGCAATGTCTTGGTCGCAAATATTCGGGTAGTAAAATTCGCAGCAAAACCTAAATACTAAAAAAACGAGCCATAATTCCTTTAAAAACTAATTACACCAAAATAATTGTAACAGGGTTACAGGTTATTTAAATGCACATCAACCGAATTGAATTGATTCAGTAAGAAGGCAAGAAAACTGGGCCACTTTTACGTTGCCTTTTTGGTACTCACTTACTAAGTACTCCGACTTACTAAGTAATTTACAAAAAAAAAACATAAATTCATCCTGATTTATAATAAAAATAGCACATTTTACTTCTTCATGCTTCCTTTTTCACTCTTTCACCTTCAATCATTTATAGGTTTTGACACTGTGGCAACGAGAAGATCGGGGAAAATGCTTCAGTTTAATTTGTCATGCTGCTACAGTTGTTATTTAACAACTGGTATCACACCGGTACTACACTTGACCTCCCACAGAACATTTTTAATACTTCTTTCGTGAATTTTTATGATTAAAAAGATGTTCAACCACGGTAGTCTAGACAACGTTATAAAACGATGCTCGTAAAAGGTTTCCATCCATCCTATCTAAACAATTCTCTGTTTGCTATTTACTTTGAAATAAATACAGTGTATCACTTTCAAGAATGTGTGTTCATACCGATATGGTAACACTCGCTTCAGTTTAAAAAACTAAATTACAAAATGCATTCAAAGATGTGTCTTACACTGCGTCTTCAGTTACTGTTTGTTCCTTTGCCTGACGCACTATCAACGGAAACATTGAATCATATCTCTTAGTTTTGACATTTGCGTGCTGTAGTTTACAGGACTCATGAAATTTTAAATAAGCACGCGCGTTTTTGAGACGCGGACGGCAACCGGAAAAGACGATTTCGCATGCTATGACCGTATTGTCTCCCAGATTTTTATACTACTCATCTCTAATGAAGAAAAGACACTTAGCAATGTGACTATGGTGTGTGAGAACAAGTTAAAAGTGAAAAAAGCTCACTTCCGGTTACCGTCCGCGTCTAAAAATACTCATGTTAAGGTCCGTAATGTTAATTTAAGCACGCTTCAGGGGAGGTAAGGCTATAAACACAACTTAAGGTTGTCATCTTTGGTGGAGGTGAACTGTAAACTTAAACCTTAATCTACGTTAATTGAAATTGCAACTGAGGAGAGGGTTAAAAAAAATGAAAATTGGTTAAAGAGCTACTGCTCACAAAATCTTTGGCTGGTGGAACTCTTAGCAGAAAAAGTGCAAGTACATAAAATAATTATAATACAGGAGTTAAATAAAATAGAAGGTTATTGCACATTAACTTCTTTCTTGGTCGCCAATTTTTGGGAAGGAAAATTCACAGCAAAATATAAATACTAAACAAATGAACTACGACTCCTTTTAAAAACTAATTACACAAAATAATTAGAAGAAGGTTACAGGTTATTTAAATGCACATCAACTGAATTATTTCATTAAGAAGGCAAGAAAACTGGGCCACTTTTACATTGCCTGACTTGGTACTCACTGTCATGTACTAAGTAATTTACAAGAAATGATGAATTGATCCAAACCTATAATCAAAATAACACATTTTTTTGCTTCAGTCACCTTCAATCATTTATTAGTTTTGACACTGTGGCAACGAAAAGATCGGGGAAAAATGTCTCAGTTTAATTTGTCATATTCTGCTTCAGTGGTTATTATTTAACTGGAGTGTTGTAAATTCAATTGATAGTGTTAGTTTAGTCAAGCTTCTAAGGAGGTAAGACTGGAGAAACAACTGCAGGTTGTCATCTTTGTGTTAGGGTAAGTTTGAACTTCATTCGCTTGATTTGAAATTATAACTGAGAGACATGGCTAGTTTTAAATGAATGTTTGTAGCATGCGAGTTTTACTGACCGCCTGCAAAAAGGCTTACTGTTAAAATGGATGCGGCGAAATTTTTTGCCAGTTTCTTTAGCCTTTTAGCCTTTTAGCCTGAAGTCTTTTTAGCCATTCTTCCAGATTAATTGTAAAATATCTGGGAGTCCTCATAGACTATAAACTGGAAGAATCATATCGATTCTATAGCCTTGAAAATTAGTAAAACCATAGGACTACTGTCAAAATTAAGATACTTTGTCCACATCATACACTTAATAACATTTACAATTCCCTTGTTACTCCTTATTTGCGTTACGGTTTAACTGTGTGGGGCCAGGGCAGCAAAACCCATTTAAATAAGCTTTTAATTCTCCAAAAACATGCCCTTCGTTTTATTTATTTCTCTGATAGACGTGATCACGCAATTCCTTTATTCGTAATGCTCATATTTTACCTATAAATTTTATGCACTTCAAATTACTAGCCGAAACAATGCACGACGTAAGTAGTGACCTTGTGCCGTCAAATCGGAAGCACTTGTTCGTTCCTACTGCAATAATCCATTTGCACAATACACGACCCTCAGTCTCTAAGAATTTCTATTTCCAGAAATCAAATACTGAAATTCAGAGGAAGTCTGTGTCAAGAATTGGTGCAAAACTGTGGAATGAGATACCAGCTAAGTTAAGGGCACTCCCCAAAGCTACTTTTAAAAAGAGGATTCAAATGATTTTTTTAAAAATATTGGAAAATGAAGACTCTTATAAAGATTTAGAATTCATCATATCAAAAGTTAATTGTTACTTTCCATAGCTGTACTTCCTTATTCTGTTCTAATTCTGTTCTGTGCTAGATACTTCGAATTATTTATGTAGCCTTAATGAAATAATACAAATACCAGTTTCCCTTAAGTAGATCTTCATTTGCTTTTGCTTTCCCTGTAATACGTTTCTTTTAAACTAAGACTAGCAGATTTCACTTATTTTATTGTTCCTGGCCCGCCTCGATTAGCTTTGCCACCTGCGGTGCCAGGTCTGTCACTAATGTATTGAGCAAAATGTAATAAAGTTGTCTGTCTTGTCTCCTGTCTTGTCTTGTCTTATCATCCCCCTTAAGCTACGATTTCAATAAAAGCATATTTTTTCACATTTATTCACCTTTCTCGAGACCCTGTCTTCCATTCTTTGAAAGTTTTTAAATGACTTGGAGAGGCGTTGAGCCAAGTAACCACATGTGAGCTTAATTATCCTTAGGATGTGCCAATCATTCATGATTTTAAAACTTATTAAGTTAAAGAGTGAAAGAAAATAATCTCTGCCCGTTAACAATAGGGGTGGAGGTGGGGGTGGAGAGGGGGGGGGGGGGGGGGTGGTTGGAGAAAGTTTTATAAAGCTTATCATTTGCGTTTATGTCTCCCGAAACAAGAAACAAAGGTTGAGTGAAACTCAACAAGTGATGGCGTTGAAATTCGAAAAGTAGAACGCTGCGGTTCCGGCGTGTTAGAAGTGAAGAACAACGCTTGGACAGGCGCCATAATCTTCTAGCTGATTAGTATGTAGATAGATAGATCAATGTACTAGATGACGTTACATTGATATTAAAAACAGGTACTAACCCAATCCAAGTCCACTTTTTTCATTTTTTCAAAGAGCGCGGAAAAATGCGACAAATCGAGAGCTACAAAATTTAGAAATCTAATTCTAGAAAGCTATCAAGACTAACTCGCATAGACGTTGTACAGGAGGATTATAAGCGATAGTACAGACGAGGAATTTTACCATAATCGGTTCTGTAGTACACAATACACTAGACATATGAAATAAAATTAGTGGAAAATGACCGATTCGATTATTAAGTTTATTGTTTCCATAAGAAGACAGCTGAAAGAACTTCAGTTTTATATTGTTCGATCTCATGCTTTCAAGTAAATGATACATAATGAATTATGTTCATATAGCGTTCTTTTAAGAAACTTGGTTTTTACGACGGTCGTATCTTTTTTTTTCTCAACCTTGACACTGTGGAAACGGAAATATAGCAGAAACTTGTCTTTTTTTTCGACAGTTGTCAGTCTTGGTTAGACTGTAGAAACAAGGTTGTCACCTTTGCTGTTAAAGGTGAGCTTTCACTCGATTCATCTAAAATGACAGTAAAAAAGCTAAAAAAGTCGCAATATTAAGAACGAAATCCCCATTTGCCACCGAAAAGGCATATCACAGGTGGTATCAGGTGCCATACATATACCTTCCTACTACTAGAAATTTTCCAAGGCTTCCTGAACCACGTAGCTTAGAAATAACGTTAACTAAAAACAACACTGATAAAAGGTTTGCATCTATCTTAGCTTAACAGTTTTTTCTTCACATGTTTAGCAAAAAAAGCCACCATGACATCAAGTACTGGCATCTACACGCTGGCCATTTGGAGCGTAACATTGGTTTCTGGTAAGATGTAATAAAACTGGGAATTTGACACGTTTAATTTGAAAACAGGTGCTTCTAATGGTTTCATTTGTTTGAGAGCGACACAACTTGAAGTTTCTGTGTTCTTAAAGTAGCCTTGACAAGAATATTTTAAAGAATTAAATATATAGAAACTACATTCCTTAAAAAGTAGAGGAAATAACTATCAAAAGAGGCATTGCATTGATACGAATTCGAAACTACAATTTAAAACTGTACAAAGTTTGACTAAACGTTTCCGTAAATTTAAAAGTAAAAAGTTTGTTATCTTCTAAAGTTACTGGTTCCATGTACATAATAGGGAATAAATATCTAAGTTGGTTAAGTCACGAGAAACCCCATCTATATTTATAATATCGAAATTAAGAGATCACAATCACAAACGTTGTTTCTTTTTGAAGTCATTAGTTATTGCCCACCTGGAAGAAAGACTGATAATCCTCAAGGCGAATGTTGTGCTATACCTTTTGTGTATGGAGGTGTGACTTACCATTCCTGTACCACGGTTGGTCATTCCAGAGAATGGTGTTCATTAACTTCTGTCTATATTGGAAAATGGGCTAACTGCGGTAAGGAAACCCACATGATACTGAACTCGTATCCATATCTTTCACATGCTAAACTAAGTTTAAGTGCTTTTATTCAAGTTCAAAGTTGTTGTTGGCATCTGTTTCATACAGCTAGAGAAACATTTATAACGCTTGAGAGGCATGCATGATAAAGGACTATCATAGTCATCAATCTACTTCAAATGTTTAAATAGCTCAACAAGTATTTGCCTACAATTAGATGCTACAGATTATAGATTACTGCATTGGAAAAAATGCATAATATGTCATTGTACATTTGTTTTTTTTTCAGTGAATTCATGTACAGACACCCCTTGCCAGAATGGAGGAACCTGCACAGTAACTGGAGATAACAGTTACTCTTGTGAGTGTCCTGATGGGTTTAAAGGAAATAACTGCGAGACAAGTAAGATTTCCAAATTTAAAATGGCGGTGGTGCTGTATTTCATTCCTAACTCTTATTCCCTTTAAGTAAAAGTAGATAAACTCTTCAATCGGATCCACTCCTTTTTCCACAGAGGTTCCATGTCCAGCTGGAAAAAAGACAGATAATCCTCAAGGCGAATGTTGTGCTTTTCCTTTTACGTATGGAGGTGTCACTTACCATTCCTGTACCAAGGTCGCTCATTCCAGAGAGTGGTGTTCACTAACGCCCGTCTATAGTGGAAAATGGGCTAACTGCGGTAAGGAAAACTCACACGATACAAAACCTGTCTTTCATAACTTTCAAATGAGAGTAAAACTGATTTTTTTTTCAAATTAAAAGTTGCTGCAAGCATCTGTTTCAAACAGCTTGAGGTTTCTTTACTTTATGATGTGGAGAGTCGTGCTAAAAGACTGCCCCATTGATCTTTCACCTTCAAATAAGTTTAACTAGGATATGAGTGATTCTTTCACAAAATTGTTTAAAATTATACGCAACAAATCACAGATTATTACATTGGAAAAAAGTAGGTAAAAATTAACGCTTATTTCCTTTGTTACAGTAAATTCATGCACAGATACCCCTTGCCAGAATGGAGGAACCTGTACAGTAACTGGAGATGATACATACTCTTGCGAGTGTTCTGATGGATTTGAAGGAAACAACTGCGAGACAAGTAAGATTTCCAATTTTAAAACGGCGGCGATGGTGGCGTATTTCACTCCGTACTCTTATTCTCTTTAAGTATAAGTAGACAAGCTCGTCAATAACATCCACCTACTTTTTCCACAGAGGTTCCATGTCCAGCTGGAAAAAAGACAGATAATCCTCAAGGCGAATGTTGTGCTTTTCCTTTTACGTATGGAGGTGTCACTTACCATTCCTGTACCAAGGTCGCTCATTCCAGAGAGTGGTGTTCATTAACTCCCGTCTATAGTGGAAAATGGGCTAACTGCGGTAAGGAAACCTCATATCATACTAAACCTATCTATTATAACTTACACATGTATGGCCGGTGGTAAAACTGATTTTTTCGAAATTAATGGTTGCTGCATGCATCTGTTTCATACAGCTACAGGTTTCTTTACTTCATGATGCGGAGAGACAGGACATTCAACTATCTTGTTTAAATACTTTGAACCTTCAAGATCACAATCCATTCCAAATACGGCAGCTCGAATTGTCACACGTACCAAGAAATTTGATCGTATGACGCCCTATCCTAAAAACTCTCCCTTGGCTACCGGTCCGTTACCTCGTACCTTATAAAATTCTTTTACTGGTCTAAAAAGCTCTCAATGAGGCACCGCCTTGCTACATCAGTGACTTACCTAATTCTCGCACCTCTCGATGGACACCAAGATCGTCTTCTAAACACTTCCTGGCGACCCCGAAAGCGAGACTCCAAACTAATGGCAATTAGTCAATGGAACTCGATTACACATTTCCACTGGAATTAAGATCTAGTTCTTCAACTGGCAGTCTTAAAAGACATATACTGAGCAAACGTTTAATTTAAATATAAATTTATACCTTTTATTTTTTTTCCTTTTTTTGCCCTTTCTTTTAGATTTTGAGAGGGCGATGGACAATTAGTAGATTTGGCGCTATACAAATATATTTATTTTTTAGCTAATTTCTACTAGTGTTTAAGTGCTTCTATCACAAAATTGCTGAATATTAGATGCGACACATCACATATTATTGCACTGAAAAAAATGAATAAACATTACTGTTTATTTCCTTTGTTACAGTGAATTCATGTACAGATACCCCTTGCCAGAATGGAGGAACCTGCACAGTAACTGGAGATGATACATATTCTTGCGAGTGTCCTGATGGGTTTGAAGGAAACAACTGCGAGACAAGTAAGATTTCCAAATTCAAAATGGCGGTGGTGCCGTCTTTCACTCCTCATTCTTATCCTCTTAACAGTAACACAAGATAAACACTTTCATCCGATCCACTACTTTTTCCACAGAGGTTCCATGTCCACCTGGAAAAAAGACAGACAATCCTCAAGGCGAATGTTGCGTGTTTCCTTTTACGTATGGAGGTGTGACTTACCATTCCTGTACCAAGGTCGCTCATTCCAGAGAATGGTGTTCGTTAACCTCCGTCTATAGTGGAAAATGGGCTAATTGTGGTGAGCTTCTTACTCTACAGTAGTTGAAGCCTTCTTTTACTGTGCTTTTGTAAGCGATTTAGGGAATCTTAGAACATGTGTATGTTATATCCAACACTGGACTATCCAGTACTTCGTTAACTCACTTTCGCATGCGTTTTTATTTAAAACATTGTGAACTGTTTTCTTTTTTCTTAAGTTGATGCATGTGCATCAGCTCCTTGTAAGAACGGCGCTACTTGCAAAACGACTGAGAATGGTTACAACTGTCAGCCATGCCCAACAGGATGGAAGGGGAAAAACTGCGATGAAGGTCTTGTGCACATCCATAGTTTGGCCGGGTTCGACCATCAATTAAGTGGTATCCTGAGCGTGGAAGGTCAAGAAAAGTACCAGAGCGGACAAGAGGAGCTTTATACATGACCTCACAGAAGAGGCAGAAACAGCAGCTGGCAGAAGAGACATGAAGAGGCTGTATGAGATCACAAGAACACTGTCAGGGAAGAACAAGGCCCCCTCAAGACCAGTGAAAGACAAGAACGGAGAAACCATCACTGATGAGGCCAAAGAGAGAGCAAGATGGGCAGAACACTTCCAAGAGATTCTCAACAGACCCCCATCCCAAGTCCCACCTGACATCCCACCCGCAGGAAACCAGCTAGGGGTGAACACCAACCCACCAACCAAGGCCGAGGTCAGCAAAGCCATCAAGTCCTTGAAATCAGGCAAGGCAGCAGGCCCAGACGGCATTCCACCAGAAGCACTAAAGGCAGACGTCCAGACCTCAACAGAGATGATCCACCCACTCCTGATGAAGATCTGGGAGAGAGAGCAGATCCCAGAGGAATGGAAGAAAGGGTACCTGGTGAAACTTCCGAAGAAAGGGGACCTGTCATCATGTAACAACTGGCGGGGGATCATGCTGCTCTCCGTCCCAAGTAAGATCCTGACAAGAATCATCCTGGAGAGACTCAAGAAGGCCCTGGACAAAATTCTACGAGAGGAGCAGGCAGGTTTTCGTCAAGACAGATCCTGCACAGACCACATCGCCACCCTGCGAATTATCATCGAGCAGTCGCTGGAATGGCAGTCCCCACTGTACTCGGCATTCGTTGACTTCCAAAAGGCATTCGACAGTGTGGATCGAGACGTCATCTGGAGGCTCATGCAACACTATGGCTTCCCCCCAAGTTCATTTCCATCATACAGCAACTGTACGACAACTCCAGCTGCCAAGTCATACACGAAGGGAAGTTGACAGATACTTTCCAGGTACAGACCGGTGTTCGTCAAGGTTGCTTACTCTCGCCAACAATCTTCCTTTTGGTAGTCGACTGGATTATGAAGCAGACAACAACAAACAAGAAGACCGGCATCCAGTGGACTTTCACCAAACAGCTGGAGGACCTGGACTTCGCTGATGACATCAGCCTCCTCTCGCACAGACATCAGGATGCACAGGAGAAGCTGTCCCGCCTCGACGAAGAAGCTGAGAAGACGGGCCTCAGTATCAACATCAAGAAGACGGAGGTGATGCGAATAAACAACAAGAAACAAGACCCCATCACACTCCACGACGAAGACCTGAACGAGGTGGAGAAGTTTGTCTACTTGGGCAGCGTCGTCAGCAAAGATGGAGGAACAGATGAAGATGTCAAGTGCCGGATCAACAAGGCCAGACATGCATTTAACACCCTCCGCCCCATTTGGAACTCTTCAGCCCTCTCCCTGCACAATAAGATCAGAATCTTCAACACCAGCGTCAAGTGTGTCCTACTGTATGGTTCCGAAACATGGAGAACTATCAAGTCAAATATCCATAAGCTGCAGACGTTCATCAACAGATGCCTCAGAAACATCATCAACATCAGATGGACAGACGTCATTTCCAACACTGACCTCTGGGACAAGACTGGTCAGAGCCCTATTGAAGTGGAGATCAGTAAAAGGAAATGGGGGTGGATCGGCCACACACTCAGGAAGTCCCCCTCAAATGTCACCAAGCAAGCCCTTGACTGGAATCCACAAGGAAAGCGAAAAGTAGGAAGACCGAAACAGACTTGGCGCCGGAGTACTGACGCAGAGGTGAAGGCCATCGGAACGACATGGGCATAGCTGAGGAGGACCTCACAGAATCGAGTGCGTTGGAGGAGTGTTGTTGCGGCCCTATGTTCCTCAGGGAATCAAGAGGCTTAAGCAGTAAGCAGTGAGCATGGAAGATGTTTCACCTCTAGAACTCGAGCTACAGAAGTATGTTTGGTGTCTATGCGCTAGATGAAATAAATGAATGACATGAAAAACCTAGTTGACACAAGCGAAATAGCGACAAGATTACAGAACACACCGATTGAAGAAACACTTCACATAGATCTTCTAATTTGATAATAGCATTTACAAGACACAATCATATAAGGATAATGAACAACTATTTACCGAAGTGGAGGTGGCCACCGACACTTAGGTAAATAGTTGTTTTAGTATATGCTAAAACAGTTAGATAATATACACCACGAAAAATTAATTTGGATGATTTCTTCACTTGTCACGGATGCAAACCGGGACGCCATTTTTTTTCTCAAGTTGCTCGGAGGTAAATAGCAAAGGATATTCGGAGTTTGACTAGCCAATCAGCGCGCGCCTTCAACGCTATCCACTGTTTTGGTATATACTAAAAAATAATCAGTTTTATATAAATGTAATGTGCCTGGCTTGGCGTAGCAATTTTTAAAAATTTAATCGCTAGCACACATAGGGACCAAAAAGAGCTCTCCCAGGCTCTTCGAGGTATGGCGTGAGTTATCGTGGTTTCGACGGTTTCACCGCTTTCTTAGCGGAATAAAATTTCTTAAAAACCGCCAAGCTACGCAGCCTATATAAATGCATCTATATTTTCTTTTTCCCTGAGTTAACAATGCTTAATCGTTCTCAATTGTTAACTTCAGACGTCAATGAATGTGAATCGAGTCCTTGCAAAAATGGAGGAACATGCTTGAACCAACAGGCGGGATATTCATGCAAGTGCAAGGACGGTTACTCTGGTGACCACTGTGAAGAAGGTGATGCATACATTTGCATAGAAATAGTGCTGATTTATAATCAATTGTGAGTAGTTATCACCTAAGAAGGTGATGTATAAATTTACATATACCTTGATTTATATTTCATCGTGATGCTGATGAATTTACATGGAAAGTGTGAATTTGATTTCATTTTAGTAACTTTTCGATGAGATTTTCTGTTTAAATTGTTTGTACTTCAGTTTTGAATTTGCAGTGAAAAGCTTTTCAATAAAAGAAAAATTAAAGAAAAATCAATAGTTCGGTTAACTTTTAATTCTTGGTTACCATACACCAGCATTCGAACTACGCGGCCCAGATTTACATGTAGTTGCGAGAGGTAACACAAAAAGGTGATGCGTAAATTTAACAGGAAAGTCCAAAACACACCTTATTTATTTAAAATTGTGAGCTGAGTTATCACTTAGACGGTGATATCTTGCCGTAAGATAGACTTGTTCCTTTTGTGAGTGTAGCAAACGCACCAGCAATATATGTTTAACGTCAAGTGAGTTTATCTGACGACAACTGGAAATCTTGACCACTTGTTGCCAGTGGTTTGTAGGTTAAAAGTAATAGAAGTATGCTACGTTAAGAACGTTCATAGCAGCATACAACAAAGGAAATACGAGAAGAAAACGCTAAGAAACGACTTTTACCGAGGTGAAAACCGGAGGAACCAGCATAAGCGAACATTGCTTGGATTAAACGTAAACAAAATTTCCTCAAATTGGACGGACGAACGGATGAAAGGACAAACTGACGGGCGGACGATACTACGAACGGACAGACAGAGGGATGGACGGATATAATACTTGCTTTTTGCAAAATGAAATATAGCAGAAATGACCAACAAATTGAAAACTTCTTCACTGCAGACATGAACGAGTGCGCTGGAAATCCATGTGCTAATGGAGGTACATGCCATGATCAAGTTGGGCATTTCGTATGTGAATGTGCTGCTGGCTATGAAGGAACAAAGTGTGAAAATGGTAAGTAAAAAGAAAGGGCAGCAATCGACTTTTTGGTGTGTTGATTCTGTGTGAGAGATCTCAGCGAACAAGCTGTCAAATGTCACAATATTTATGTTGGCATGCAAAATTCTTGGTAGTTTATTCAAAGGATTGAAATCCTCCTAATCCGCGCTATGAATTCAACCATAACCACATACGACTAACAGATCACAGATATATTTGATATACTTCCCTCCTCAAATACGTTTTCCGACTGGAGGAGAACGTGTCATATTTCGTAGGTCAAAACTCACTAACTCAGTAGCGAAACAACAACTTAAAATTTCGACACGCACGTGATCAGAACGTGCTCCTTGAAACCGGCCAAGTGTTATAATTCGCTCTTTCACAAACTTACACTCAGGTCTCTGTAGCGCTTTTGGTCTGTGTCAACAATGGATAGTTTGCACCCTCGCGCAATCCAAAAAATAATCAAAAATCATTCGGCGGCTGAAGTCCAGAAAATAAGATCTTATAGAAGATAAATAAAGAAGACATTTGTCCAAGACAAGTGTATATTTTCCGACAAACTCGATTGTAGCACTATGTCAAGCACTGCAAGATAGCTCTAAAACTCAAAATAGAGTACTTGTTGTAGGCAGTCACGTAATGGTCCGGATAGTTGCACTTACATTTAAACTACAGTACTGTACTATAAATTTTATAGAGTTACCAATGAAAGCTAACCGCTAACAAAATAGGCACTCACGTATTTGTCTCGGTAGTTACCAAATATGGTAAGTAGTGCCTACGCCAAGTAGTTGCCTCAAAATTCCAAACAAAGGACAATATTGAACCGAAAAGTTGTTAACACAAGCGTCACACCTCGTATTCTCTGATGATGATAGAAACTCTGGTGATTCTTTACTTTTAGATTTTAGAATTTGACGTCACATGAAAACGATCTATCTCCCATACTGTGAAAATGTCAAGTAAGGTTTGTGTGAAAAAGTCTAAATTAACGAGATTTGCGGACAATAGAAACTGACCAACAAATACTGAGGGTGACGTGTACTTTTTCGTTTGCGATCGCGAGCAGAGTTTGCAACAACGATTTGCAGGTTCTTTTTCTCCCAGCCGAACACGACTGCATGGCAAAGTTGACTGACGGCAACAAACTCCATCAGATTTTTTTCTTATGTAGTGAACAAAAAGCTAAATCAATCCAATACACCTTATTCCAAAATGGCCGCCATTTTAGTATTCTTTTGTTTTCTTTCTTGTTGCCTCGTTCTTAAACTCGAAATTCGACAGAATATTTCCCTTAAACGAGGCAACAAGGGCTAATTTGCAAGTAAACAAAAGAATACTAAAATTGCGGCCATTTTGGAATAAGGTGTATGGTCGATGTGATGCCTGAGAAATGTCAAATGGTGCTAAGTGAAGCGTGACATTATCTTCTCCTGGTACTCTCGTTATACAGAACATTAATTTATTAAACCGATGCTCATTTTCTCAGACATCGATGAATGCAAAGATAAACCTTGTGAGAATGGCGGCACTTGCATTAATTCTCCCCCCGGAAGCTACACGTGTAACTGCGTTGAGGGTTTCAAAGGAAAAAAATGCCAGGAGGGTAAGACTCACATATGTTCGTGTAGTGAATAGCCCTTTTCACGGTTAGTTTTACTCAATTGCAATGTAATCCAGCGTGGATGCGAGGCAATTTCGGGCTAAAACTACAAAATAGCCCGAAATTGCCTTACATACATGCTAGATTTCATTGTAATGCAAATGAGCAGAGTTAACCGTGAAAAGGGCTCTTGCTTGACTAAATTTTTCAGAAACAACGGAAATTTCAGTCAAAAATCCAGCCGCCATTTTAATTTGCTAGTAAAACCAAGTGACATTCAGACTGGCAACCAATCAAAGCTCTCTACATTAACAATTATTCCACGAGCCCTTTGTTGCATAAGGGGTGAGAGAAAAGAAACCAGGCGCCGAGTTTGGTGTAGTCATCACGTATCCAAGAAGGCAAGTGGGATAGCTACGTGCATATTCAACAACTCCATGACTAACTTATTTTTGTCACTTTTGATGAGAGCACTGAAAACTATGATTACGGGTTACCAACATAGAAACAATTATGTGCCATGCCATTTTTTCCAAATGAAATAACTAGATGCAAATCTTACAGCTCAAAGGTTATTGATGGTAACTGAAGCTCCAGCTCAACTGAACCAAAGTTAATTGTAAATGTATATATCATGAAAATTAGGCTAAAACTGCAGTTTGAAAAAAATGTTATGGTAATGCTAGGAAAGGCGTATTGCTGTCTGCAAAATGTCAGGGGGCAACCTTGTGGTCCCTCGTCCAAATCCAATGAACACTTGAAAATCTATGGAATAGATCACCAGTTTATTGTAAATGATAACTATTAGCTCTTATGTGTCTTTGTTCTAGTGCAGTGGAATTCTAAGGGATGCTTCAATGAGCACAAAAGGCCAGCGAAAAGAGTTTTTAAACTCAAGTTTGCAACGATAAAAGGAATAAACATTGAAAACCCGGACATTGAGAAGGTGTTCAACATGTGCAGAGTTACAGCAGAGCAAAAAGGCTTCAAGATTTTTGCCATCCGAGTGAGGAGAAATTCAGAAATTTTTTTCATTTATTTTTTTTGTGACGGGTTTGTTTGTTATTTTATCCTATAGAAAGCTTGCCCAAGATGTCAAGGGGAAATTCTCACTGGTTCCTGAGTGGTCCGGCTGTGCTTTGGAAAACGGACCACTCGCGAATCAGGAGAAAAAGAAGCAAATTATTTGCTATCTTCTTCGTTCCGTATTGGGGAATACTGATCTCCTTCCGTTTTGCAATGTATACTAATGTCCAATTGTCAATTCCAAAGTAGGGCCGATTTATTCACCTCCCTGTATATTAATCTCTTTAACTAATTCTGCTTACAGGGGGTGAACAAATGTGTCACATCCAGAGATGGGAAGCTAGATGACTTCAATAAGTATGGTGCCTCATCAAACTGCAAAATGGATGATCAGGGTCATGGTGTTGGAGAAGCGGGCGTCAACTTTGTTTACACCAGGTGACTCATTGACAAGAGAGCGTTCAAACTCAACAAGTTGTCTTACTCTAACCTGCTCTGTGAGCGAGAGAACGACACAGATTTCAGTCTGCAAAATGTGCTATCTGTTTTGTTAGAGTTGTAATGGCCTCTATATGATTTAGTATATAACAGCTACCAAAAGAAACAAATAGATTAGATTTAAATCCTATCAACATTTGATAATCACTCTAACTGTTTCTCTTTTTTTCACAGATAAACAGAAGACGTTTGCAATTTTGAAAGAATGAATACGCTAGAGTAATTAACGGACATATTGGGTGGTATTAAAAATAAGTAACAAAAGGCGCTGTGTCTATTAAACTAAAACATGGTTAAGCTAGTCTTGTTGAAAGTTAAAGGAATGGTTAAGGTGTTGGGTTAAGTTGTAATAAGGAAGAAATAAAACTGAAATAGAAATGTTGCTTGGGAACATGGTTATTCATTGGGCCATGATTTTACTGTTCTTACAAGCAAGTTCTAAAGACTAAATTTTCCTCAAAGTCCGATTATTATTTTACCCAAAATACGAAACAGTGGCACCTTTTTCAAAAGCCGACATTAAAATCCTTTAAAACTGCTTACATTAGAATGAAACGATCCAGCCAAGACTCGTACATACGTAATTAAGGTGGCCGAATACTTTTTGAGCGTTCTTGTTCATGCAATTTAGCGCGCGCACAAGGATTGCAAAAACCAAACATGTAGTCGATTCAGCGATCATTTTATTTGCATGCACTATCCGTGCTATTTTCGTTCATAATTATAATAATAATAATAATAATGCTTTATTTATATAGCGCTATTTCCTTTTAGCCCAATAGCGCTTTACAATAATTACAATTTGAATAATAGAAATGGCATTACAGTAAAAATATATTAAAAACTATTTAAAGATGTTGAAACTATATTCCAAAATTAAAACTATATAACATGCTAAATTAAGCTAAAACATTTTTTTAAAAATATATGTTTTAATATAGGTCTTGAAACTTGACAATGAGCTACTCTGTCTGATAAAATCGGGGAGGGAGTTCCATAAAGTGGGTGCTGCAAAAGTGAAACACCTATGGCCATAGCTTACTAGCTTGACGAGTGGTATTTTTAGGAGGTTTTTAGAGGAGGACCTCAGATTCCTAGCCGGTGTATAGGGCTCTAATAGTTCAGTAATGTAACTAGGGGCCTGGCCATTAAGCGCTTTGTAGGTGAGAAGTAGTATCTTATAGTTAATGCGCTGGTTAACTGGAAGCCAGTGCAGTTGCTTTAGGACAGGCTTAATTCAACGCAGTGTATTGATAGTTTGTCTTTTATTACAAAGGCAAGTTAGAAAAGGTAACGATGCAAACAACCCAGAAATTCAAGCCATTCAAAGTCATGTAAAATTCCCTCACTCTCAAAAATGGAAGAGAGCTGGAGAGCAAGGTTACGAACGACATATATATAGATATATATATACACTTTTAAAAAACAGACCTAAGAAAGCACACGCGCTGATTGGTTAAAAATCGTGTTTGTATAACTCGATGGAGACACAGAACTAGCGCGCGCTGTTGATGGCGCGAGCAAAGAGAATTTACATTTTGATAATCAA
>CM042752.1:18809040-18811540 GCA_022496165.2 Catalaphyllia jardinei
TCGTCTCCAGCATCCGCGTTCAATTGAACCAGGGCTTAAAGACACCATCCTTCTTTGGCCCCATTCGCTACTGGTTGTAACGCGTTTGATCTCATCCATCAAGTGATATGAGCTACTTGTAGTCAACTCGACATTCGTCTGGTTCTTAAGAGGCTGAGCACGTTTAGATTTCGGGAAGAGGGAGGATTTGCCAGGTAAAGGTTGCTCGTCTCCAGAAAGGTCAGAAAATTTGAACGCCTCTTTCCTTTTTGTTGCCATATAACGCGGGTTGAAACCGCCAAGATTTTTGAGCTTGCTTAATAACTCGGCTTTTTTCAGACGCACACATAACGAACGAACTCCAAGAAAGCTGTTATTACAAGGAGTTTGAGGAAGATTGTAGACAACACGGCCGCATTCTTTCTCATTAATTATGGAGTGCGAGGGTCTGGACCATGTTGTATTTGATAGGAGTGGCAAACGTTTCGCTTTTCTTTCTGACGAAGGCGAGAAGACGGTAAAAAGAAGCGTGAACAGATTTAGTAGCCGCATCTGAAAAACAACGGGGAATAAGACAGACGTTATCAGACAAAATGTAAAGAAAAGATAGTACGTGCGATTATGGAATTTGTGTTTGCTGAATTTCGGTATTGGATAATTACTCAAATGGTACCTTAATAACTTGAATAAACCTTGAATATGCAGGATGCTTTTCTTTAGCTGAGAACGCCGAAGGCCGTTGGCTTGGCAATATCTACGAACGCTTCTCCTTGAAATTTCGTAACGTTTGTGTGGAAATGTCCTTTGTAAATATTGCTCAACGTCTTTAAAGAACCCTCCAGAGTCAAGGATATTTTTACAGACAAAAGCCATGCAAAGTAATTCTCGCGTATTTAAAGAACTCGTTTCCTTGATTTGTGGATTCCGGATTCTGGTTTTCGGTTTCCGGATTCTGGTTTTCGGTTTCCGGTTTCTGTGTTTTATGGTTGCTCTTTCGTTCCACCTCAAGCGGGTGACATTTTCACTGATTCAGGCGCTGATTCAAAGGATTCTGTTCGTATTTCCACAGTATTCTTGGTTTTCATGTGAATTACCTTTCCTTCTGAGGTTTTAGTTACATAAGATAAAAGACCCTATGGGAACTTAAAACGTTTTAGCTCGACAGGGTTCCTCTTTTTGTAATAGCGCACGTTTGAATTTCCAAGCTTTTGCTTTGTGTGACATAAAATGGCTGCCTTAGAACAACAACAACCGTTTATTTTGCTTTGTACATAAAAATAATATACAGCAAAAAAAAAAAAATTAAACTTAAATAAGCAAAAAACTACTCAGAATAGTAAAAACTAAACGAGCTGAGTAGTTACAAAGAATATTATGCCTTAGATCGGTTGTAGAAATAATAAAGAAAAAAAAAGAGGGAGAAAAAAAAAAAAGAGATATAAATATAAATATAAAAATGAATGTATGAAGAAAAAGAAATTTAAGTAGTAATAGTACCAGTTGATGACAAAGCATTATTTAATTAAGAGCGATAATAACTTGAAGTAAAATACTAAAGAAAAATACTAAGCTAGCATTAAACATAGAAGGCTGTCGCGTTGTTCAAAAGATGACTTATCGCTTTAGTTTTTGCTTCCACTACAAGAATTTCAATGTGTCGGATCTCCAGATGTTTCTGGTACTTTACGGCCGCCATGTTTGTTTTCCTCAGAAGGGCACAAACATGGCATCTCCATACAAAGCTCTATAATTTTGGGTAACAAACTTCTGCAAATAACGCGCGAATGAAAAGCAGCAGACCACCTGATTCTAGCTTGGCGAGGTTGTTAATATATAAATCATCTATCGTATCCCAGATTCTTGACTTAATTCATTGAATGGTGACGATTTTTAGTTTTGATCACATGACTGGTGAAAACCGAGAGTAAATCCATATTTGAAAACACTTGTCCTTCAAAAAATATCGGATCACAGTTTCAGTTCTCTGGATCATAATCCAGCGTAAAACAACGCAGAACGACTCAGTGAGAATGCGCAGAAACCTGTGATTTGTCAGTTTCACCATACACGGACCTACACGGACTGCTGGAAGCACCAATTCGCCAAAACATGCCAGCGCTGGCTAGTTCAAACTCAAGGTAACGTTTCCGCTGATTTCAGTGATTTCAAAAAAGATGTAAGTTCATACTTTTAATTCCCATCATCATAATCCGGCGTGAAACAACGCCAAATGATAATTTTTCTCCGCCATATTGCCAAAGCAGTGTTGAGCTGACGTCAGCAAGTATCCACGCATACAAGAAACTCAGCCCACAAGACGCTTCGGACCCAGGCCACATAATCAATAACAAAGAGCGCCATTATAAAACACAGTGTAATTTCTGCCATTGCTTGGAATCTCTACGTGACCAAAAATATCCTTATGGAGTCATCTGTTATGTATGACAGCGTTCTTTTCAGTCAATAAAACTAACATGGAAATAATGCTATGTATCTCTCAAGCTCAGTTAGTCTCACAAGG
>CM042752.1:18819040-18841123 GCA_022496165.2 Catalaphyllia jardinei
TTATCGAAAAGAAAATCAACAAAAGCATTTCACAAATTATGTTTACGGTAATTTAACATTGGTCTGAACTAGGGATCCAATTATAACGCAGGTCTGAGACAGGATTTTGATGTAAGGTTCCGGTCATTAATAGGGTAGGGAATATCGAAAATTTTGGTCATAAATAGGGTAAGGGTTTTTGGAAGCGGGCTGCACACTCCCACCCAATTTTCTTGGGAGTACCCCCGGGCTTAATGAAGGACAGCTACTGTTATTGCTAACGAAAAGGGGGATGTCATGTATGACACAACCGCTGACCATAATACATGGTTGTTGAGTTTTGTTGACTGGTCACATTAAACCACACTCATTCACTTATTTACTCGAGCATAAATGCATTTTGTTGCCTTACCCAACTTTAAGTTCTTTTTTTCTCAGGTCACGTTGCCACGTTGCCACATTTTTGATCAATGGTATTTTCATTAGCCTTGGTCATGTCACAAACGCCTTCTTGCCTTGTACTTGGGTTGTGTTTACAAACATTACAAAAACATTTACAAAAGCAAGTGAATTAAACACGAAGGTGCGCTATAAAAGGGCATTAGCTCCTCTCCCTAATTTTGAATTCACCCATAAAAATCAAAATGGCGACTTCCCAAAACCCTTACCCTATTTATGACTAAAATCTGCGATATTTCCTACCCTATTTATGACCTGACCAAGAATTCGAAACCCTATTTATCACCTGAACCTTACATCAAAATCCTATTTCAGACCTGCGTTATAATTGGATCCCTAGTTCAAGCCGATGTTAAATTAAGGTAAACATAATTTGTGAAATGCTTTTGTTGATTTTCTTTTCGATAATGATGAAAAAGTGGCTTCACGGCTCAAAAACATACCCATATCAAAGCTAGAGTACAAAAACCATACCCTATTTACGACCAAAAAGGCTGAAAAACCATACCCTTTCGGGCCACACATACCTATATGGCCCATTCAAGAAAGTACCAGGCCCCCGTCCGGGGGGGCCCTTCGCATTAGGACAGGACCCCTGCTGCCCGCTGACTGAGCAGAACAATCCAGAGCATTTTTTCTAAGCTGCGTGGAGCTCTGTTCCTAAGGTTCTGGTCACAAGGGCTACTCTATTACTCTCCAACTATTTTCGACTCCTATTTTTCCTCCTTTCCCTGGCCCCTGGACCTCGGAGGACCGGCAAACTTTGGAAAGCTTTAACACATTTGTCCGGATGCCTCTAAGTTCTAGACGTAACTCAACCAGGAACTCTTCCTTGAAGACCTCGAACGACAAATATTAGTTTCACGTTATTAATATTACGGATTCGCAGTACTTCCTTCTCACCTACGCCGAGGGGCCTTGAAACGAGGAAAATTCTTCGTGCTGGGATCCCAGTGGTCTGGGAACGAGGAAGTCTACACAGTTAACTTCGCTGATAACTTCCGAGTTCTCAGTCAAAGAAAATGGAAGACATTGTTGCCAGTGGCTTTGAAAAGGTAACTTTAACAACCTGAAACTGTAATTCAGGTTTACAAACTTTCTTTCTTTCTGCTAATTAGTCGATTGTCGTCGTTTTAAGGATTAATTTCAGACAGAACTTAAACCGTCAAACGCCTCTTTGCAACCTAGACCAAACTTGAAAACCATCCCAACCTCGTCTGTTGGAGGATCGTTAGGGGCTACTTTCCACAATAGAGTAATTTACTTTACAAACACGACAAGATCTAAGGTAATCTCACAATTTTGTTCTTCCGTTATCGCGGATTTTCACGTAGTACGGATAATGACGAAGTTCGTAATCCCTACATCCAGTAGACATGAAGGAAGTGTCGTGTTAACTGGCCGAATTTTCCACATGATTTCCCTCATGTAAATACAATGTAAATACACTCTTCGATTAAAAAGACGAGCATACCTCAGAGAGCCTTAGAGTATCGCCTCAGTAGCTGAAGTTTTTTGTTAAGCTGTATTACTTTTGCGATACCTGGACAGATATTTTGCTTACAGAGCTAGTAGCTGAGGAATGCAACTGCTTTGCATGTGAGGACAGCACCATCATGTAGTACATTTGCTTACATTTGTAGGCTTTAAAACAGGCACCAAATAATTCTGAAATGGACGGAAATCAGTGGTTCTTTGTGGTTAATATGAGTGTTAACAGTCCTTAACCGAGAAACAACAATGCAGTAGCTGTTTATTTTTCAGCGAAAACAAATATTTAACAGCCGAACGATACAGACTAGAGATAGCCGATTCGAAAAACTTGTAGTCAAAGTTCATCAGCACAGAGTCAGTAGATAAGTGCAATAGCAAATGTACGTTCTTCTAGGTTAGAATAGTGTGGCCAGAAAAGTATACTTGTACAAATTAGCGTTAAAAACCGGTAACCTTTACACCGGTGAACAGGGAAATGTTTTGCGCATGATTGATTGCAGATTCAAATATTTATATTTTGAAATCGATAACTTTGGCGGAAACTGGAACTGTACATGTGTCGCGCAACATGCCACCCAATTTTCGGAGCCTTGAATCAAGACCACACATTTTTGAATCACTGCAAGACATTGACTTTATTAATTTAGTACTGTTATCTCAGTATTGAGTTTCGATTGATTTTCTCCTCAGATAGAATTTGGACACGATATGTTGTCAGGGAGAAAGTCATCTAGAACGTACAAGTACGATTCTACTACAAGGGACAGTAACGTATCACGGAGTGAAAGAGATACAGGAAGTAGAAGCGCTCTATCTATTGATAGTGTCCACTGCGTGACGACGAAAAGCGATAAAACTAGATACATCGCAACTTACAACACCAAATGGGGAGAGAAAGTTGTAATTTCTGAACCACTCAATCCGTGGCAAGTGCTGGGTTTCTACTCAACCGACGTGTCTTATGGAGCTATCAAGACGGCGTTCAAAATGAAAATAACCCAATCCGGTCGACAGAATCGTGCAATGGTATCTATAGCCTGCCATATGTTAACTTCATCCGGTGATAGGTACACGCGAAAACCCGGCACGGGCGAGTATATCGTTAGAAAGCATGACCACTTTCTACTTGCAGCATGTGGCCACACAGTGGAGCTTGAACTTGAGATCTTCAAGAGGGCAAATCTGGTGGAAGATAAAGACGAATACGGACGGACCTTGTTGTACACCGCAAGCAAGTCGGGATTCTATGACACATGCAAGATGCTCTTGCAGAAAGGTGCGTCTGTCGATGAAACGCAAAGAGATGGTAGCACACCTCTTCATGGTGCAGCATATTTTGGTCATGCACAGGTTGTTAGACTTCTACTGCAACACGGAGCCCGAACTAACTTGCGAAACAACTGGGGAAATGCGTCTCTGGAC
Organism: Catalaphyllia jardinei; assembly: GCA_022496165.2. Lineage (NCBI taxonomy): Eukaryota > Metazoa > Cnidaria > Anthozoa > Scleractinia > Caryophylliidae > Catalaphyllia > Catalaphyllia jardinei. The sequence goes on from CM042752.1 coordinate 18,822,395, forward strand.
GAGAGCGCCACCTCTGAAATGCGTCGGTCGACCAGATTTCTTCGCTTGCTGCAGATCTCAGAGAAAAGCAACTGGTGCTAAATGTACGAGTTATTGAGTATCGGGGAGAGGTCATTGCGAGGGAGCTTATTCGTGATCATCGAGCCCTTGACGCACGCATGCGAATGGAGTGGAATACTATTCACGGAACCTGGAAACTAGCATGGCATGGCACTCGTTATGCAAATTTGGAGTCAATAATAAGAGAGGGCCTTCTACCCGCTGGTATGGGTGGAACCAATCCTGAACCAGGTCACTTTCGACTCGGTGAAGAACATTTTGGCATCTCCAATTGGGCAGCAGCAATCTTCGTGTCCCCCAGCATTCTTTACGCATCACACTCCTGCTATTCGGGTCGAGTCTTTTCCGAATCCCAGCAATGGTGCGTCCTCGTCAAGGTCTACTGTAGACCAGGCAATCTGAAATTATATGACCCAACCGTTCGCAAGTACAAGCCGATGGAAGGCGAACCTGATGCACCAGAATGTCGTGTGCCTGTCACTGAAGCTGACAAGAACGTCGTCTTGCGTGTCGAGTCCACACGCAACGTTGTCGTCCGATCCCTGATGTTCGTGCGTCTCAGTTTCCTTGAGAATCAAGACATGAACTTTGACCACAGAGTGAGACTCTTGAGCTAGCATGGTAGCTTACCAGCTTTAAGGTAGAGGAGAACATTTGAACATTTCAGATATCTGTATACAGTGTATGTCAAGCAGAGCCTCCTTGGTGTATCTTAATTTGCTTGAAAGTTTCTTAGGGCCTATCCGCGACTAGTAGACAAAATCGCAATTGTCCGTGGCAAAATCCAAGGACAAATTTTGTCGTGACAAAATTTGTCTCGTCTGTTGCATTCGCATTGGCAGTTAAAGTCTTCAAATTGTGTCGTCGGATGGCAACTGGCGTGTTTGAATAATTGCTCCATTCTCAAAGCGTCTCCCTGCAACATGTGGATAGCCAAACTGGTCATCGTAAGGGGAGACGTTCTAGCGCCTTACAGAATTCGGTTGTTTATATAAAGGATAGCTTGCCATTGGGTTTAAACTCCATGAAGCATTACAATTGATTTTGTCCAGTGCGAAAATTGCAAAATCTAGTTTCGCAACACGAGATACAACTGAGACGCTAAATTCATACGGTTAAAAGGTTTTGTGACATATTAACGACAAGATTAACAAAATGTTGTTTATTTAAACGATTTTGTCCAGTTTTTCCCCGGCTAGTTCTAAAACAGGAAATGGTGAATGGAGGGACGGGGAACGAGGAACGGGGAACGGGGAACATCTAAAGGGGGAATCTCTAAAAGGGGGAATCTCTAAAAGGTGGCATCTCTAAAAGGGGGAATCTCTAAAATGGGGAATCTCTAAAAGGGGGAATCTCTAAAAGGGGGAATCTCTAAAAGGGGGAATCTCTAATAGGGGGAATCTCTAAAATGGGGAATCTCTAAAATTGGGAATCTCTAAGAGGAGGAATTCTAAAAGGGGGAATCTGTAAAATGGGGAATCTCTAAAAGAGGGAATCTCTAAAATGGGGAATCTCTAAAATGGGGAATCTCTAAAAGGGGGAATCGCTAAAAGGGGGAATCGCTAAAAGGGGGAATCTCTAAAACGGGGAATCTCTAAAAGACGGAATCTCTAAAAGGGGGAATCTCTAAAATGGGGAATCTCTAAAACGGGGAATCTCTAAAAGGGGGAATCTCTAAAACAGGGAATCTCTAAACCGGGGAATCTCTAAAACGGGGAATCTCTAAAACGGGGAGTCTCTAAAATCTCTAAAAGAAGGAATCTCTGAAAGGGGGGGAATCATAGGAAGGTCCTGGCCATGGAACTGGAGTATCTAGCTGGACCGTTAAAATGGTAAACCAAAATAAATAAGAACGCAGTGAATTTATTCAATGTAATTATAACGCGCGCTAAAGCATGTCTGTTTAGCGGGCTACTGAGTGGGGCGGTTCAAATATCGATCTTACTCTTTGATATCCGCTACATCGACAGAAGAGTCGAATCGCCTCGATTCATCTGAATTCCTGTCTGTGACGTTTTTACCCAGGCAGTGAGGCCTGGGTTTAAATTTCGGCTTTCTTTTCGGCTTTCTTTTCAAAGTTTTCCAAATTTTGTGAAAACTTTGAAAATACAAGTGAAATTAATCCTTAATTGGCCGAGAGCACTTGTGATTACTTGTTTATCACATAAAGGGAAAACTTTTGTACAAAGGACAACTTTCAAGGTCTTGCCGTCGCGTAAAGAGGTTTGCCGGTTGTCATTATTTAACATGCTAGCAGTAGCCCGGGGAAAGCCTACTATAACAATAAGCAAAACACAGCAACTTGGTTCAATTCACTCAAAGCAATTTTTTTACAAACAACACTTTAAGTAATCTAATTTTATTCACCTGTTTTACGAAGCTTGCAACGGCGTGAAAGTACTTCGTCGATCAATGAAAGACGAAACAACTGTCCAAATGAGCTGTAATAACTTCTTGAATCCAAAACTGTCCTATCCACTGCGAAAACTTCACGTACCAACACAATTTACGCTGCTTTTACGCCGATAAGGTGAGCTGTATTACTAACATTACTAGCATGACGTAAAAGGTCACACTACTGACTGTGATTGGTGAATTTTGATCCGATAGATAACACGATCTGTCGATAACACGCAAGACTGACGGAAATTTTGGAAACGTTTCCACGGGTGTTTTGTTTTCCAAAGTCGCGTAGCAACGAAAACGGTGGTAAAATCAAATGGGACGGAATTTCCCGGTGACAATTTTTCTTAAACTTGGATATACCCGACGAGGTTGTCCTCTTTTTCGGTAATTCCAATGCTGCTCGGTTCCACTTAAAAATTGCCAGCCAGAGGACGTTTGGCTCGGTGAAGCCAAAGGTTCTTTTATTTAATTTGCGGAACATTTGTAAGAAACAATGTTTGTGGACAAATATCTTCAGTACATTTCCCTGTGTTGAAAGTTTGAGCGTTCTACTCATCAATGAACTCAGCCGATGATTACACATGTGATGCTGATCCTTCCGGGAACCATAACGAAAGTGCACGTGGATATCAACCACTGAAACTACTGTAAACAGCGACATTAACGCCGCTACGGTACGTCTTTAATCCACAGGGCGTATACCATTTAAATCGAGCTAAGGAAGAGAGCAGTGTTCACTGGCATTGTTAAGAAATAGTGCAAACCGCAGAGGTAACAGAATAGATGGGAAGATGTGACACCCTATAGAACATTCAGGAAGCCATCCATTCATGAGGAGTAATCAAAGGCGAGTGTTTGGATTTTCAAAGAGAATCGTGGTTGTGGAAAAATCCTTTGAACCTAAAACCCATGACCCTGTGCAGAACGCTAACAGATCTGTCTAATTCATGAAATTTGTTTCGAGCATCTTGGAAACATTCTGAACCGTGCAAATGGCCTGGTTCGTCGGGGTCCGAGATGGCGTGATTTAGTTACACAACTAGAACTTTATCCACACCAGCATGTTAGACATATTTAAAAGTGATTTAACTAAACATGGTTAAAAATCACACAGCCCACAACTTAACTAACTGGAAACGGCTGTGGCTAAAAGTGGGACGGAAACGTAGGGACTGGGACGAGGGGACTCGCGGACGTGGAACGTAGAGACTCCAGGGCATAAAAGACAACCAACACCTGATTTTGCGCTGAACTTGTAAAGTACAATTTTCGGTGCTCTTAAGAAAGGTGTTATATGCTGGAGAGCTTGTCAGCAGACCAGTAGCTGATGATTTTGGACGTCGTCAAGGTCTTATTCGTGACATGGATTGTTTTGTATGGAATGTCGGGCCAATTAAGAGTTCTTATCTCCAATGAAATCACTCTCTCGTATTCCCTGATTTGTCATTTTGTCACGCTCTTTACAATGAATTTTAAAGTTTCATCCTGTTGATAGCTCTACAGTCTTGACGAAGAGCATTTTGGCATTGCTAACTGGGCGGCTGCAATCTTCCTCTCGCCATGCATTCTCTACACGGCACACACCTGCTACTCGGATCGAATCTTTTCCGAATCCCAACAGTGGTACGTTCTGGTCAAGGCTTACTTCAAACCTGGCAGCTATAAGTCATTTGATCCAACTGTTTTCAGCTACAAGCTAATGGATGGCGAACCCGTCATGCCAGAATATCGCATACTTCTCCATGAAGCTGACAAGAATGTCATTTTGCGTGTGGAGTCCACACGCAGCATTGTCGTCCGATCCCTAATGTTCGTGTGTCTCAGTTTTCTTGAGATTTATGTCAAGACCGTATCAAACTTTGCCTATTGTTATGGTTGGGATTTTTTAAGACAATGAAGCTATTGTTGTCGGTCCGTAGGGATTTTTCTACTCGGTGTCGCAAAATAACACTCGTGTTAAGTCGAATCCAGTCGGCAGATTTTCGGTGATGACATATTTGATCCTAACGGGAAAATACTTGGGAAAAATCAGACAGACTAAAAGAGGGTGAGCTAGTACACGCGCGCTACTTCGATTAACTCTACTGCGCTTTTTATCAGAACGTAGTCAGGTCCTAAGTAAAAAGAATAATTTAGAATCAGGGTGGTGGCGTTCTTTGTGTAGGTTTATTTCTTCATTAGCTCGTGTTCTTGGGAGCAAGTGGCTGGGAGTTATCTGAAAACGACTGCTCGGTAACTGCAAGCAGCTTGGGAAGCATTATTTTAGTTATGCGATATACGCTTTTAATTTGTTTTGCTTCTGACTTACAAAAATTGGAACTGACTTCTGTTTGAATTCACTTCAAGGTTTTAATTGCTCTCTCAATTCGAAGGCTCATGCTCGCGCTTTCATGAATTAATGAAACTGCGTCGTCGTTTGAGTTTTCAACTGTTTATTTTGAGCTCTGAATTTCTGAGTGGCACGGTCATAATGTTCGAGAAGTGGCACAGAAATAATATTCGTCGGATGTTCCCGTTCATATGGCCTGACCGCGTCTACACAGTACTTTGCGGGTTTCGCTAAATTACACTTTGAAAGCATTTGCTGTCGATTTGAATACCGTCGAAGATTGTGTATTTAACACTTATCGCCTCCGAAGATATTTGAATTTCGCGCACGGCGAGTTTGCTACGCGTCGGTCATTCCTAACCTTTGTCTTGCGAACAATAGAAACCCTTTCCGTCAAACAATAGATAAGGCCATAAAAGGAACAAAAGCTTGATTGTTGCCCAGCCAAAATCCTCACCAAAAGCTTGATACGCATGGATTTTGACCAAGCAATGAGACTCTTGAGCTAACGAAAATTTTTCATATTTCAACCCATATTACTAACCCTTCAACATTTCTTTCTTTGTGTGGGCATTCCTGGAGTGGGAAGTTGTCACTGGTATGGAAGCATAACAAATAATAGAAAGCGTTGCAAACTATAAATGGTTTTTAAGAGTACCAAATGTTGTTTGCATTTGAACATCTGCTTTTGATTGACAGAAGAACCCCTGTGGATTTGTGACGTCATAAATTTGTATTTTTGGTTACATTTAACCCAGAAAAGTCAATTTTTTTTGTTAATTCAATCAAGAGAATACGAGCTAGGACCTTTTTAAGACTCGCATCCGAAACAACGATCTGTAACAACTTGACTGCAAAGTTTCAGTTGAATACATCAATACATCAAATGGTTTGCAATATGTGCTACTTTGAAGTTGAAAGATTTGATAAGCTTAATTAGTTAGCATATTTCGCGATGTGCAAGATCACAAACTTGATTGAGACACCGTTGACACATTTTTTAACGGTCTTTTTCTAAATTATGCTCTATTAAAAGGGCGAGGTCTTGTCATAGTCGAGACTGAGTGAGTCAACTTGAAAATCATTCATTTTTCCACAACATGCATATCAAGTCATCGTTCGCCTGCGAACGATAAGTTAAAAAAAAATTCTTAAATGGTTAATAGTAGAGATCTACATTATGATCATGGCAGTTTGTTTGCAGAGTAATCTTCTTCAGGGCCAGTACTTGATACAAGAAGAATAAGGGCTCTAAAACTTGAATTTACATGATAAACATGAACAGTGATATAAAAGGTTACAAATGTACATAAATGTATACAACACTGAAAACAAGATAAACAGTCAACGTTCATTTCGGCGCTTCATTTTATTAGGTTCTAGCGTTTGGCCTCTCTGTATCAGATATACCTCCCTTGCTTTCCCGCGTGAGGCATTAGGTGTTGGTTGAAGCTCGAGTGTCATGTCTTCGATAGAGTGATCAGGTAGGTTAAAATGTGTTGGTACTGCTGCTGAAGCGTTGCCGTGACTTGGATTGTTCGTAGCTTGTCTGTGTTCTGTGAATCGTTCTCTAAGTGTACGTTTAATTTCTCCTATGTATTGCTTCTTAAATCGTTTGCATTCTATCATATAAATCAGGTTCGTAGATTTACGCGTCATTTGCTGTTTGATTTCTCGTACTTCCCCAGTGTTGGTAAATGTGTAGTTTGTTCTTTCATTATCAATGTGTGGGAAAGTAAGACATCTATGTTTGGAGTTGCAGCGGAAAGTGTCAAAAGAAAGGTTGGGTTGAGTGGTGGTTGCTGGGTTCTGAAGTTTCCCTAACTCCTCCCCTAAGACGGGAGGCTTTATAGTTACAATTCAATCCCCGGTTGTTCAAAGGCGCCTGGATAACGCTATCCACTGGATTAACCGCTATCCAGCGGATAAGTGTTGGCAAAACAAACCGCACTATCCACTAAATAGTGATTTATCCGGTGGATAGCGTTATCCACTTTTCGAACTACCGGGACCTGTCTTTAAGGATTTCGGGCGATCTCTTACGTATGGGATTTCGGGTAATTTTCCGTCATTCCGTGTATTAGGGTTTTGGGGGTTTTGCACCGTTTCGTCATTCTGGCTTCTAGTGGCCCTGGAAACACAAATAACAAGGAGAATCACAGATTCATCAGTGCTATTTAAGGACGTTCGCGCTAATTGTTTCTGCGCATCCATACTGCGCACGCGAATTCCCATGCCACGCCATGCATCGAGCGAGCGCGCTAAGCACTAAAATGAATGATGATAGGGCAGATGGCCATTGCTATAGCTTTGATTGGATTTAACGATCTTGGACGTTCGGTGACCCCCACTTTTCTTTTGAGAAACAGATTTCGTTTACAATTATCTCCACATTGTCCAAAAATGAACAAAAAATCAATGTGGGAAGTTAAAAAAAATTGGAGATTTCTGTCCACGAGACATGGAATCCTGCCATCTTGCGGCTGCAAGGCGCGTGAAACTATGATCGCTAAATGTGAACTTATTCTTTGAGGAACCTCACAAGTTGACTAAATAACCATATTTGGCAGAGAGCATTTCCCATCAAAGCTCTAATTGCAATATTTTGGGACTTGCAGCCACTGTGGTCTTTTTCGCCAACGAAGCTCGATTTACTCAGATTTAGGTGTTCTTGCGAGCATGTTCTTTCCAAAACGAAGTCAGTGACCCCCCCCCCCCAATTTTTTTACATTTCTGACATCGCTAACGCTATCATCTTTCAATGGTAAAATTTTCAGAAAAAAATCAATGTTAGAAAAATTTTGCGCGAACGTCCTTAACCAGTACTCATCCCGAAAAACAAATTTCAAGTTACCATTTGTACCTAAAAATAAAATGAGCTCATTACATTTGCTTCTACCAATTTACAAGTTTTCAAACTCAGTGGCCTTATTCATAGTTAGCTGTAGTCATGAGACTTAAAAATAGGTCGTTAAAAGATATACTGGTCAGAGCCAAACTTAGAGGTGTAACGATAATACCAATGGACTAATGGGAGTTGTGTTTGGTCTGTCTATTTTATTCACCATCAAACAACTTAATCTTCTTTTGAGGTACTGCCACTCACACTACAGCTGAACATTCACCGTCGTCATAACACTGAGTGACTTTCATTACGCGAAACGTGACTCTCGCCTTTCAGCATATGGAGGTGTTTTGTTACAAAGGGTTTTTATTGAGAAAAACGTCAATAGACATTTTAGCCTAAATTTTAGTAAACTTTGTAATAAATGAAATAACTGACCTCAATGCCTTGTTGTCTTTTCTATAGTAATGTTGCGTTTCAACGCGATCCGAAACCTTTTAAGCGACTTATCGCTTTTTGAGTTTCCTTTGAGTTTTCCTCCCCATCCCTAGAACACGGCAGTTGAGAACTAGGCCGCATAATTATATTCTACCTAATGTCCGGACAAGTCATTTTAAATCAGTTGTTATTAATAGATGTCTTTTCAGTAGTAACTATTATTTGTTAACTGTTATTATTGCGTAAGAAGAGTAAAAGCTACATACTCGATTCTGAAGTCACTCCTGCTCGAAGCAAAAATAGAGACACTTAAAGCATGCCAGCCGCCCCAATTCCTCCACAGAATCATAGTACTAGGTTAAGCGCTCCGTTCCAGTTCAGTTCCAAGCCAAATTCATCTCTACAGCGCACGCTATAAAGTTGCGTGATCGATTCCACAACAGAACAGTACAAGTTGCGTGATTCAATGATCACATTCTTTGCATGGCGTGATTTGTAATCCGAGAGTTTTGTTTACGTCTAAGGGAAAAATACCTTGACCTTTCAAACGAATATAAATTTTCATATGTTAAAAGGGATTTTGACGAGCGCTGAGATTTTAATTTTTTTCCCGAGAAAATTCCATCATTGCTTCTGGTTGCTTCTGGCGAAGTAAACACCATCTTATTTCTCACCGTCAACGCATTCCATGGCTGACGCCAGACAATACCTTTTTTTAGCGCGTGAACAGAAAAAAAACAAGAACTGCGGTGCGGTTGTAACCGCGCTGTTTCATTATTTTTTCAATTTTATGCGAACGTTCAGCTCGTAAAACGTGACCTAGTTACCGCCGTCAGCTACTGTTACATAACGACCGAATTTCATTACGCGAAACGTGACTCTCGCTGCCATATGCTGAAAGGCGTATCTGATTACATTCTTTGCATAGCAGGAGTCTGGCGTGACTTGTAATCCGAGAATTTTGTTTACGTCTAAAGAAAAAATACCATGACCTTTAAAACGAATATAAATCTACACATGTTAAAAGGGTTTTTTTACGAGCGCTAAGGCTTTAATTTTTTTCCCCGAGAAAATTCCACCATTCCTTCTGGCAAAGTAAATACGATCTTATCACCGTCAGCGCATTCCATGGCTGACGCCAGACGTAATACCTTTTTTAGCGCATTCCCTTCGAAAGTGAATAGAAACAAAAATTCCAGATTACAAAATCTTCTGTTTTGCAAGCAAAACGAAGATACAGCTTAACTCTGGATAATTTCAGCCTCAGTAGTCAGCAGCTGGTCCCAAATTAGATGCTTTATCCTTACAAATGTCCTGACGCCCATCGCTGAAGGATTTTGGCCCAAGTTTGACCAAATAAACATTTTTCCGTCGGCGGCCATTGTTTGTGTGAACAGTTAATTCGCTAACTTGACAAAACCGTCCTGAGGGGGGATAACACGAAAAGAACTGAGAAATGGCCTGTAATTGGCTGATAATGACATCATCCGCGGAGGTTTGGGATTAGTAACCGACAAAACTAAAAAAAACAAGACGATTTTTTAAATCGTGTAACCGCGCTTTAATATTAACTTGTTTAAGTCTTAGCACTACGTGTGGAACAGCAGCCTAAGCTGTCGTTGTGATGAATTATTATGTGAACGTTCAGCTCGAGGAACGTGACATAGTTACCGCCATCATCTACTGTAACACAAACTGTGTTATTGCACCATCATCAGTTGTGAAATCTACGATTACGTAATGGTCTTAATCTGAAAACTCACTTGGGAAATACCAATGAATGATAGAGATGGAAACGACTATCACGCTTGTCACGTACATAGATATAAACGCTAGACCTTTATAGACCGGTCACTTCTGTTGCGTTACAACCATCGTTGATTTAGTTAATGTTTGATTTATGTTTCTTGGCTGGCCGCTCTAGGTGTTTCGTCATCGTATATATCATATTGCCGCACACGTTTCAGTCTTTTTACAATCACATGCTTTAGGAGTCGCTTGCAGCTTTTCTCGGAGTATTTGGAGATATTTTTCTTTGGAGTTTCTTACGCCCGGTGTTAGAGATCAGATGTAAGTCGTTTTTGTACTTTCCTTTGTCATAGTTCTATTCTTTTTCGTTTAGCTTGTTTTTCCGTGTGCCTCCTAATACTCAACAATCGTCTATTGACTTCTATAATTTTTACCGTAAGTGATGTACAAGCGGTCCAGCCAGATCTTCAATAAACCTTAATGATTGTCGTCTGCTGTGCCTCACTTTGGTTAAACTGGCGAACTCCGTCGTACTGCACCTCGCAATTGTCACGTACGTCGGGAACGCGACAACGCTATTAATAACATTATTGATAAACCGCTTTCTTCCTTAAAAGTCAAAATATATTTTTTGTGCTATGAGTAAAGGACAAGCAAAGTAGTTAAGGTTGTTGCAGAATCCAAAGTTTACGCTATCCACGGCTAATTTTAGAAAGCTTAGGGTTTTCCCCCTGCAAGTTCTGGCAAGTTCTTATTTAGCTCAGCAAATACTAAATTTTCCTTCAAATCTCTTCACTCATTTCGATGAGCCCAAGAACTCACTTAAATTGCCTAATCCCATAAGAAATATTCGCAAATGTTCAAACAAATTATTGACCAATACTTCTGATGAAATAAACTTGCAAAGTAAGCAAGATATTATTTGTCACGTAGCGAAAGCGCATTATGTGGCTGACGCAATACCTTTTCCATTCAAACCCGACGCTTCGATAAAGCCAGAAAAATGTATTTCACACACAGTGAAGAAAAAAAGTAATCACCTGAACGTCAACGTTTCAGTTTATCTGGTGCTCGATTTGGAAGCCGGGCGATTCTAATTTCTGGGTGAAAATCGGCTTCGCGATGGATCAGTCGAAAACGAGCTTTCCACCCTTGTCTCCTTCTTATAACGTATAGTAACAGTCAACGCAAAACCCACCAAATCGCTTAAATTCGCCATTTAGAGCCACAGAAACGACAATACACAACAACTGAGGTACATTTATTTTGAGCTTTAACTTAAACATTCCTCGATAGAAGCTTACGATATTAAGACTCTTCAGTGTTCTCCTATACATTTCTTTATATTTCGAACATAAACAGACACACTGCTGTGGGCTCCCTGTGGTCCAAGTAGTTAATTTGCTAACTTTATATTACAAAACTCTGCTGAGGAAGGATATGAGGAAAAGAGCTGATAATGGCCTGTAATTGGCTGATGATGACGCGGAGGTTCGGGTCTGGTCACCGACAAAAAAATATATATATAAAAAATAAACCGAGGCAAAACCTAAAACCGCGCCCGCCTACGGCCGCGCGGTTAATAAACCACGGGTAGATTAAAAAAAAACCGAAGGCCAAGCAAGAACCGCCCATCCTCCGGCTGCGCGGTTAAAAAGTTTGTCACAGCAACAATCGAAACACTTTGCCACCCCTCCCGCCCAACAGATTTTTTCTGGGTGGTCACGTGACCAGCCGCACCCACCTAAGAGAAAGAAAGAAAGCCTGGGAATGAGGTTGCAGCGGAAGGTTTCTTAGAAACCCCATTTTTAGAGGTTGCAGTCGATGTTTTTGTAGGGGAAAAATACTGATTTAAAAAGGTAAGTATAACTGGTCTATATCTGAATAGGACTAGACAAATTTGGCGAAGAGTGCAATAGGAGTTTCTGATTTGATTCTTCCCGGTTTCATCTCAATGTGATCAGGACTTGCCATTCTGTCAATTCGCCATCAACACCAAAGCGATAAGGCAACTGGGATTCACCGGCACGTTCAGAGGCCAATGGTGATTAACGTAAAACTTTTGTAAGCTCATCGAGGGAGCGGTTTTGACTAAAAGTTAATGATTTGTTTACCACATCAAGTGTTGCAGACGATCGTCAAACTGAGTATTCAGACTAGTCACATTCCCTCAACGATCGAGTGCGCGTATATAAACATAGGCAAAGAGGACTACAATATGCAGATTTCGAGCTAGTTCTATCTTCAGTTGCTGTGTTGTCAGAGTTGTGTTGCATTGGTCCTTGATAGCAGGCCTCTGAACACACAACACTCCTCTGAATTTCGCATGACGTCGTATTAGTACTCGTTACGAGTTCATGATCAATGGAATATTTCATCGAGTGATAAGCGCTTCAGTATAAACAAAACATTCCCTACTGACTCTGAGTGTTGTCAGAACCCGAGTGGCTGAATCCCAAGATACTAGATTCAATAAGAGCAACTTACAATTGGCCTAATTATCAATAGGGTTTCACATATTATCCAGCACAAAACACAATACACGGCATTTATGTAGAAACCTTGACGTAATCTCCATATTAATGAACTCATCAAAGTTTGCTTTGATGCTGATGCTGTTTGAAGGACACAGTCAGCTGGGGCACATGCGCATTTGATACCATTTCATAGCTAATTTGCATACAACAGAGACGCGATTCATACTGTTTTTAACCATACATGATAAAAAAACAAGAGGCTGTGGGTAGCTTAAACTCATGCGCAAGTTAGACTTGTACAAAATAGGTAGGCAATAGGTGCATAGTGGGAGATAAAACTGAAAATCGTTGTTATGTGACAACTTCGAATGACACAGGAGAAAAGGTGAATCGAAAAGGTGTATCATAGAACTAAGATACAACGAAAATAAGAACTAGCAAAATAGTGAGTCATGAACAAGAACGGTGAGGTGAGATTGAAATTGGAGAGTGATTAATCTCTTTCGAGAGAGCCGAAACGATTCATGATAAAGTGGCCTCGTCAAAACAACAGTCCAAGGTGACGTCAATTTACATTGCACATAATTTGCATAAACTTGCAAGTTGTATTTTTTGCGGATAACTTCCGAGAATGTGCGATCCTTAACGCAGTCTATGATGAAATATTCAAGCTATGTATTTTTATTAAATCAAGGTAGATGTATTTTTTAAAAGGAACTCGTTTATAAGGGAAGATGAGGCATTCTGTTTTGTTGTTTATTTTGGTTTCATACTCGTCTAGTTTGTGTCACGCAACATGATTTTCTTTAGCAGTCAGACACAGTTTTCTAAAAGAATTGGCGATTGCTAAGACGCTAAGTATATTAGAACTTGAATAAGGAGCGCAAATAGTTTTACTGCTATCAATATTATCAACAACAGCGGGACCTGGGTTGGTCTCTATGTCATTTGCGAGTCGACTTAAATCAGGATTGTACCAGCGATACAAATAAATCTATGTAAGCCACAAGCGATTGATTTGCCACATTTCATACATGTTAACCAAACCTTTCAATACTGGCAAATATATGGCCTCAAAGTGAAACAAAAGTACAATAGAACACCAGACTTTCTCCTTGAAACATCCTCGGAATTCCTTGACCACTAAATAAATAGAGTGCATGCCAACGACTTGCCTGTATTGCTGTAAAGTATTCCCCATCTTCACTTCGTTGAACGCGTATTAACGGTAGCTCTACGAAAACGTCAGATTTGCTGAAAGAAGATTCCGTTTTGCTCAAGTTATTCTCAGTTTTGCTAAAGGTAATTCTCAAAGTTCTCAAAGATGACTAGGAGATGACGGGTATGTGTGGATCCCCGTTCGCGTATACTGTCTCTTTGTGTGAAGAACAACGTAATACAAATATAACTACGTTTTTTAATGTCCAAAACTTACCTCTGTCACCACAATATCGAAAAAAACCTCTGCAAATTAGTACAATTTCTATAAGAAACATTCAAAACCACGTAAAGGTTGAAAAAACCAGCGCGACATGTAACACTGAACGAGCGATGGTTCGGGGCAACCTTCACGTCTTATGGGGCTTGAAACATGAGATGGATGGTTGATTGCTGGTAACACGCACGATATCTTTGTCATGGAAAATAAATTGAGACTTCATGGCTATATACATTTAAGACTATATCGCTTTTTCTAAAATCTTTCCACACATTTTCCCAACACAACAAAAGAATTTTTGCAGCTACCAGAGAATATTTGAAATATCCCCTACCCCCCTCCCGCTCCCACCCTAAAAAACATGTGGTAAATATTAATAAGTAACTAACTGCAAGGGACCGCATACGATAACCACTGCAAACGTAGGATCTACAAGAGATCTGATCAGCCAAAATAAAATGTGTATTTTGGCAATAGACTGCAAGGCTGACACTACGTGAAAAATGTTTCGAGACACCAACATGACTGGGACCGATAAAGCAGGATCGCAACAGTGGACAGCTGTTTCGATCCTGCTTTATCGGTTCCGGTCATGTTGGTGTCTCGAAACGTTTTTCAGGTAGTATCAGCCTTGCCTTTATAAATATTAATGTATGCAAGCATAAATTTGCATGCACAAATGTGACACCAAACGAAGAAACGGAGCCCATTTTATGACTCATGCCCCTTACATGAGTAATAATATGGGATGAGCTAAAGGACACTCAAAAACTGGCTTTTCAGTGAACGATTGAAAATCAAGCAAAGCACTGCGAATATGAAAGCGAATTTCAAGATGAACTTTGATTTCAGGCTCAGGTGAACTCTTTTCGAAGTGAGAAAACTAGTGTCCAGGTTAGTGCGGTCAGAAAGCTGACTGTGTCCCTTTAAACTACTGGCCCTTCGCACGAATACAACTGTACCTTAATTTCTTTCTTCGACTGAAGCAAGTGCTGAAAGTGTAAAGTAGGCAGCTACCATGTACATGTTTATGTTCTGGCGGTTTTCTTTCTCGGAGAATTTCCAATCTTTTTGCTTTTTCGAAATTTTATTAACAAGAGATCGTGATCATTATCTCTTGTTATTAATGAATCGGACCAATTAAATCTGAGCGGCATCCCACGGCTGCATCCCTATACCTAAACATGGGTCAAGTACCCCCAAGTAACCCCCCTCCCCCCCACACACACACACACACACACCTGTCTAAAATTCAGGTGGCGAAACAATAAGAACAGCCACATTCGCATTATTTGTATTGTTTTGCCGTTGCGTGGAGTTGATATATCAGACTTTCCCAAAGCCGGTGGGCAAAAAAGGGCAAAAAACCTGGAAATTTGTCTAAACAGAATTTTGCCACCGCTCCATTACGGATCACGGCAATAATAGATACAAACCCTAAGACATTGTTTTAAGTAGCGATTTCTCCATCAATCCATTCTTAACATTTGTTCGCCATTATTTTAATCCCGCGACAGTCCCTTACTTTCAGTGTAGCTGAAGAGGCCGATTGGAACCACATTTGTTGTTTTCTTAGAGAGCCAAATCTGGGGACAGTCTCTGTTTCTGTTCGAGCTCTCCAATCAGACCAAAATAATATAAGACTGTAAACAGCCTACGCAAGATTCTGATATCTTTACTGGTCTTTGTCGTCTTTATGCAGTTCATTATTCGAAAGATATGCGTATACGCCATTTCTCATGGTTTTGTACGGCACATAGTACCTTGTTTAAAATAGTTCGGGCTTCTCGAGCACTGATGATTTATTAAATTGCTATGCACCATAAATTTCAATGTATCGTCTTCAGATCCCAACCCAATAATAGTATTTGTTGCTGTGCAATCTCTCTTCGATAATTAAAATCAATAACCTTTGTCTTTAGATGGGAGGTTTGTTCTCAAAGAATAACCGTGGTTACCATGCATCAGAAAGAGGATACACAAAAAGAGATGAAGTCTATTCGTCGTCATCTGGAAGCTACATGTATGGTTCTCGTAATGACGATAGTCGCACGCTAAATAGAAGCTATCCAACTAGTAGCTGGAGTTCAACACCAACGTCGCCCTCAGTGGAAGGATATTCCGTCGGTGGGAGCAAAACTTCGTCATGTGGAAGCTACATGTTTGGTTCTGGTAATAGCGTTAGTAGCACGCTACATAAAAGCTATACAACCAGTAGCTGGAGCTCACCACCATCGTCGCCATCAATAAAAAGATACTCCGTCGGTGAGAGCAAAACGTCGTCATCTGGAAGCTACATGGTTGCTTCTGGTAATAGCGTTAGTAGCACGCTACATAGAAGCTATACAACCAGTAGCTGGCGCTCACCACCATCGTCGCCATCAGTAAAAAGATATTCCGCCGGTGGGAGGAAAACGAAGAGCTGTTCTGCTATTAGTCCAAATGAAGCGTCAAAAGAACGATATGGTGATCTTGATTCAAAGACGACAACGTCTAGATGTTATGATGCAGCTGTCGGTTTAAAACCAAATGAAGCTTCTGCAGCTCCAGTTGTCAGATCTGCAACAGAGAGGGGCCGTACCAACTGCAGTGTCAAACCTGTGTTACTCAAAAGCCATGGTACTAATAACACATCGGCTTCCCTCAATGCTTCTACAGATGGAATCTATTCGACTGGTAGGTGTAGTAGAGCTCCCGCTACGAGTTCTGTAGCTACAGTTGAAGTCGGCCGGGATTCAACCAAGGGCTTTTCTGCTGGTGGTGCAGGAAGAGGAAGAGGAAGAGGAAGAGGAAGGGGAAGAGGAAGAGGAAGAGAAAGGGGAAGAGGAAGAGAAAGAGAAAGGGGCGTGGAAGGCCATACTACCCCAAATCGTAGACCACCATCAACAACCAGTCGTAACCATGGCAGTGATCATGGATGCGAGGGTACTAGACGGGTTGCAACTTACGGGGCTAAAGGAGGAGGTAGGGTTGTCATTTCTGTACCTTTAAACCCCTGGGAAGTGCTCGGTCTCCAATCATCTAACTTTTCTAGAGAGGCTGTCAAAGCAGCTTTCAAGAGAAAGATAACCCAACCAGTGCGCCAGAATCGTGCAATGGTATCTATTGCCTATCATATGCTTACATCCTCAGCTGGTAGGTACACGCGAGTGCAAGGTAAGGACGAATTTGTAGTCCGAAGACGTGACCACTTCATGCTTGCAGCATGTGGCCACACAAAAGAGCTTACTCTTCGGATAGACAAGAAGAGGAATCTTGTTCAAGACAGAGACGAGCACGGACGGACACTGTTGTACATAGCAAGCAAATCAGGTTTTTATGACACATGCAAGTTACTCTTAGAAAAAGGCGCTTCTGTCAATGAAGCGCAAAAAGATGGAAGCACCCCCCTACATGGTGCAGCATATTTCGGTCACGCACTGGTTGTTGGACTTCTACTTCAACATGGAGCGAGAAGTGACATCAAAAACAACTGGGGAAATTCTGCTCTGGACGAGAGTGCCACACCTGCGATACGCAGTCTGATTCAAACCGCATCGGCTGACGACATTTCATCAATTGCTGCATCTCTTAGAGAAAAGCAGCTCATACTGAGCGTTCGACTCATTGAGTATCAGGGAGAGGTCATAGCGAAGGAACTTACACGAGATCCTCGCACCCTTGATGCGCACACACGAGCAGAGTGGAATCGTATTCACAACACCTGGGAAACAGCATGGCATGGAACCCGTTACAAATATTTAGAGTCGATAATACAGAAGGGCCTTCTCCCCTCTGGTTCAAGTGGAATTAAGCCGGCAGCGGGACACTATAGTCTTGGCGAAGAGCATTTTGGCATAGCTAACTGGGCGGCTGCAATCTTCCTCTCGCCAAGCATTCTCTACGCAGCACACGTCTGCTACTCGGATCGAATCTTTTCCGAATCCCAACAGTGGTGCGTTCTGGTCAAGGCTCACTGTAAACCTGGCAGCTATAAGTCATATGATCCCACTGTTTTCAGCTACAAGCCAATGGATGGCGAACCCGTCA
Source organism: Catalaphyllia jardinei (assembly GCA_022496165.2). Lineage (NCBI taxonomy): Eukaryota > Metazoa > Cnidaria > Anthozoa > Scleractinia > Caryophylliidae > Catalaphyllia > Catalaphyllia jardinei. The sequence goes on from CM042752.1 coordinate 18,840,166, forward strand.
TGCCAGAATATCGGATTCCTGTCCATGAAGCTGACAAGAATGTCATTTTGCGTGTGGAGTCCACACGCAGCGTTGTCGTCCGATCCCTGATGTTCGTGCGCCTCAGCTTTCTTGAGAATCAAGACATGAACTTTGACCAAGCAATGAAACTCTTGCGCTAACAAAGAATTTTCGTATTTCAATATTATGAATAGAAGAGATCTACATCATATCTAAAACTGATAGACTTAATCAGTTTGCTTTAAGATTTGTGCTAACTTTTGCCGCGTTCAAAACTAGTATAAGGCCCTGTTTTTTTATAACCTAATATTGTTCGGGAAAAGTTTAGAATATGAAACTTCCCGACACCGATGTCATCGGCAATTGATCTCCTAGATAATTTGCAAACAGGGTAAAGAAATCCTTTTAAAAATTGCTGGAATTACAACTGAGGAATGAGGACGACATTCAATGAGTTAGGGGTGACCAATCCCAGGTTTTGCTTTTCGTGAGGTTAGCTGATAAATTCAAAGTGCCTATAATGTCAAAAGTTTTATTTTCTCATCTGATTCTATATATCACCCAATCAACCTCTGCGAAAAGAGTTTTCGATTTGGATAAAACGATAATGATAATTTTTGAAAACGTTCAAATTTGCCGCCATTTTGGTAAACCATTCGCACCAGTCTTCCCTTGGTTTTTAATGAGTTGTGACCTAGATTCAGGAACACGTGACTTCAGGCTAACTCATCTCGCTTGTCTTACCTCAGGAAACTAAGCTTAGTAGGTCATATGAAATGCCGTTAAGGAGCATTTTGTATGGACTACTAAGCTAAATTTACAGAGGTAAAACAAGCCAGAAGTCACATGTTCCTGAATCCACGTCACAACTCTGAGTATGTCGATCTTGTGATCAGCAGCGCGGGTCGACCGCAAGACAATAGGATTTCCAGATTCTTAAAAATTCTTTAAAAAAATT
>CM042752.1:18841223-18853723 GCA_022496165.2 Catalaphyllia jardinei
AAAAAAAGATACAGTTGGAAGCGTGCACAAAACCGTTACTCTAGGATGTAAATTATGAGGACGAAAACATCGACTCGACGAACGCATTTCGTGCCCCTCGTTTTAAGTGGTGCGATTTTTTCCACAAATTTTATGATATTGTTCCATATGTTCCATATGTTCCATACTTTCCTCCTGTCCAGTTTTCTTCCGAGTATTACTTTGATAAACTGTACTTTCAGCTACCGCAAATGTAACGTGGAACAATGAATAACGCGCAAGATTAGCACGAGTACAGGCATAAATGGGACAAGATTGGCCAATCATATCTCTTTTGCGAGAATGGTGACCTATCTTTTTTATTTTAGTTTTCGAAACAGTGCTTTGTAGGGAACATTCAGAGAAAGTTTAAAAAAAAATTCATCGGTAATTTTTATTTCTGAGGAATCACCTTAACGTGAAATGTCCAGTATGCCAGCATCCAATCCTAAGGTTACAGAACTAGCTAGAATTGAAACACGACCAAGCACGAATACAACCTCGTTCACAGGGTCCTCTCTCTACCTTGAGAAAGTACCCTGGTTACGACTGGTCACGTGTCTATGCATGCCAACCCAAACCGCACAGAGGGTGGGTACTCAATTTTTGCCAACACTGTCCGGGGAGGTGAACGTTGCACTACTACGTTGTTTGAAAAGGAAGCTATTTGTCGGAGATCTTGCCTGGCCAGTGCTTTGTCTTTATCTGAACTTCTATGAGTATAAGATGTTGATTGAGAGGGAACTTTGCTTACCGTCGATTGCATCTACCCGTGAACGCACTCGCGCAAAACATGTTTTCACGTGACGTCAAAAGTCTGAGTTTAAGGTGTCAAACTTTCCAATTTTCCCGCCCAACTGTGAAGTTTTACTTCTCGACACTGCTCAAACTCAAAGGGAAGATGATTGTAATCAACAAGAAAGGAAAAATCTATCAGAAAGGCGTCCCACTTTCAACGATTTCGGGAATTAAGTGAAAGAACTTGCGCAGGATTAGTCTTTCTCAGAAGTTGGGCGAAGATTAGGGTGCCTTTTGAAAAATCGTTAAGCACTACACTTCACATTTGGGCGGGAAAACTTCAAAGTTTGACACCTGAAACTCAAACGTTTGACGTCACGTGAAAACATGTTTTTTACGGGTAGATGCAATCGGCGATATATTTCACAGCTTTTTTTTAAAACGCTGTGTCTAAGGGCTTGATTACATAGAGAATTTCAGCCCTGGCTGAAATTTCAACCCGGCCAACCGGGCTGAAATTTTGTTGCGATTATATGACGAACTTCAGCCCGGGGCTGAAATATTAGCCTCAGTGCCAAATATGAAATTGCGCGCGAAGAGTCTCAGAAGAATCACAATGGCGCCGACAACACGAATCGCGAAAATAGGCACATTGCTTCTCTAGAAGTTTGACCTTGACCCAAGATGATGAAACTGAAGCGAAACCTGTCTTTGGCTACATATTTCTCAGCTAGAACGACGTATTTGTAAAACAGAGAAGAAATGTACAAATGTACAAATGATTCCCGACCGCAAATGATCCCCAGACCGCAAATGATCCCCAAATTGGACCGCAAATGATCCCGAACCGCAAATGATCCCCGATGGGACCGCAAATGATTCCCCCCGGAAAACGAGGAATGGCATGGAGTTTGTTCCTCGGCTCGAGGTTTCAGTTTTTAACATAAACAGAAGCAGTCATAACTAACCATATTCTACATAGTTATACTGAATTCCCATCAGTGATAAAGAGTTCTTCGGATAATTACAGTAAAAGTTCTGCGGAATGCCTTGTAATCGGCTTTTGTCTATATATAGCCATACAATTTCATAAAAAATTTCACCGAAGAGAAAATTGCGAACGAATTAGTAACGTCAGTTCACTCCCTCAATATCCTGCATCTCAATTAAGATGTGTCTTATTTCCTGGCCTGCACTTTTGGTCATACCTTAGGTGCTACAGACTTTTCATGTGTGGTTTCCAGTTTTGGTCAATCACGCAGAGTGAAATATTTTTGTCATCGATGTTGAAAGTCAGTAGCAAGGAATCCTAACGGGATATCGTTCATGGTTGCAGTGGTGTAACCTATCCGTATCTCATGTAGCAAGACTGCTTTAGTCTGGGAATCTTACACGAAAACAGCTTACGGCTACCATTCTACTTCTTGTTTGTAATGATATGCGGTTTTTCCGTTTTTCGGATTTTTCCCACGGAAAATGAAGATCGCTCAACATAGTATGTAAGTTGATCATTCAGTGCTCTTGATCAGATTCAGTACACGTTTTATATACTGTCAGTATGGAGTTTCTGGCTGCAAATTGCAGATGCAAACTGAAAACTACACCGGTTTGTTGTGTTAGGAAGCAGGTTTTCTAGCTCATTGTAGAACACAAAGGTCATGAACATGTCGCAAACCGGCTCTTATTGTCGGTGTTAACATATACATTTGCTTTGCATTTGTTTCGCGCGCCTTAGCGAGAAATCAGATTATTTAACATGGAAATTGCATCCAAAAAAAAACTTCATAAGATTCGCATGTCTTAGTCATGGTAGCATTAAGCTATTATCGTTCTAGATCGAGCTTCTTGAGAAATATTATTGCTGTCTACGAGTTTTGATTTTTTCTTGTAATTTTTCAAAATAATTTTCAAGCGAAAATATGATGAATTTGTCAAGACAATTATATTTAAATTGTAATTTACTTTGTCAGAATATCTTTTCTTTATGTTTATCTAATTCATCATTTAGTATTAAACAATTAAAAATAAAAATATCAAATAATCTGGGAACCAAACTCCATGCCATTTTCGTTTTCCGGCGAGATCAATTGCGGTCCACATCGGGGATCATTTGCGGTTCGGGATCATTTGCGGTCCAATTTAGGGATCATTTGCGGTCGGGGATCATTTGCGGTGCTGTACAGGAATCTCCAAGCTCGCCGAGTTCATGGCTTTCCTGACAGCATCGTACTGTTTAACCTTACCTGCATTGCAGTCGATGTTCTTATACTCTATCCGAGCTTTGAAATTAGAGAGACAATGAATAAGATTCTCTGTTTCATCGCTTTAAATCCACTGAAATCGCTTCTGCTTCCTAGCGGCAGCCGTATTGTTTCCTGCTTTCAGCCCGGGCTGAAATTCCGTTTCGGTTACATGAGATTTTTTCAGATTTTTTAAATTTTCTGGCCCGTTTGCTCGGGCTAAAAGTCCTAGCCCGGTTTGAGCAAACCGGGTTAGGATTTTCAGCCCGGCCTGAATTGCGCCCTCGGCTGAATCCCTCTCCATGTAATCGACAATTTGATTTTAAGAGCATTTGTTTCAGAAGCCGGGCTGAAGTTTCAGCCCGGTTAACCGCGTTGAAATTTCATGGCTGAAATTCGCCATGTAATCGGGCCTTAAGAGCAGCTTCGCCTAAATATCAACTAGACTTGGAAGTAGCGAAAACGTCGAATTTCTCCAAACTCGCCCAGAATGAAGCTCTACGGGCACTACGCAATTGTTTCGTTGCGATGCCCCAAATCGGCCAAAATCGATCGAAAATGAGCGGCGTATTTAGGGGCTCGTGAACTCAACAGTAAAAATCTTCATTAAAAACTGATTGCACTTCGTATTGTACTTTCTTTCTTGTACATTTAGAGCTAAATAGATCGCAATTTGATTAGAAGTAAAATATTTGACGAATTTTCTAAGTTAACGACCCAAGACAGCTTAACAAGAGGTCTACATTTAGCCTTTTTTCAAATGCTCAAAAGGCGTTCTGGTACACGGCTTTTGCCAAAACGACTAATTTGGGCTGAAAGAGCATTGTTTCTTCTTCAAATTAGCGAAATAAAATTTTTGGGTAAATAAAATCGCGAGCGCTGAGATAGCGAGCTAAATACAGCATTTCTTCCTGAAAACGTGACCTTTGACCCACGCTTAACGAAAACGCTTACTGCAAGAAAACCCGGAAAAAAGCAAAGGCTTTGTTATTTTGAAGCATTTTCTAGTGATATCTCTCCGAAACCATTATTACAAGAAACTATCTCTAAATATGAAATCTTACAGGGTCAAAGAAGGAGCTAAAGGTCGCAATATTTGACACAATAACTTTGACTGTTTGACAAGAATTGAAGTCAATGACTGACCGTTAACGAATTCCAGTGAAATTTGCCGACTTTAGTATGTTAACCCATACTTACCTGAATGTTTACATTTATAGAAGAGTCTTCTTCATGGATTAACCTTGAAAAGAAGCTGGATCCAGATAAGGAAACCTCTAAAACAAGAAATGTTTAACGTTTCGTGACCTGCCCGCTGCTACAAATTCCATGCACATGCCTAACGCATGTTTGTCGTCTAACCTTTTCCATAGGCAACCCCAAAATAAACAATCCCCAAAAATGCAAAGTGAAATTGGCTGTCTTCCTGAACAGTTAGAAGCTAGAGCCAAGTTCCATTACCTTTGAAAAGTGCTTGATTCTATTTGTTTGTGTCGACCGTTGCTCACTCAGTATTTCTCATGTTCGAATACCGCGAATCGGTCACGCCAAAACACTGTATAGTATGGTGCGCCTTTCCAGTCAATATTCAAACAAATAGTACGTCCATTACATTTCTTTGCCATATTTTTTTGTTTCCTTTCTGTATCTTTTTATTCTGCTTCTATATTTTTTTAAATTTCTTCCCAATTTTTTTTCATTTTGTTCTCTTTATTTCATATGCGTTTTATATATTTTTTATATTTATTCCTTATTTTATTTTTTGGTTCCGAATGGGAATTTTTATTTCCTTTCACTTTTACGAAAAAAAAAGTAAAGAACAGTCCAGTTTTGACCATGTCTAGAAAATGAGAGAAATTACGCCTTTGGTTTTGTTGGAAAGCCGTGTTGCCTCGAAAAAAACTCAAACTTTGCTTTCCAAAAATAAACTGCCCGTGTGTGAATTAGGCCTACTTCCCAAAGTTCTCGTAAAGTTCAAACTAAAACCTTGAAAAAATATTAGGCGCTCAAAATGTTAAAATAAAATATGTAGATTGACAAATAAAGAAACAAATAAATGCATAGGTAAAGCTGCACTTTGAGAAAACAAATTATAAAAAGAAATAATTTTTCCCCCAAAAAAAGCCTTTTAACTGCACAGCGTCGCTTTTCTCGCCAATTCCACGTGCACCTGCGACCCTGTTTTTTGGTATATATATGCGCGGCAGCCGGGCAAGGTCTTGAATGGACTAAATGCCCGGCAGTCATAAATTTTTTAGAGAATTTCTGCTGAAAGATTTTTTCCAACTTCTTGATGGTATTTGATGTTTCTTTAGAAATGCCGAGAGATTCCAAAAATTATGTTTGTGTGCAAGATGACGAAATAACCGAGCTTGTGCATACTATAAAATTGGTCTTTGTCCGACTGCCGGTCACCGTCTCAAATAGACTAAATGTCCAGCAGTCAGAAATATTCACCGAATTCAAACTAAAATCCTCAATCAAACCTATTGAAAGTATTTGGTGTTTCTTTAAAAATGTCAAGCTATCCTAAAAATTATTTTGGTTTTATACTCGACGAATTTACCGAGCCAGCTGTCACTAAAGAAACACCAAATACTTTCAATAGGTTTGAATGAGGATCTCAGTCGGAATTCGGTGAATATTTCTGACTGCCGGACATTTAGTCTATTTGAGACCGTGACTGGAGTCGGATAGAGACCAATTTTATGGTATGCACAAGCTTGCAGAATTCGACCACTACAAATCCATAATAATTTTTAGAATCGCTTGGCTATTCCAAACAAACATCGCATCTTCTCATTAGGTTCAAAAGAAGCTTTCTGTAGCAATTCGTTAAATATCTCTAACTGCCGATGTAAGCGTAAATTTTTTAAGTGTCAAGCACATGCTGATTTTATAGTATGCACACGCTCGGTTATTTCGTCATCTTGCACACTAACCAGGCCTGCACACTAACATAATTTTTGGAACTGCTCTGCACTTTTAAAGAAACATAACTACCATCAAGAAGTTTGAAAGAATTTTTCAGTGGAAATTCTGTGAAAATTTCTGAATGCCGGGCATTTAGTCCATTTAAGACATTGCCCGGCTGCCCGGCATTTAGACACAGCGCTTTTGAAATAAGCGCTTAACTGTCAACAATCTGATTGGGATTAGTTTAATCACTTTTCCACACCAAAAGAATCAAACAACCGTGAAATTATCGATGGAATGCATTCAACTACGAGCTACTTTCTTGACCGAAAATTGGGCTTACCAGATGCTGGGCTTACCGCTTAACAGTTTTAAAACGAAATTAAAGCCGCTGGATTTTGCAAACGAGCGGCCGATATCGTTGTTGTCAAGTTCTTCATAAAATGTTTCACTGCAAGAGAATCGAATGACCCGTCAAACTTTCGATTAGATGAATTAAATTCAATCATCAAATTCAATCAAATTCAAAGCTAGTCTCTTCGCCAGCACTGGACGTATCGAACTCTACACGAATGCAGCAATGCCTCCGTTGTGATTTTGCAGATCGAAAAATAAAACTGCTGCTTAATTCAGCGCGCAGACGCTGTTGATGTTCTCTGCAAGAGAAGGGAATGGCCGTCAAACTGTCGATGGGAATAATTCAATCAAATCCAAAACTAACTTTGTAGGTGAACATACGACGTATTCAACGCTAAATTGCCGAATGAAAATTAAATTAAATTCACCGCGTGGTCCATTAATTGTTGCAGTCGTCACTTCCAAGTTCTTTGCTCAACTGCCCAACTGTCGACGGGAAAAATCCAGCCAAATGCGGAGCTAAATAGCAAATCTGTCAATGCCTTTTGCTGTGAGTTTTGCCGACCACAATGGGAGGATTACAAATTCCACTCCATACTGGGCTCAGTAGGTGAGCTCAGTGGAGCCCCTCCCTTCAATCCAGCTTCAATCACATCTCTGGAATCTGCTCGAAAAGCTACCAGACACGTGACCAGCCGTAACCACGGTACTTTCTCGAGGTAGAGAGAGGACCGTGGGAACGAGGTTGTGTTACGTGACGTATTGGTCAAATCACCTTTTTTAAATGGGTGGAGATGGTGGCTACACATTCTTGTTCATAACTGAAGCCCCTATTGAATTAGATGTATAAGGCAGGACCTGTTACATGCCAATCAGCAATTAAAACTTTTCCTGGCTGGCTATCAGTTCCCTCACTAACGGATAATAGCACTAAAGCCCGCTCAAACATGCCCGATTACCCCATGGGAATATAGTTTATGAACGTATGTTTAATGTACATGTGGACTAGAACGTTATTACAAGTTCATCACTTCACATGACAAATAAATACATTTCCAGAACATACAATAATTTAAATTCCTGGTAAATATTTACAGCATGTCAGAATTTCTTTGTTGCAAACTCTTGCGAGCGTTGAAACGTTGGAGAATTACACATGGTGTAATTCCAGAAATTTTTAGTGTTATCCATTCCAACGCCTGCCAAAGAGTTTGAAAGCCGCGGGTACTAAGAAGTTTAATTTCAAAATCAACAGTAAGTCGGCCCACCCTGTACACTGTCACGTGTTACTTTTTGTGGGAGTTAGTTATCAAATATAATTAACACAGTTAAAAGTCCTTCTGTGCTACCCATTTCTCTCAAATGCCTTGTGTGTTTGTGTTTACCGTCCAGGGGTTTAGTAGAGCTTTTACAGTGAATAATCTTGATGTTTTTATGACGATGAACTTCTTAGCACCTTTGTTCTTGAAGGCAGCCTAACCAAGTCACAAAATTGTTTGACTGCGCGTGTTGTCTGAAGTGTAAGTTTGTCAATTTGTTGCGAGATCCGAAAAGGTAAAAAATAGTCAGTAGTTAGAACGAGTACTTCATTTCAAATTGTTCAACTGATCAACGGCACTTTCGGGACATCTGTACCTTTGTTGAAATTTAGACCGACTGATCAAAGGCGAGCGTTATGATTTCCACTGAGAATCGCGACTGGAAAAAAATTCTATGAAACCTCTTGAAAGTCAAAACCAGTTTGCCCATTTCTTGTGGGTTGGGTGTGTATGTTTTCATATGACCCTGTCCAGAAAGCTAGCAAATGTGTCCAATTCATCCCCAGACGCGCTGGAGAAAAGACCGCTGAGTTTGTGGATTTCCACCGCTCCGCTTTCGTACACCAAGACCTGTAGAGATGAACACAAAGAATTACGCCAAAGCAGAGTAAAACGCAATGAAATTGTTTTCTTTCTTTGTATTGTTCTAAACTTCCTTATTTGGTTTTGGGATGGCCGCGGCAATGGAGGAGTGTATTGTAATATAAAGATATAAAATCACTCAGGAAATAAAGAAATCTTCCTACAGTCGACAGTTGCTTGTGCTTCCAAGCATTTTTCACTCTACAAGGCCATCCCCATAATGTGTCCCTGCCAGTCTTTGGAAAGGAAATTATTATCAGAGTTAAAGTGGACATATGGAATTCTGGTGAAATCGTCTTAGAAGCACTAAAGCAAGTTCTATTCCTTATTAACTACTCAGAATGTATTCCTTTATTATTACTTGGTAATAAAAACAAAACTGATTGATATCCGATGTGTGGATAAAGTCACCAAACTGAAAACGGAAACAGAAACAAAAAAGACAAAAACTGCCAAACAGTAAAGTAAACAAGGTACATTGATCCTTAAACCATACCAGCTCGGGATGTCTTCCGGGAATTCCAATTCCCGAAGCTGTGTAATCATTAGATAGTTCAAAACACACAACTCTGAAAAAGATTATGAAAATAAAAGGAACAGCGAATAAATATGGAACAGATTGTCAAGTAACGGAATGCAACACAACTTTCTCCACTGACAATTTCTGAAATTAAATTGCTGCATTTTTGAAATTAAATTTTTGCCTGAAACCCACAATTGAAAATAAAGATGGTGACCGACTAACATAACGGTAATCTCAAGAAATGAAAAATTAGAGCTAGATGGGTTAATCAACGAATGGATATTCCAATGAACGTCTTTTCAAAGAGGCTAGTTAAGAGATATAGAAAATAGTAGCCTTTAGTTCATGTGTACATATTTCGTAGGACTGTGCTTACCGTCCATGTTTAAACGTTTCAACAGCAACGGGACCTTGATCGCTCTTGAGCAGATCCCTGTGATTAGAATTAACGTAGTTTGTTAGAAAATAACATGATATGAAATTGCTGGCAATTTCTGTTGTTCTTCTTCCTCTTCTGACTAAGGACGAAGCCGACATTTCCTTACTCATTTAGTCCATAGGAGGCACAAAAGATCAATGAATAGGAAATAATTCTGGCAAGAAACTCAGTGAGGAAGGGCTCTTCAAGGAAACATTCATTTAATAATAGAATCACCATAAAACTTACCAGACATACAAATTGGAATTTGAGTCCAACACATAAAACACACTGGGCTTGCTTCGAGACCACTGTAAAGATAATATCCCACTGCCGCCCGTGGATGCAGACCAGCTGAGCAGCGGTGTTGCTATGAACACAAAACAGAAAGTGCTCACTTTAAAATCTGTCAACGGTGAACGAGTTCAATTGTTCACAGAATAAATGCCCCGTTTTCGATTTGAATTTCACACTTAACGAAAAACAAAGGGTCGATGAAGACATTCCGTAGCTAACTTGATCTTACTAACTTATACACGTGGCTTCGGTTTAAGACTCTTTCCTGTTTGTTCCTCCTGAAGTTGTTCTCTGTTATAATAATTATAAGCTACTTCTACTAGTGTTTTTCTCTTCAGCCGTCGTGTTTCTTCAGCTTCCAATCCAGTATAATCAGTTCTTCAAGAAGGTGCCCAATTCCCCATCCCCCTCCCCCTCCTCCAAAATTAAGGACGTTCGCGCTAATTGTTTCTGCACATCCTTACTGCGCACGCAAACTCACATGCCACGTCAGGCATGAGCGCGGGCGCTAAGTCATAAAAATAAAAATGATAGGGCAGATGGCCATTGCTAGAGCTTTGCCTGGATTTAACGATCTTGGACGTTCGGTGACCCCAATTTTTCTTTCGATGGATCATTTTCTCTACTGATTTTCTACGTTTAGGGAAAAAATGAAGAAAATCTATCGACTAGAAGTTTGAATTTTTGGCAAAATGCACCATCGAATTCCGTTCTTATTAGCTCTTCGTGCATCTGTGCGGCGGTTTCAAATTCCTCTTAAAGGGTTAAATTTTGTGAAAACGTTGGTAACATTTGGAACTATTTACGCAACAGAATCACTTCTACAAAATATGACTAGGATCGTTTGCCTTCGTTAACTCACCTTTGATATTTTTCACTATAAACCTCTGTAGACCCTGCTCAATTACAGGGGACAATTTTTCGAAATCAGTATAGTTTACCACACGCTTTATCTCTGAAACGAAGACGGTGACCCCCAATTTTTTTTTTTGCACTTCTGGCACAGGTAACTCATTATCTGCCTGCAGTCAAATTTTAAAAAAAATTCTATCGGCTGGAAAATTTTCGCGCGAACGTCCTTAAACTCAGAAACCACATTAATGTAGTTCCTAACAACAAGGAACTTATTTCAACACAGCCTGTATTCAGAGATGTTACCCAAGGATTCCTTAGCCGCTGGTGGCTTTAGTTATCACAAAACAGGACGACCTGAAACTTTTTTCCATCTTCTTTAAGTTCACATTGTATATATTTCACTGCACTTCCCTGCATTGTACTCCACTCCTTTCCATTCCATTTGCATTCAATTAAATTCATTTTTCTTTCACTTCCACATCGTTTAATTGTATTTTACCACTCTCTATCATCTTCAATAGCTTCTTTTTCCCGGTTGAAAGGGAACACTCACCGTTCTTTAAGCTGAACAGCCACAGGGTCCCATCATCACTTCCTGCCTGAAAAACAAATGCCACATCACGACATAAGCAGTCCAAATCCGACTGCAGCCTATTCATGAGATCCTGCCTGAAACTGTTCTTAATTTCCACTGAAACCGGCAGGTCGTTGATTGATTGACAGCGTTATGATTAAATCATATATATGAAAACGTCGCCTTTTAATGTCCATCTTACTTTTTACGACCTTTGAGAGGTGGGGTGGGGGATTTCTAGAGTGCAAGGGGTGGAGACTCCTTTTGCCTTGCGTAGTGAAAATAGAGCTAAGTAACAATGTACTATTACAAGTTTACAAAGTATAAAAGTAAAAACATCTAGTTAATTCAACATAGTCGTTTTGCCTCTTCTTAAATTGTCACAAGTCTTTAGAAGAACTACATTTATACAAAGTAGAAGGGTAATCGAGCTTTAATGGAGAAGGAAGTCTTTTATTATTAGATTAGTCGTTTTTTGAAGGTTCGGAGCTCATTCTGAGCATGGCGGAGCTGGGGAACGTTCTCATGAGCAGATAGTGAACTTCACTGAAAATTTAAGGATTGAAGCAAAGAAGAAAAATGCCATTCAATTCATCCTATATAGTTTGCTTACCAGCATACATGGCAACTGCCATGGAGACAAGTCAATAGCTGTGATGTTCATTAAGCTCTCTGAAATATAGAAGAAAGAAGCTCGCCATCAGAACGCGACAACATAAGATGAAATGTTAGCTACAGAGAATCACTCGCAAAATGGATTAAGACAGAAACGAAAGGTTTAAGTGAGATATGTAAGGGTTGAACCATTTTGACAAATGTCTTCCTGAAGGGTTCACATTCGACGTTCGTAATCCTTCACAATCTTACCCAGTCTAAACCACCACGTCTATCTTTGTGCACTTTATTCAGCAACATTAAATTTAGCAATTGCCACGTGACCATAAATTAACTAATAAGAGCGCGCGTTAGATTCAACTTAATCCCAGCTATATAACAATGGGCGCTTTCCATTCGATTAAAAATTCCAGTTTCAATTTCCAGACATTTCCAGTGACGAATGGAACAGCATTTTCTAGAATTGCAGGGAAAGAGTACAACCTTGCGAGGAATACCGAAAGTTTCAGAAGGATTTTCGATCCATTTGATTTTTCTCCCGGAATATTAGGAATTGTCGGTTGAATGGTTTGCTTTTCGAAAATTCAACAATTTCGGGATTTTCTGGAAACTTTCCAACGAAATTTCTGTAAAATTTGCCCTTGTTTCGAAAGTGCATGGAAAGCGCGCAATATGGCAAAGTTCTCTAAGTACAGACAAACGTCTCTTTACCAATAGCAGGCCTGTGAGCCTTTGGTGGCGCTCGACTGCCGTGCCTTTCACAGTGAAGAACATAACCCTAAAAAATGCAATAATGGAATAATAAAGAAGAAATCACCACATCACTGAACGTATCCTAACACAACGCCCTCTCGTAAAAATATCAATGTTAAAAACTTATGCACGTTAACGTCAAAAATATAAAACATAAATCCTCGCTTAAGATTTATAGAACTAAAAATTCACACCAATCCTGGAATAGCTCAATCAGAGCCCTTCTCAATAGATGGTTGAGTAGAATGCACATTTCCAAACAAAGTACACGTATATATAGAAGTAGAAACTTTGT
>CM042752.1:18858723-18910093 GCA_022496165.2 Catalaphyllia jardinei
ATGTCTAGAAAAAGACAGCGGAGGAGAGAGTTGCGACGTCAAATGTTGACACTGGTTGTGTTGAAGAAAAGGTTTCTTGCTCGAGCGTGTTTATGGATTTGTCTCAGTGTTGTTTGATATTCAGCGTCAACCCAGTTGCCATCCTTGCCTGAATAGCTTTCAAGGGGCAACTACAGAACGCAGAGCCATTGTGAAGCGGTTCGGCGGCTCGCCAGTCGTATTGAGTGTTCAAAGAACGAGAAAGGAATATAATTTAGTGGCTTGGCGGCTCGTCAGTCCACGAGACTGGCGAGACGCCGAGCCACTCGAGTGATACTTCTTTAAAAGTGGCCCTGTATTCTGTAATTTAGCCCCTTTCACAAGCCAGCTCACAAGCTGGTTCGATGTTATCGGAACGATCCTCGTCCAAAGATTAATTTTCCAGAGCAGCTTGGTCAATTTCACTGGAAGGGTCGGGGTTTTCGCTGCAGAATTCGTTTTGCCCAGCACCTGCAGCAGCTCTAGTACACAGCAGTCAATAACCTACGCTTCTGTTTGCTTCCTTTCCTGCTGTTTTCTTCCTTCTCCTCGGCAATAGAACATTCAAGTCTGACAAAAAACACTTTTTCCTCAAGTTATGCAGATATTCTTTGTATTCCTTTAACAAATTGTGCAGGCGGAAGGCAATTTTTTCTTCCACGAAGACATAACTCGCGCGAAGAAGACATACGAAGTTGGAAAGATGCGGAAAAAGTGAGAACGAAGGCACTGTTTGCGCATGCGACACAAACAGCATTAGCCAAAGGCTTACCACGGGTTCATTATAACAACTTCAAGGTATGCATTTAATTCGATGCGTCTGTTGCGCGACGTCTAAATTGAAGACGCGCTATCGCAATTGTATGCGTCCTAGCAAGACGGATACAACGTCTTGGACGAATTTAATTCATTTGACGAATGTAATTCGATTTAAACGTCGCGCAATCGGTGAATTTAATTGCTAGCACGTCCGACGATTGTGCGACGTATAAACAGGGCCTTAGAGAGAGAACTGACTGAATTCCAAAATGTTGACCTTTTCATCGTTTTTGCCCAGTTTGGTTATAGTTTTAGTTCACTAGTAACGAAACTCTCTGGCGTCCAATCCGGTCAGCTATCATACTCATGCTTAACAGAGCGGACATCGCTAGGCTTGGGCTCATTGTCCTAAACAGTGACTGGTAATCAATAGTCTGCCACGGGCTTCCGATACTCTTTATTCCTAAAACTTCTGTCGGAAATTAAAATGAGGAGAGAATATACAAGTAACGAATCCATTCAAAACATAATCACCCTCTAAAACTTTTCACGGTTCTCGAATCATAACTGTCTCGAAATGTTTCACTAAGAACCGAGATTGTTTCCAGAGGAAATAAACAACATGAGCTGTTTTGGGTAAATCCGTACAAAAACAAGTGAAGGAAAAGTTTTTTTTCACTCCTAAAAGACGTCAGCTCGGCGTCATGAAAATACGTCATACTGATTACTAAGCAACCCTTAAGAACACTGCGGCGTCAATCAATTCTCAGACACCATATTTATTGTTCACACAGTTAAGAGTATATAAGTAGGTTCATCAGTGCAATTTGGTAAGTTAACTTACGATACGACTTACTTTTGAGGCCCAGAGGGTTCATTGGTGTTCCAGAAGCATACAAGACCTTTATCCTGGATGTTATTGTCAATCTACATAAGAGAAAAGTAAGAAATCATCCACAAAAACCAGCAAGATATTTCGTGCACTTATTCGTCCGTCTGCCTATCTTCCTATGAGAATATCAGTTCTTACTCATGATTTCGGCTTGTTTGTTTGTTATTTTTCCTTATTTTTTTATTTCTTTAATGAAATGCATGTATAAACTTTTGCCACTTTCCTGTGGCATCTACGGCATTGTTTCCATAGTCAAACTGTCATTCAGAATGGTTTCTATCATCTCCTAGAAGCCCGGCTACTAGTGACTTCAACAGGCACCTTATGTGTTTTTTTCCTTAAATTATGGGAAATGACAACTGTTTGAAATTATCCACCACGCTGGCCAAGCTAGACTATGAAACTCACCTTTGAAGTAACTTTGCCCTGCTCGTTTACAGGACCATAAGCAACAAGTAAAAAGTATGTTTGGACTGGAGATATATGAACACATATCACTGGTCGCCCTGAAATACAGTAAGCATACAAAAAATAAATCTTAGGGATGTCTTTAGTTGTAACAAAGTCGCCTACAAGTGCAATATGTCAAGTCATGTGACTAAACCAGTTGTTTAATGGATTTTCTTACAACTCTCCAGAACTGCCAATTTAACTGCGATTTATCACCAAACGATGCCAGAAGTACCGAAATTAAATTAAGGTGGATGGAAACAGTTTCCAGTACTTTCCAAGACTTACAGACTGATGGGTCATTATAACTACTCTTTATCGGTTGATGCCAAAATCATGGTATCAACAAACTGCCCAATCATCGATAAAAAAGTTGCTGTCAATTTTGTGGCACAATAGGTTACCATAGCAACAATATGACCTGCTAAAAACACCCGTAATTTTAGCTCTAAGCGCTTATAACTCAAAAACGAGCTCAGTGACCGCCATTTTTTATTATCCAGTTGTAATCACCATGGAAAGATGCAATTTTTTGTTTAAAAAAAAGTCTGCGAAGAGGATTCAGAGCCATCTAAACGTAAGTCTGGAAAGGACTGGAAATTGTTTTCAGCCACCTTAAGGAGGTTTGAATTTAATTTTTTAAGAAGTTTTATCATGGACTCCTGTATGTTAACTAGTTGCCCATGCACTTGATAAAATACCATAATATATAGATTTAGGTCAACGTAAAAGCGGAGCTCCTGTAGCCCGATTAGGCTTACCCACGATATGGTTAAATTTTGATTTGAGTTTTGTAACTTTGCTGTGAGGTTTTCTGCATATTGTTTGGCCTTCTGATCACAAAACATGATACACAAAAAAAATTTGTAGAGAAGAAACAGTTGTAATTTGGTTAACTTTTAAACCTGGATTAGCCTTAACAGGCTTCCAAACAACCCGGCTCTGTTTTCAACAAGTTAACTTGACACGAGCCCACGATCCAATCGAAAATCAGTACTTGTTCAGCGGTCAACTTTAATAAAACACGTGACCTCGATGAACTATTGACTTGAGCCCGCGATATGGTCACGTGATACTGGTCAGCGGATACCTTGATTTGACAGGTTTCAATTGATCATAACATGATGTCATATATCAAAAAAGTACACAGTAAACCAAGGCTGCATGTCTCTGTCAACCTATTATTTGGAGTATGGCCGCCATGTTGCGCAACTCCACCGTCGTCGTCGTCGCCGCCGTCGTGCGTACGCGCCCACGAGCAATGCCGCTGCCCATGATAACCATGAGAAAAGTACATGGGTTTCTTTTTTTCTATATGGTTATGAGCCTTCGGGCCGCCGGAGCTCTGCTAAAATTCCGGTTGCAACCTCTTCGATTCATACATAATTTGGTTTTACCAACTTGAGTTGATAATCTGAATTAGCCACCGTAAAGAGATCCAGAAGCTGACGTTTCGAGCGCTAGCCCTTCGTCGGAGAGAATCCGACGAAGGGCTAGCGATCGAAACGTCAGCTTCTGAATCTCTTTACGGTGGCTCATTCACATTATCAACTCAGTTGATAAAACCAAATTAACTTGTAATACTCCCACCGACGCAGCACCACAGTTTCTTTAGAAACTTACCCCCTTCCTTTGATTCATACACCATCACAAGGGGTTTTACAGCTATAGATAGGCCTAAAACGGGGAGGCTTATACCAGGAGAGCTTATAAAAGGTATCTAATATATAGATTTAGGCCAGCCTAAAAGCGTAGCTCCTTGGCCGGGTTGTTCAGTGCCCGATTAAGCTAACCCAGAAAAAGGTAGAAATTTTATTTGAGTTTTGTAACTTTACGGTGAGGTTTTCTGTTTATTATTTGGCTTTCTGTTATGAGTTTTATTATCACCATATACACAAAACAAAGCAGCAAAAAAATTTGTATAGGTGAAAAAGTTATAATTCGAATAATTTTTAATCCTGGGCTAGCGTTAACCGGCTTCCGAACAATCCTGCCCTGTTTTCAACAAGTTAACCTGACATAAGCCCGTGATACAATCGAAAAATAGCTTTTGGTCAGCGGCAACTTAGATAAAACACGTGACCTCGATGAGTTGTAGACTTGAGCCCGCGATATGGTCACGTGATACTGGTCAGCAGATAGCTTGTTTTGACAGGTGTCAATTGATCATAACATAGATGTCCAATAACAAAGAAGTACACGTTAAACCAAGGCTGCATGTCTCTGTCAACCTATTATTTGTAGGATGGCCGCCATCTTGAGCGACTCCACCGTCGTCGTCGTCGCCGTCGTGCGCACGCGCCCACGAGTAGTACCGCTAGCCATGATAACCATTAGAAAAACAATTTATGGGTTTCTTTCAGTTTCCTATAAAGGTATGGGGCTCCGCTTCCGCTACAAAAGGTTTTGAAATGAGCTTCTGAAACCGGCATCAAGTAGTATTACGGGCCGTTTTATATTTTTAGGAACAAGAAACACAAGGCACAAACCTTGTATTAAAACTATTTGTCTTCCTTTGTCTCCTTTTCTTTCTCTCTTACTTCTTAATCACAATTTAAACGATTATTTTATTAGTGCTATTTATCATCTTCTATATATAATTTGTATATATTGAAATGTATTCTGTTTTTTTCTCTAACACCTCTGCAAAATTAATGTTTGAGAGTTTAAATTAAAATTGAATTGAATTGAAAGGAAACAAAGAAGCTCAAAAATACTCAAATTAAGAGAACTATTTGCATTTTATGCGAGTCGAAAGTTTACCCTTTTTACAAAACAACACCACTACACCGAAAATAGAAAGAGAAAAACTTTCTGATACGTTGAAAGTCTGATTTAAACAAGAGGCCATAACTTGATAGCTCTAATTAAATTTACTCCCGTGTGAAAAACAAAAGTTTTAAGTTATCATTTGTAACTAAAAATAGCAATATCTCGTTTAGTTTGTTCAACCATTTCATGGGAACAAGTGGTGACGATTCGTCAGCTCTAAGTGAATTTACTCCTTTGTGAAAAACGGAATTGTCAAGTTACCATTTCTATTAAAAATAGCAAACATCCCAGCGAAACAACTGCTCACGATTCATCACCTCTAATTGAATTTACTCCCTTGTGAAAAACCAGGGTGTCAAATTACCCTTTGTAACTAAAAATAAAAATATCGCGTTACATTTGCATACAAGAACAAAAACAATTGTCACTTCCACTTATTTTGTAAACGTTAAAACTGTTTCAAATCTAAATAGTCTTGTCTCCTCTAAAATGCGTCCTTTGAACTAGAAGCGACGATTCGTGACCTCTAATTGAACTTACTCGTAGTGAAAAACAAAAGTATCAAGTTACCCTTTGTAAACTGAAATAAAATATCTCTTCCCATTTGTTTAATACTGACTCATGAACTACTTCAAAACGCAAAACTCATCTCGTTCATAACTTGCCACCATTACACTGAAGCAACCCAATGTATATAATTATGTAACTGTCACAACTGTCACGGACTAGAAATCACAAACCGGCAACATACACGTCAATACAATCATAGAACTCCCAAGACTTCATATACTTCACTTTTCTTTTTCACTCACTTTTCTTTTTCTTCTACTACAATTCGTGCTGGCTATTAGTGTGATAAAGCGAAAACCCTGATAACATTGACAAGAAAAGATTAAGTTTCATTTATAACGTATCTTCTCATCCCAATAGTAAACAAGGAACATTTATATATGTAAAATCGTCACAGAACAATTTTGTTCTGTTGAAGAAATTAATCGTAGTCTCTTCGCGTTTCTCGTTGAAATTTATCACTCAGACCGACCAATGGATGCTGAAATTAACGACTCGCCCTGGACTCTGCAGCAATATGTAGGTTTCACTACAACAAGCAAACGATTCGAACCTGGTCACAACCTTTCACATTCCCACTAGTGCATTCCGTCCCCTTAAATACAATTGTTCCTATCATAGAAGCCACATCAACATTAGCAGTAGAGCTGCTAACACTCATTTAATTCAAAACCTTACATAATGGGAAAATCTTACCCTTCATCGCATGCTCGCAGTTATATCCCAAACACTATGTTTCTTTGACTGATTATCCAATTGCTAATGACTATAAAACCTGCCCACAAAATCCTTCTGAATTTCTTTACGGTGGCTAATTCACATTATCAACTCAGTTGATAAAACCAAATTATCTTGTAATACTCCCACCGACGCAGCACCATAGTTTCTTTAGAAACTTACCCCCTTTACACAAAATCCTTAGCCTAACCCACAGAAAATGTCGAGGTAAACCCAATGTATACTTCCTCCTCTTTTACTGAAGAATAAATATGGCCGTTCTCAACTGTATCGGGATCAAATCTTCTCAAGTATCATTTACCTTTACAACAGGAAATTTGATTGGTGTTTAATGGTAGCTCCAATCTGATTGGTGTGATATACATACATCTCTCACTGATCCACTGATCCACTGATCCACCCGCCCATAACATACCCGACGCGCCGACTAAGAGGTATTTTCTAACAAAAAAAAATAACTAAAAAATCATACCTTCAAGATAGGGCTGTTTAGTTGATAGTTGAATAAATCCATCACTACAGGTCATATCTTTCCTGTCTTTAAACTGAGTGTTGGCCTGTTCACTGGTGTTTTCTTCCAGAAGGATTAAACACGTCTGAAAAAAAATAAACAGAACATCAATCTTATTGTCAGCAGCAAAGCTTGGCAACGTAAAAATAGAATTCGTACAAATGAAGATACAGGCAAAGTTTCAAACATATCAGCTCAAAACTACTCCCCAAAGAGAGGAATAACAATCAACCTATTAGGAACCATTAATAAACCCAAAACGACTGCAAGACAAAATTCAACAGACTCAAGTGACTATTGAGTAAGTGTTAGCAGCCTCTAATATCTGACCTGCTCAAACTCCAGAAACAAAAGATACCATGACCGTGAGGGTGTTTGGACATCTGATCTTAATTGACATAGATTTTATGACTTTATTTCTCTATTTTCTCCTTAGTTTTAGTTTTGAATGAGAAGATTTATGAAACACTCAGACAGTGTTTAACCACATCCACGTCCTTCAAAAACACTCCATATCGCGTCGTATTTTCAACACTCTCTTCTCGGTCTTTACCCTGGGTGCCAGAGGTTTTTTCCTCGTTGGGGGCGACAGAATTGTGCGGCGAAGCCGCAAAGGCGAGTCGCGAAGCGGCGAGAAAAAACCTCTGGTACCAACGGATAATAACCCCACTTCCATGCCGACACCAATTTCCTTTAATTGACATCCGCAGTCAGAGCTTATTTTAGAAACACAGCAAACCGGTTTTACCCACGTGGAGTAAAATATGTGTCATATTTTATTTTTATGGTTTACGAATCACTGGCCCTTTCTTCTACAAGAAATCTTCAATGTTCCCTTTGCATCTCTCTGAAAAAGCTATTTTTTTGTCACAAACCAACACTAGTCACTTGATTGCGTCTGTTTAAAAACCAAACTACCGAATTAACCTAAAAGTGAGTGCAAATTGTGGAAATTTACAACGGTACAGGTTCGTGTCATGGGTAAACGTTTCTCGGCTAAAAAAAAAATACGGATCGAAAACCACCAATCACAGCCAACTAGCATGACCTTTTGAACTGCACGTGAAACAAACACAGAGGAACATTGCTTGTGATTGGTTCATTTTTTCTCGCTTTCAGACGCGCTGTCTAGCTGTGTCTGACCGACTGATCCTGTCTTCTTGATTTTATAACATCGCTTCCGTAAAATGTCACATCTATTCTTTGAGGATACCAAAGCCGAAATTGAGAAAGAAAAATTTCAGTATTTGAAAACGGTAAAATTGAAGATTTCTGATAGAAGAAAAGCCAGCTCGTTGTTTCGTGACTAATCAATGCTGCGGTTTGGCGGTTATCTTTTCCGGTTTCATTTCGGCGAAAGAATAAACATTCCAGATTGTTTTTTTGGCGTTCACGGTTTTACGGGAGAGACTGTAAAACCGATTTGGCCAAGATCATCGGGCACTTAACCAATAGCAGCCCTTTTAAGAAACGTTTTTCCAACCGACCAATCAGATTCCCAGGGTCAAATCTTGACTCTGGAGAAATAAGTGACAACGTGATTGGATCGGCGCGCTCAAAAGACAACTGCTTGAACCAGAGGTCTCTCGCCGACCAGCACCACTAGCTCTGACGGACGTTCCTCGCCGCTGGCGAGCGAGAAGACCTCTGGCATCCAGGGTACTCGGTCTTTGGAAATATGGTCAAACACGCATCATGCAGCAGCTATGTCACAAACGCAGTTTGTTGCCAAATTATTTTGGTTATTGCTATCAAATTCTTACGATGTTGGTGGTGAGTTGCAGAACTTGCTTTTGCTTTTGTACGTTTTTTTTTGTAACCTTCTGCGTTGAGTTGTCTTATTTTAGGCAATTTCGCTAACTTGAGTTGACTCAACTCAAGTTGGCAAAATTGCCAAGTCCTTCTGCAGTCGGTCCCTCTCATCATTATGTAACATTATTAATAGTTAGATGAACAAACCATGTGACAACTTCCAAACAAGAATTTTATGAGCTTTAGTAAAGGCCACCTGTCTACAACGTGTCTCAGTGCGCTCCACTCCAGATAGAGCGGTACGAGTTCAAGCCCTGGCCAGGGAGATTGTGTTGTGTTGTTAACTCTCACAGTGCCTCTATCCACCCAAGGCGTATAAATGGGTATCGGCGAATTTAATGCTGGGGATAACCCTGTGATGGACTAGCATCCCATCCAGGAGGGAGTAGAAATACTCCTAGTCGCTTCACGTTACAGAAACCGGGACAAGCTCCGGCCTGGTGGGCAATTTGGCTCATATGCAGATGAACTTTTTTTTACCACTTGTCTAAAGCAGCCTGTGACAAGGGCGACCATTCGCCAGTGCACCCATTTCTTATCCTTCAAAACTTTCCACAATGACCATGTCTCTACAAAGGCCAGCCAACGCTAACGTCCTACATTGCCCGCTGCAGTCCCTCTGTTCTCCATGCGGTTGAAACGATGTAACTCACACATGTACTGTACAGTACGAGGGTAATAGTATGCAGTAAGACTTGGACATTAGCCTGATTTTGGTCATAAACTGACCACACACTGCTTTAAGACGGAAGGAGAAAAGCTCGACTCACCTGTGCAGCCCGCTGAAGGAATTTTGACAGTCGTAAGCTATCGATATTTGCTTTTTCTGTTAAGCTGGATAAGTCTTCCTGCAAATCGTCTTCATCATCTGAAATTAAAAGTAACATCGCATCACAAAAGTGCAAATCAATAATCAGGTTAAATCTTTCGGTAACGTCGTTTTAGGTTTACAACCACTGTTGCTGACAAGAAGAGTTAATTCTGGTTACTTTTCCATGTTTCAATGCTGTTAATTTTTTGACTAACTGTCAATAACAATTCTCAGTCGCCAATTCCAGAAAATTTCACTACTTTTAGAGAGTGCATGAACAAGTGTTACAACTGCGTGCAGACAAAGACGTACTTGTTCTGACCAGTGTACTGGGCCTGTATATACAAGTAAAATTCAACGGAACAAAAACAATTATCAATCACAGCTGCAAAACGGACTCCAGCTACTTGAAGTCACGTGACTCTTTTATGAGCTAACAGACAGACAAAGTCTCTGGTCAGCTGGACCTTCCCGAGGCAGTGGATGAATGTCAGATTGCATGTTAGACAGCTCACCTCCAAAACCAGCAGCATCACTTGCAGGATTTTGTGTCCATTTCGTTCTCATCTCTATTTCCTCTGTTTGTATCTCTTTTTCCAGATTATCTTCATTACATTGCACATAAGCCTACAAAACACAGCAGCACAGCCATAAAAAAATCACTAACTTCACCCCATCAACTCCTCCTTTTAAATCAACATCGATTGTCTTTTACTGCCCAAGTCTGCTACTGACATTGAAAAATGACATTTTCTGTAAAACAGGATGAAGTGCACTGTAACTTACTTTTACAAAGAAAGCTGTGATCTTCAGTATTACATGTACACTGTACCTGTTTAGTGTCAGACCTTCCAAAGTTCTTTATGTATAGTTCATACTCATTGAGTGGCGGCAGATCAAAAATGTCAAATGCAACAACATCAAGGTCTATCAAGTGCATCAGTTCCTAAAAGTAAACAAGGCCAACATTTCAAATTTGAGAGCTGCTATTTACCTCCACAAACCAAGTACACTTGTCACTTATGTTTTCATAGCAAAGTTGTTGATATACCTTATATACTTCTGACTGAGTTCTTTTTACAAACTGGGTGATTTTTATTATATTTTTCGCATGTCACTCACACTACAGCATACCTGGGGAGAGGAAGGACAGAGGTAGTCGCCACACTTGTAGAGGTTAACAAGCGGTTGTAATAGCTATTAGGGTGTTCACCCTCAAAAACTACGCAGCACAAGCTTTTGTGGGGCCAAAAACAAATATGACAGGAGATAATGTGTTGTTTTAGAATTGGATCGTGGTATCTCTTAGGTTTTTTTTCTAAATTTCTAACAAGAACGTCTGTCCTTTCTTATTTTATATGGGGGATTTCCCCTGGGATTGTTATATGCATAAGCTTGCTTGCAAACCGCAGTACCAGGGCTTTGTACAAAAGCATAATTTGAATAGTTCTTGCAAGGAATGCAACAACAACGACTTTTCAAGTTGCTCGAGCTTCCATGTAGCATGTACATGTATATTTAACTCACCTGCCCTCTCCTTCGTGTCCGTGAAGCAACTTTATCAGTCATCTGCTTCTGCTTTGCAGCAACAAAGTTTATCCTTCCATGGCTGCCAGTGGTAGGTCTTACTTTTTCTAGCCAAAGTAAACAACAACTGTCTTAAATGTGGCAGTGAAGCAGACTGTTTCAGTTCTGGGACCAACCAAGTGGCATACAGTGTCCTTCACTTCAGTTTCAACACATTATGTACTCCCTGTTCAGGTTTCCTCCATTCAACTATGGTGACCCCCATGCATCTTTCTTAAAACACTCATGCACTAAAGCCAAAAGCCAAAAGCCAGATAGCAGCATTTGAGTACGAAAACCCAAAACTAGGGCCTGCTCACAGGCTTCATTGCACATGTATACTATTTTGTAGTCAAAAGGTACTGCCACGGAAGATAGCATCAAAATTATATACCAGTATATCAAATTAATTATAAAAAATTATAATTTGCAAAAAAATAACAATTCCTCACCTTTATTTGGCGGTTCTACAAGTTCCTAAAAGTACAAAAACACCAACCACGATAAATCAAATCAGTCCTCAATTATTTATCAGAAGACTTTTTTCTTATAAAATCATTTGAATTATATCATCACCATTTACATCTACATCTAGCAGAGTATTTAAGTTGTATCACATGCAGATCACCCAGACATGTCCAGAAATGCAAGTTAATGAGATGCACGCTTCTTATGATAACCATCACAAAGTGTCCTCTTTCCTAAAAAGTCACTAAAACACACAAAATTCTGTCAAATATGAAGTAATATGAAAATGACACTTTGTGATGCTTATTCATAACTAAAGAGCACTGAATCTTATTAAGCTGCATTTCTGGACATAAGCATACCTAAGCTACATGTAGCTGTAAATTGTAATTTTGTGACAAGACCATAAAGCTATTATTATGGCCACGATGATGCAAACCTTAGCTTGTTCTCTGCCCTCTCTGGATGAAGTTCTGGATGAAACATCCTGGTTCTCTGCATGGATTGCTTGAAGAAGCTACGTACAAACAAAATTTAAACCTCTAAGAAATAATTATACCCTATGCAAAGAATGATGTGTTTATGAAAAGAAGCATTATCATTCTGCAATTTTAGAGAATGCATCTGTTCATGAAGTTCAGTGATGAAACGCAATAAATTATGGCTTATTTATTCATTACAAGGATATTCATTGAAAGAGCATACAGCTCATGTTCTGAACATTTTATTATGTAATCACTTTTCTGAAGTGTTATTATATAATCGTAGTGTGTGCATGCGCAGTTGGTGTTAGTGAGCATGAGGTTTTTGCTTTTGGCTATGAACCGCCATGTTTGTTTTTGACCTTTTGTCATGGTACAGTATGAACGAATTAAAAGACCAAATATTTTGAGCAATAATCCGGAACAAACAGCTTACCTCCTGCATTCCAGAACTATCCTAAGGAAATAAATCATAGTGTGAAAAGCAAGAACACCTGAAAACACTTGCTTATATTTTCCTCAGTTACAATTACTTTCATTTGAAACACTGTTTCACGCTCACTGAATCACTATAAATTACAGTAAATTATTGCACAGTATTTTGGGGGGTATTACTTGATGGGTCCTTGGAACAAATATAAACAGTTTTATAAACAATGTCAGATAACACTGCCACAAGTTGTATTCCCTAGAGTATCATACTTCTCAGACAAGTTTGAATGCAAATGCATGTTGCTCATCTTAGCAAGTGCTTTTTTAAGGGCCTATTAAAGTATCTCGTTGCTAAGCTACACGGTTGCTACCCAGGTGCAATTTCACTTCCGGTCAGCCAAACTTTTTTCGCGCGCTTTTTTCGGCACCGGCTCGTCGCCGATTCAAGTTGCTCAGCGTTCTCCCTAAATTTTGGAGTAGAAGGAGAATAACATGGAGTAGCCGGCAAAGGAATTTATAGATGCGCACAAGTGTCTTCCGTGCGCCATGCACGTCTGGTGCAAAGGGGTGGGGGTGGGGCGAGGTGGGGGCGGGGCGAGGTGGGGGAGGGTATGGGAATAGTAAAAAGCTAGGAGAAGTTAAGCTTAAAATGCCTTGTCTTCAAAGTCAAAACTCAAAGTCTGAATCTGCATCAGAATCATCAACCACGTCCATTGCAGTAAGTGTCTCGTGTACACTGTCACTGTTTGCAAAGGTTGGCGTAAATTTAATCTAAGTTTAAATTTCTAAAGTTGCAATTTTCTTTTTCACTTCTTTATTTGTTTTCAGAGAAAGCCAAGAACGAAACTTGAAAAATGTTATTTTCAAAAACTGCCTTTTAAATTTTCAAAAGCACCAAAGCATTTTTTTTTCACCTGTTAACATGACTTACAGTATGATCTTGTTCCAAACAAATTAGTTGGATGCCGCTCGATAAAACACTATTTTAACAAAATTATTTATTTCATATGGATTGTATTACATAATTATCTGGAACATCCTTTTTCTTTTTGGTTTTTGGCGCTGCCAACTGCCACATCTCAGCAAGCCCACGCTGCCCCCGCGCTTTTCCACCATTTTGCACATGTTGGAATACAGAGTATGTTGTCTTACATGAACTATGAACTGCTTTTGGTTGGTAACCGCTGTCTCGTAATCTGAGCCTGTTTCGTTTTGCTGAATGTTCGATCGACGTCTGCAAGCAGATTGAAACATGGCGGAATTCTCGATGAAACTTTCAAGTTTATTCAGTCAAAAACATTTTTGGACACTTGGCTCTTTAGGAAAACTTTATTTATTTCCGAATGTATTTACCCCAGGTAAATAAAGCGTTGCATATGGAAAAGTTGCCATTGGATGAAAGACAAAGTACTTGCTTTTTTATTTGGATCTGAGTAGCCCAGGGCGACTAGCCGGCGATTTTCGCAGGTCGCCAGGGCTTACGGAGGTCTCTGGTTGCTGGTAACTTTTTTACTTCATTGCAACAGCCACAAAAAAATACTTTTTGTTTACATTTTTATTGATTAATTTTCTGCCTTACAGTTATAACTTGTGAGTGGTGACTTTACTTTTTAAACTTGAGCGTTTTGCTTGAAAATGTTGTCCATGTACGAATGTAAACAGAAAGCTGCATATCGATGAGGAAATTTTGAAATGGTGACAGTACAAGAATTTTAGTGTCAGGTTGCGAATCAAAAATTAATCTCAAAGATGCCCAGACACAAACTGAAATTAGTATTGCGCTATTATCATCTGCAAACTGTGTCCGCGGCCTTTTTGACCGCTCCAAAAACTCCTTGAAAGCAGCTCTATCTCAAGAATTTCATTCTTACATCAAAAATGCAAACCACCTGACTAATAATGGTGAGCTCTAAACTTGTGATGGACAACTTCTCTTTACAACATCAACCTCACTTGAGAACATAGTTAACAGTAATTTAAGTAATCTACAACACTGTGACTGTGGAAAAGAAACTGCATCCGAATTTTGTTTGGTGAAACAACACAGTTGGAGAGTTTCGAGTTTGTAGTCAATGTGGGAAAAAGTCAACTTGAAGAGTAGTAATCCTGTCGTTAAAGCCACAACTTGCCAAAGATCTGCAGTATATAATTTCGTTGCTCTTTCATTCCTTGTCAATGGGCAATAGTTCAAAGATTACCACAAAATTCCAGAGACTCTCGGTCTGGATCACGTCAGTTCCACTCAGTAGATCCATATTGTTGAATGGATTGCACCGTTCCTAAAACAGATCACCAACTAGAGCGTGCAAGAAGCAAGAACTGAAGCAGTTCGGCGAGAAGATAAGTCATCATTGCACATCAGTTCGACGGCTTTTACCTCACTCAAGGCCACTATTCAAAAAACAGCTCCGCTACCATCCATGACGCGAAGACTGGCAAAATTATTGCATACTCACACCAAACAACGACTGTAAGTTGCCTTAGCAGCCTGGCCAACAATGCTTAGGCACCAGGCCACTTCCAGTGCCGCAAAAAAAGAACTTTTCTCCTTGAGAGATACTTGCAATTGCTGGATTTTAGAAGAATTCGAAAGAACATCATATTTTCTCGGAATCCAAGCATGGGTTTTGCGACAAAATGAAAATCAAAAAAATTATGCGCAAAAGAGTTGTCAAACAAGCACATTTTCCATTCTCATTTTTATATTTTTCATCATAAGCCAAAACGCATGCTTAAAAATTTCTTCAAAACGGCTTTTGAATTGTTATTATACAGAAAAAACGGAGAAGAGGTTTAAGCCATTTAGTTAAAATGCATTTTTCTGTTTCTGGTCATGTGACATTGGGCGTGGTCCGATGATGTCATGATCATGAACTGGACAATATTTGCCCCTTGTGAGTATTCTCTAAATTTGGTCCAATTGAAGCATACATGTGCAGGGTTATAGCCAATTGATTTTTCCCCAGCAACGGTATCAAAAATTACTTTAATGGGCCCTTAATGAGGAACAAAGACTTAAAAATAAAAAAAAATTAATAATTCTACAGTGCACTAACAAAACAGAGTACTGAGCTGTTACCTGATGAAATTATTTTTAATCCATATTTTTATACTAAAAGCATTAATATTATTCTGGAAATTTCTTTATCATCAATTTTCAAATCTTGATAAAATTTAATGTCTTCAGTTAACATTAACCGACTCATACCTCTTAGCTGTCAATGTAAACAAATAATACAATCTATGTATAGATACACATACACATACCTGGACATCAAGGCTTGTCTCTTCATCGTCTCCATCTTCATCATCTTCAAAATCATCATCATAATCCTACAGGCAGTTGACCAATATTAGTCCTTCGACTACTAAGAGAGATTAAGGTTAAGAACTTGCACAAAAGTGAGTTTGAAGTAGTCTTTTTTTTGTG
This sequence comes from Catalaphyllia jardinei, assembly GCA_022496165.2. Taxonomy (NCBI): domain Eukaryota; kingdom Metazoa; phylum Cnidaria; class Anthozoa; order Scleractinia; family Caryophylliidae; genus Catalaphyllia; species Catalaphyllia jardinei. The sequence continues at coordinate 18,874,435 of CM042752.1, forward strand.
TGTGACTCTTCTGCTGCCATGTTCAACTCTTGGAACTCACTACACAATAACCAAAACTAGCCAAAACGAAATACCCACTATTCAATCAGGCAATTTAAAGTGCCTATGACATGAAAAATAATCGCTGCTTATTTAAAAGCCTTTTCAAAATACAGAATGGCATGTTCCTTTCTGAAATAACTCTTTTCGTTTAGAGACACTGATGTTTTTGTATTATGCAAATTAGGGAAGTGATGACATCGTGATCGAGGTTTGCAATTAAAATGGTAAAATACTGAATAAAGAATGTCTCTGGAAAGATTGAAGCAGTGTTCTTCAAACTTGGCACCAGAAGTGTTCATCACCAAAGAAACAAACTGATACTGGTTGTGCTGTTGCCATGATGACAGTTTTGCCACTGGTTCTGTCTTAAATAAAACTGAGATTCCTAGTTTTTGTCTTAACTAAGGACCATCTACTCAAGCCTATCTAATGATGGGAGTTAAGACATTATGGGTACCATGTCTGTTCCAAGCAGGAACCCCTGTCCCTTTTTAAAGGGTCAAAATGAGGATATTTAGTTTTTGACAGAAAGAGACTGGAGCTGAAAGAATTTCCATGGCAATGACACTATGGGTGTCATTTGTTTTTTTTGTGATGTACATTATTGGTGCCAAGTTTGAAGAACACTGCTTCATTATTTCCAGAGATATTCTTTATTCAGTATTCTACCATTTTAATTGCAAACCTCATGACATCATCACTTACATAAATTACATTCCAAAAGGGAAAGAGCCATTCTTCTTTATTTTGAAAATAAAGCTTTCAAATAAGCAGCAACTATGTTTCATTTCATTGGCACTTTAACGCAGTTTCATTTTCTAAGCTCAAAATTAAAATAGTTTTACACAAACACACCTTGTGACTTAATTAGGCCACATACAACATACATGAACAACCTACCTCAAACTCATCATCATCATAGTCATAACCATCATTCTCTTCATGGACTTCTTCAGCAGTACCAAGGGATGGCATTCTTTGTAATGAGGCTTTCTTTTTTTGCTCTACATCTTCTTCTATGGTATCCTTCAGAAATTATACAAAACAGGTTCACTGTTATTCAATGCATGTACTACAGTAACTCAGAGCCTGTTATCTCAAAGAAGAACAAGGGTTGTGTCTTTCATAAAGTAAGGGTAATTACTAAACATTTTCCAAACAGAGGCCCTTGAAGGTACTGAACATGTTCCAGATCCATAGGGGTCACAGACAACAGAGACTACATCTAATTAATGACAATTTCATTTCTTGCTTCTGTTTAGTTGCAGCTTTTGTTCAAGACATACGTTTTGATTAGTTTTATAATCTATTGGAGGACCGACACATAGATGACATCAATGGCACCAATGTCTTCAATAATAACTATTGTTTCTTTATTATAAAACAAAGTTGCCGTACATCTGTTACATACATATCATAGAAAACATGATCAAAATATGGTAAGAACATCATTCTATAACACACTTTCCTAAACTCTTGTGTGGTACTTATTTGTTTTAACCACATTTTGACATTAGTAATCTTTTACTGAACAGATGCATAGCAACATGGAATGTATTTGCTAAATTAGTCAAATACGCAATTAAAGAAGTGTGGGGGTGATAGAAGTGAAAGTAAAGCAATGTCAGAAAGACTGTAACTCACTGCCTCTTCCACCGTATCTGATCTAAATCTCAATGGATTCTTCTTTGATTCCTGTCAATGGTAATGAAAAAAGAAAAGAAGACGAGATGTTTTTCAAACTGTCTTGGATGTTACAGGTAACTACCAAAATTACAGCTGTTAAATTACAAGACAAGAAATATGAACAACAAGGTATTTTAATCAATGCACACATAAATATCTGAGCACAATGACAACTGGCTGTCCAACACCACCACTACAATAATGCAATAATCACTCATCCATGCACATGTCTACTCTACAATGTCTGCAAAAATATAAAAAGCATGTCTGTGTTCAAGTTAATTTTTGGTTTCAGTTAACTCTATAATTTCATTGGTCAGTTTTTTTTCTAAGTAGGTTATTTTATAATTGAAGGCTTCGGTGGAAAAAGGGCATTAGGTTTTTTACTCAAAAGTGAACTTTGTCAAAAACGCTCCAAATTTTGCATGCAGTTTTGTTTACGTGTGTCAAACAATGTTCTGCATTTTTTTCCCTGAAGTTTGCATCGTTTTTGAGATATTACCTAAGCAAAAAACCCTGTATTTGCTGTCACGTCAGCACGTGACGGCAAAGACAGTAATTTCACTTCAAATCCAAATTTCACTTCAAATCTTTTGCAACGTGTAACCTTAAAAAATGTTGATTTCAGGTTAAAACCGTTACAATTTTGATTTCATGCTAATGTGCGCGACCGCAAAGACTTCAATTTCACGCAATGCACAAGCTAGACAATGTTGATATCAGGTCATTTACAGACAGTTAAAATTTTGATTTCACATTATCATGCCACCACAAGGACTTAAACCCTTAAGGGTTAAGAGTTCCCAGTTTTATTAGAGTTAGGGTTAGGGATTACCGCCTAAAACTGAGGATAGCATTGAAGGTTAGGGTTACAGAACAAGGTTAGGGCTACAGTTAAAATTCAGGGTTAGGGTTACAGTTAACATTCAGGGTTAGGGTTATTGCTTAGGGTCAGGACACGTTAGGGTTAGCACAGTGTCAGGGCACGGAAAACAATCAATGTGTAACCTGAAGAAGATGTTGATTTCAGGGTTTTAAAACCGTTTAACTCTTAACGTTATCGAGCGACTGCAGAGACATCAATTTCACTCACATTACAGCCAAATCTGTTAACTTTACGTGATTTCACATTAAAGCATGACAGCAAGGGTGTTGATTTCACTTCAAAACGAGCAAACTGTTCATTTTATGCAGCGCGTAAATTCAAAAGCAGCAATTTTAGGCCTAAATAGGTTAAAATGTTGATTTCACGTGAAAGCCTGACAGCAAGGATCTTGATATCACTTAAAAATGAGAAAACTGTCCATTACACACAGTGCGTAAGCTTAAAAGCGGCGATTTCAGGTCTAAATAGGTTAAAATGTTGATTTCATGTGAAAGCCTGACAGCAAGGAACTTGATTTCACTTAAAAATGAGCAAACTGTCCATTACACGCAGTGCATAAGCTCAAAAATGGCGATTTCAGGCCTAACTAGGTTAAAACGTTGATTTCATGTTAACCCTTGACGGCAAGCATGTTGATTTCACTTAGAAACCAACAAAATGTTAACTGCCTGCAACGTATAAGCTCAAAAATGAGGGGCTGACAGACTAACAGATTAACCCTTCCGTGCAACGTACAGGTCTCCATACTTCTGCATGGCCACTGATCCCAGAAGTTTAAAACACTACAAATCATGCCGATTTAAATAAAATCAACGCAACCTGGATCAAAGATCTAGGTTTCAATGGATTGCTTCCTCTTGGCCAATATTACGTTGGAATAAAAAAGGAAAAAACAAGCTCTGTAATTAGTTAAAGTGTGAGTTAATAAGTATTGTCTTGTCTTGTCTTGTCTTGTCTTTCTGATCTTCTCTTGTCTTGCCCTGCCGAACGTGATCACAATTCATGCCGGGAAAGTTCTGTTACACCTCGTGCGCGGGTAAAACAACTCACGACAGGGTTTTATTCTTGGGCAAGAACTGCTCTTGGACTTTGCTGCCTGGATCGACCTAACTTCAAACCCTGATAACTTGCCGCTTATATCAGTTGCGTTGGAAGTTAGAGAACACATTTTGCTTCTTTAAAACGTGTTGGTGACTTACAGGTTTATCAAGGCTTTATGATGCCTCTCAACCACCAGGCAGCCTACAAGGTACTTAAAAACAATGCTTAAGATAATAGTCGAAAGAGCTGTAATGCATCATCACTTCTCTCTGCTTTGATGCTCGATCGAAACTCATGTGTTGTGTGTTTTCGTCACAATAGCCTGTATAAAAAAATCTCCCCAGATTCCAGCTCTATACGCAATTTCTTTAAATAGATATCTTAATTTTTCAAAGAACTAAAGGAACAGAATGGAAAAAAAATTGAGCAACCTCATATCGAACTGGTGTCTCGGCAAAACAAATTCGAATCTGGCACGTTCAGCACCTTACCCGCTTGCGCTAACGAAACAGTATTAAGAGAATGAAGCTATTACAGTGACTTCATCACTTAGCGAAAGAAAAGGTTTCTTTTGTTTTTCATTCAACGAAAGGTCCCCAGAGAATGCCCTTGGAAAAATGATTGTGTTTTTTCACACACGTAATATTTCAAAAAGGAAGCAAGCTTCAAGGTAAAAAAAACGTGCAGAGCATTGTTTGACACGTAAACAAAACTGCATGTGAAATTTGGCAAAGTTCACTTTTGAGTAAAAACCCTAATGCCCTTTTTCCACCGAAGCCTTCAATTACTAGTTGGTTTTTTTTTCTAACTAGGTGATTTTCCACTTTTTGAGGGGGGGGGGGTGGGGGTGTTTCTCAAGAAGAATAACACACTCACCACCAGCCCTAACCCTATCCCTATCCCTATGCCTATCCCTAACCCTATTGACCCCCCTAACCCTAACCCTATTCCAAGTTTTTTTTTTCGCACTCACCTGGACTCCAGACCTCTGACTTTGAAGTCCACATTCATATCCACTATGCCACACAAGCAATCATTGCAAATTTGCTCATATTTGTTGATCTAATAAGTTATTGGTCCCAGACTCACTCACCCTTCCCCATAATTTAACCTGGTTTGAAAGTTTCAACCCAGTTCGAAAAATATGAACCAGTTAAAAATAAAATCACTTAGTTGGAAAAAACTAACTAGTTAAAAATAAAATCACCTAGTTAGAAAAAAACTAACTAGTAATTATAAAATTAACTGAGACCAAAATTTAACTGCAACATATATACATGATGGTTAAGATACAAGATGTTTTTTAATTGCAGTACCTCTTCCTTTTTTAGAGACTCCATCAGTTCTTTCTCTCTTCTCTTTACTTTTTCATCTTTATCACTAGATTCCTGAGGAAAGATGCATGAAAATTATCTACGTAGAGGCCCCAGGGGAGGTACTCCCGTGAATTTTGGATAAGGGTGTGCCGCGAAGGTTCTTGAACCCTAACCCTATTTAAGGACTAAGAAAGCAAAAACTGATACCCTTTTTAAGGCACAAACATTTGTTTAGGTGGATGTTTTCACACTCCAGTATTCGATAATACAATTTAGCTACCCTATCTAAGGACCACACCAGGAACATAGCAACAAAAGGGTCAAAAAAGATACCCTATTTAAGGACCGAGAACCTCAAAAACTATACCCTATTCCGCAGCACGTAACCTATATAGCCCATACAAGGGAGTACCCCCTGGGGTAGAGGCTGCAAATAATTAACGACCATGCTTATTTGCTGATACCGCATAATTCAGTTTGTACTTTTTTTGTTAATATACATGTAGCTAAAGACCTCCAATCACAAAGAGAATAGTGCCTTAACTGTAGACTGACTAAAAATTGACCATGCATATATACAGCTGGACCCTGCCAATTGGAAGTCGTTATTTTGAATTCCTCATTATTTCAAACTCAAAATCCATTTCCCTTGAATTTACCCTTCAGTCATTTACTATCAGTGCTTTAGAACTCTCACTATTTCCAACTACTGGTATTTTTCATTTCCCCTGAGGCTCAAAATAGCAGGCTTCAACTGTACATGCATACAGCATACACTAAAAGCCTCTTAATTATTCTTCTTTTCATAATTATACAAGTCCTGCAAGAGCACTTACTTCACTTTTCCCCTTATGTCTGTCTCTATCCTCCTTTCTTTCTCTGGAAGTCAAAACATTTGATAATGTTCAGAAAGCCACATACACATTAACTTCAATGGAACTAAGCAAAAGGGTTTCAATATGTCTCTCTGGAACTTACAATAACTGTTATATAAGAACAGCAGGCTGGTGTACATATGCAAAGGAATTCACATTATTGGAGATTTTATAAAATCCTCAAGATCTTAGTGAAGTTCTTTTTAAACATTAATTTGCATGTTTATTTGTAATCTACCTTCTATCATCCTTTCTGCCGTCGTGATTTCTGTCTTTTGAGCCTTCCTATGAAATAATGACAAAGAGACTATGCGACAAATGAACTTTTTTATTTCTTAGGCACTTTGACTTCTACCATTTTTCTTATAGTTTGTACACAACAGTTTTCCAGTTACCATTAGCACACATGTACCTGGGTCAAGATAGTTACCACAAAGTGACCAGGTCAATACACTCACTTACCTCATTTTTTGAGTGCTCCTTCCCCTTGTCATGTCTATCACTTCTCCTTCTTTCATCTTTTTCAGAATCTTTATTTTCTTTATCCAATCTGTCTCTGTCTTTTTCTTTCCGTCGTTCTCGCTCCTTGTCTCTCTCTCTGTCCTTTGTCTTTTCTCTTTCTCTATCCCTGTCTTCACGTTCCCTCTGCTTTCTCCTCTCCCTGCTGGAATCTCTATCTAGACTTCTTTCATGTCTCTCTGCTTCTCCTCTCTTTTCCCTTTCCTTATCTCTTCTTCGTTCTCTGTCTCTGTCTTCGCCTCTTTTATCTTTTCTCCTGTCTAGACTTGTATCAAGTTCACCATTTCTCTCTATTCCTTCATGCCGTCTATCCTGGCCTTTAACCTTCTCATCTTCTCTTTCTCTTCTCCTGTCCCTATTGTGATCTTTATCTTTCCGTTCCTTTTCTTTCCGTCCATCTCTACTTCTGTCCCTTTCTTTTGATCTTTCAACATCCACAGTATGTCTTTCTTTAGACCTTTCTGCATCTCTTCTTCTTTCACTTGTCTCTTTTTCTCTTCTTTTTGCTCTTTCCTTATCCCTTTCATGATCTTGTTCTTTTTCTCTAGATCTTTCTTTGTCCCTATCTTCATCTCGTTTTCTCCTTTCTCTCTCTCGATCCCTGTCTTTTCCCCGATCTCTGTCTCTTTCCCTATCATGATCTTTGTCTTTTTCACGTTCTCTCTCTTTTCCTCTGTCTCGGTTGCTTCTTCCATCTCTGTCTCGCTCCTTATCCCTGTCCCTATCTGATCTTCTTCGATCTGTTTCCCCATTGGCTACATCATCATGACCCCTTCTCCTTCTGTCATCATCTTTATCCTGTGAGAGAAAAATTGTTACAAGCATATACTGTTTAGTGTTAGTAATATTACAATAACACAGCAGGGGTTATAGTAACTTGTCAATACAGAGAGAAGTGTGATTTACGTTTGTTATTAGAATGGTATGCCAGAAAGAGCCAAGAAGAAGTCTTCATTACGGCAAGACCCAGTTAAATGCAAACTGACTTACATACGTAGAACTGGAAACTTTAATGGCATCCTCAGTAATGCACCTCTCAGCTTCCTTGAGAATTACATGTACATCTCATTATAACGATGATTAAGTCAAATCATTGAAACAGGACTGCTGGAAAGTCATGGTTACTGACAAAGGCTCCACTAGGAGCTCAAGAGTCTAAAGAAGAACTTAATTTCATGACGTTTAACAAGAAAATACTTTAATTTATGTGCCTGTTGCTATTTAGGTTGCCATAGTAATGGAACATACATGTATATCAGCTAAAGTATCAATGAAAACAAATCATCTGTACGTACCTTCCGTTCTCTTTTATCCTCAGGCTTATGACTTAAGTGTTCCTTAGGTTTTCTGCTCTCATTTTTTTTAACCTTGTCATCCTAGGCAGTAAAATAATTGTGCCAATACACAATAAATAATGAATCAGTAACTGAATTCTCTACTTGTTCACTATGTGACTGGTACTCATAAGAGGTGGAAAGCAAACAGCAAAATATTTCTATCAGAGGGAAGTTGAGAGATTTTAGTAACAAGAAAGCATGAAGAAGACGTTTCTAGCCTAAAAATATCAGCAAACAATGGTAGATTTATCCAGCAAGAAGGTGCAGAGGTTTCAGGATTGTGGAGAAAAGCTAGGATTTAATTTCTCATTTACCAAGTTTTTCAAGACAACAGTTGACATGGAAAATCGTTTATGCATAAATAAATTAAATTTCACTCAAGAAGGATAACTTGCAAATACAAAAGCTTTAAGTGCTCAATAATAGCTAGCTAGAAATTTCAATACATTTATATATTCATGATGTTCTCAGTTTTGCAGCATAACATGAAAACAGGAAAATTAGGGGAGAATAAAGATAATCTACTGACTGTTTGTGCCTGCAGACAGTTGCCCTCGAAACTTTTGTGTTCTAAAACAACTTAATATATGGTTTTTAGAACATCAAATTACTACAGACAACTACAAAGTCTCAGTCCATAGGCCCTCAATAAAATTACTCTGTTGTCTCAACAGAAATCTCAAGCTCATAATCTAATTAAGAAATACAACTGTTCATAAACTAATTGGCAATAATAAAGATGATTTACGATAACCCAACCATGTCTGTCTGTCTGTCTGTCTGTCTGCTTCTCTACAGGGTGTCGTATTGTAACTTCAAATTAAAATGATATCCAAAGAGTTTCTAACCTTCAAAGCTTTTTTCAGATCTGATTCTTTCCATGTGTCTTCTTTGCTGCGATCCTGAAAAGTATAGAGTTAAATGTTACAATGTTAATTGGCATCTTTCATTCTCTTTGCTACGACCTAAATTCAGAATAATGTATCAGTTAATTTTTAACTCATTAACATTGTAGGTTATACACTGTAGCACAATTTATCATAGGGGAAAGGTATGGTCCTTCAAAAACTCTGAGTCTCACAAAATTTTAGTCTAATTTCCTGGGTCCTGTAGTCTCGTATTTTTAGCAGTTACGGGTGTCTTGCAGTCTCACTTGCTTTCATGAAGCTGTCTCAGAGTCTTGTTTTTCGCAACATTGAAAGTTCTTTAATAACTACCCCACTTTCAAATTTCCGAGGACAAGTTAATCTTAATTCTCCTAATTTGTCCAAAATCCACAAAACTTGCTGCCTGTTCCAGGATATTATAACATAGGGTTATGGCCAAATTCCAGTTCCAAGCTGGCCAAAACACTAAATTCAAGGGGAATCAAGAAACCCACAGAGGCCACAAAACCAATGAAATCGTGAAATCTCACATTTAAAATATTTCAAAGTTTCGGTCTCGAAATTTAAAAAGTTAAAATATCTCGGGCTTGCAAAGATAAACACTAGTCTCACTGTCTCACAAAGTTTCCCCTCATATCACTATGACAGTTACTGACAGCTAATCATAAAAACAGGCTACCAAACAAAAACAAAATAAAGCTATCATTTGCTGATGAACAAATGTTTTTGTGCCTTTTGACAAATCTCCAGGTTTGAGAACCTATTAACACTCCTGGTGCCCTGGCACATCAACATAAATCATACACATGGTTATAATGTATCCATTTCATGCATTTTACTCGGGAAAATATACCGGGGAGTGGGGGCACTCCCGTGAATTTTGGATAGGGGTGTACCATGAAGGTTCTTGAACCCTAACCCTATTTAAGGACTAAGAAAGCAAAAATTGATACCCTTTTTAAGGCCAAAAACCCACAAAATGACATCCCATTCAAGGCTATTAAATGGCTGTTGCACAATCACTTTGTTAATACTTAAATGGATACATCAAATTTAAGAACAAACACTCGTTTAGGATGGCGTTTTCACACTCCAGTATTATATAATTACAGGTCAACACACTCAGCGAGTGCGGTATTGAAAATTTTGAGTTCATTGTTAGTGAACGAGTGCAGGTAAATCCGGATAATTCACGAGCAATGAGTGCGTTAACATTTTTAATATTCAAATTGAATACACTGCAAACAAAAATCATCAAACTTTGAGTCAGCCGAAGCCATAGTGTAATGACAGTGGTGTATTGAATTGACACCACGGCTATTACATCACGATAATGACGCCAAGGAGGTTGCTGTGTCACACCCCACCGTTAGGTGGCCCCAATCAACAAAACAGAAAATCGGAATTCGTGCAGTGTCTATCTAAGGACATGGAACACAGTGACAAAAAGGGTTAAAAAAATCTCAATCGCTACACGAGCGAAGACTACAATTCTAAAGCCTGTAAAATGCATGTCCTTTTAAAAATACCTTTAAAATAGCATAAGTCTACTGTCCCTTAAATCCAAAATAATGGCTTCTGCAGGTGAAATTACGCTTAAAATGAAAAAAAATACGCTTAATTTCGTGATCACGAATTATCAAACTACAAATCACTGCTGCTTACAAATTCTGCAAGAAAACTTGCGTTTAATCTCACGAATCAATATAAAGTAAAGCAATGGGGTAGACTAAACTGTAAGCTTATACTTGCTCCAAAATCCTTGAGTTTATTGTCATTTATTGGACTCTACCTAAACCGTAGCAACGAAAACACATATTACAAGGATAGCTCAGAAAACTTTACCTTCCCAGATGGCATTCTTTGATCATCTCTGGCCTTCTTTAATAACTTTATAGGGAATCACTCAAAAGGGTGAAAGTGTCAGCTAAAATTATTTGCTACTCAGGCTCCATAGTTACTAAAGTACACTTTCCGCCATTACTGTTTCTTTCATCCGGGATATAGCGAGAGTGAGTAGTGTCCAGACTCCGTTTCATTTTTCCCGCGAGGTCAAGAAAATTATAAAAGTAAAACTCCGACACTGCTTTCAAACTTCAAACTCTGGTTAAGTTTGTTATCAGTTCCAATATTTGGAAAGGCACAGCCATAGTCTAACAAAGATTTACTCAAGGAAAAGGTTTCAAATTTAGTATAGATATTTTCTAAGGATATTGTGTCTTTTGATGATCTTCTCCAGCCCTTCGATAGACTTCAATAATAATAATTAGTACAAATTTACCGTAGTCTATTGTGAATCCGTGAATTTGATTGGCTATCTGCTCGTAGAAAACTCGGGCTCGTAGTCTAATTGTTAATTATTATTTAGAAAACAGTCCTAAGAAAACAAGCGCGGTGATTGGTTAAAAATCGTGTTTGTATAACTCGATGGAGACACAGAACTAGCGCGCGCTGTTGACGTAGTGATGGCGCGAGCAAAGAGAATTCACATTTTGATAGTCAAAGTTAACAAGTTGTTTTCCTTTTTCTCGTCGTGGTGTTTTCTAAAAGAAATAGAAAACATGTGTTTCTATCGAGTTATACAAACACTCGTGAAAGTTTGGGAGAACTCGAAAAAGCTGTGGAAACACTCGCCTGCGGCTCGTCTTCTCACAGCATTTCTCGTTCTCCCAATCCAGACCAGCCTTATTGGACACTGAGCCACTTAGTGTTAACAATTGATAGAAGGCTCTCAGAGCATGTGCAACATTGTTCCCTGCATTGAGGCCGAAAGGTATCAAACAAAATCATGAATAGCGTTGATAAAAACTTCAAGCTTACAGTCTACTTGATTACTAAAAAGACCCACAGACACATGTTATTGTGCATTAGGGCCAAAAAGTATTTAACAGGACAATGACTAATTTAGCTAAATGTACATGTAGGGTGTAGTTTTGTTCAAAACGTCAGCCAATAGGTTTGTTAATTGAGCTCTCTGCTGTTGTTTTGGCTTTATTGAAGTACTCAGCAAGTTTTTTTTAGTCATGCGCCTTCAAAAATAATGTAGGAGGCTCAAGGACACAAATTTGTTGACTGAATTGAATTTATCACTGGGTCAATTCAGCTTTGAGATAATTGTCCAGTTATGTTGGATGAAATGTTTAAGGATGTGAGAGGTTATATTTTTTTGTCTTTATGTTTTTTTATTGTTTCACTGTTCCTTATGTAGTTTGCACCTCTGAAAATAAATGTTGCTTAACATTAAAAAGAAAGGTGTTTGTATTTATCTCTAGTGTTAAAGCAAACCTTGAATTATCTTTACTTTATCAGTTGTCCATGTCAGTTATGGTAAATTGGCCCAGTTATATTTGTGTTATAGAATAGAAAACTAAAATTTGAAACAAAAAGGAAAACCTGGTCTAGATTTTCATTATCCGCTGGCAAAAAAAAAATGATTTTGGATTTGGTAAAAGCAAATAGGGGCTGGTAAAAGTCCAGTCTCATGTACAGGCTTGTCACTATTTTCCGCTCTCAAATGTCCTTTTTGCTGTCTGCTTCGAAAATCATGATAGGACAAAGTAAAGTAAAGTAAAGAATTTGTCTTTCCTTCACTCTTTCCGTTAATTTCCTTACCTTTTTCTGTTAATGGTATATAAGTCCTTGAATGGCCTGGCACCGGATTACTTATCTGCACTTAGATGTTCGTCAACCTAACCGCTCTCTTCGATCGTCTGATAAATTACTGCTTAATGTTCCAAAGATAAACACAGTTAGTTATGGCCAACGTGCCTTCTCCTACGTAGTCGCAACACTCTGGAACTCTATACCGGACAATGTTAGAAACTCTGTAACAGTTGAAATATTTAAAACCAGACTCAAAACATTTCTTTTTAAAGAAGCATATAATAAATTTAATTCAACTTTTCTTTAAATTATGATTTACTTCCTTATAATATGTATATATGTATATAATACTTTTTGTAAACGCATCGAGATTTTTAGATGTGTAATAAGCAAGTATATTATTTTATTATTAAATTTCCCGCTCGTATGCTAATCGGAAACTTCGACAAATCCCTCCTGTGTTCTGAAGCTCTTGCGCCATTGTTCAAAAATGGCCATGTAGGGTCATTTTTCGCTTGTATAACAAAGCCTATTGTTATCGATGTTGAGCCACTTTACTTGATACGTCAAAAAAGTAGCTTGGGGACAAAATGATTTTTTTTCAGTTTCCAGTGGTTTTGTTTCAAAATAGCCGGTGGAAATCTGCGGCCCCCGGCCATGAGTGACAGCCCAGCATATAGTCAAGCAATTCTTCAGACTGTTGGCCTGGATGAACTGCTAAACGCTAACTTGCTTTAATGAACGCATTTGTGTGAAATTTACAAATGCGTTCAGCAACGGAAAACGAAAACTTACGATAGCTTTACTCGACGAGATTCAATGAGCTTTATACCAGGTTTATATCTGGTTTACGCTGCGCAGCTTTAAGGGCAACTTTAAAGCAACTTTACGCTGCAGCGGTAACAAGCGTAAACTTGGTTGACAACCTTTACACGAGCTTTACATCACGTTTACTCATGGCAGCATAAACGCAACCTTTATAGACCTTTAGGAAAATTTAATTCCAGGCGTAAACTTGGTCGACAAAATTTACGCAAACTATACATTACATTTATGCATGGCAGCGTAAATGTAACCTTTATACGCCTTTATGGAAATTTAATTCATGGCGTAAAGTTAAATAACCTACTTTAAGAAGGTTCAAGCCAACTTTAATTTTTCGTAAATCTCTTTTTTCATGCTGACTCGCATGCGGCTCGTGTTCCCACAGCATTTCTCGTGTTTGTATAACTCGATAGAAACACGGTACATGTTTTCTATTTCTAAACATTGTGCTCACTATCAGCATTCTGATTGGTCAAGAGCCCCCTGCTTATTTTGAGAATTCACGTGATTTTGTGGACAAGTATGATTACCACGCGCAGTGCGCATGCGTAATACTCCTTTGGCTAAAGAGCGAGAGCACTTGAATGGTTTCGAGTGATACGGTCGCTTGGTGCGTTTGTCCTTGTATTTTTAGAAGCACAAATAAAATCTGCTTGCATTTCACATAAAAGCTTTTGCATATTTTCCATAAAACAATGTGTAATAAAATAACAATTGAATTCGGTTATGGCTGAATTTTCACTGAAAATCGTGTTTAGAGACGTCAACTGCCTCTCGGTCCATAAACACGCAACAAGAACACAATCTTGGCTATTAAACTCTCGAGTTAGTTTGACTTAACGCTTGATCAATAGCCAAAATATCCGTTTTAATAGAATTTATCTTAACAATGACTTCAAGTGTATGTGCCTCAATGTGATTTCCCGTATGATCTTTTACCATAGAAGTGTGAAATGGTAACACACTTTTAAGCATGTAATTCCTCCAAATCGATTTGCTCAGGCTAAACTTAACCCTTCGGGGCACAGGGATTAAATGCTCAGCACCCATGCGCACTAACAAAAGGAGGCAAGGGGTAATCCTAACTTCGTTCCCAGATTTCTTTTTCCAAAGTGGTCCCAGCATGCATTGCTTCTTGTCTCGGAATGACAAGGACAGTTATCTTCAGCCTCGTTTTGGGAGGGAAAACTATAAGGCGGTTACATCATTAGCATATATGACACAAGACGGCTTAATCGGTCGACACCATCACAAACTGACTTCTTACATGCATCGGCTGTGGAAGATGGAGTAACACTCGACTACACGGAGGAACATGAAGAGGAATGCATCTGCTGAACACCAAAACAAGAAAGAAAACGAGAATATTCAGATCACAGCTCAACTTAATATTTTTTATTTTTTATTTCTTCCCGCGTCCCTGCTTATTGTAAAATATTAAAGCCGACAGTAGTTATGTTTTATTTATAGAAGTGAATTATTTGCAATTAAACTTGAGTTATCGAGCGTGAAAAGTTCGTTTCGCTCTCTTCTGGAATAAAGTTTTGAACGGATGGAGCGTTTTTGTTGATTTTAGTGGTTTTTCTCAGAAAGTAAATGAACATTGCACGATTGTCAACTGTATTGGACTGGTGGTTTTGTTTTGTGATACCCGTTAAGACCTGTCCTCCCGGCTTTGTTTCTTTTATTTTGACCTCCTTGGTAGAACAGCGCCACGTACTCGTTAAACTTCGCTCTCGATTTCCTATTTCCAACTTAAATCGCCCAATGAAATCAAAAATATAGACTTGCGACTGATCGAACGTTCTAGAACACTTCATCTGAGGTATAACATGTGGACAGCACTTGGGTGGGTTCTTTTTTCTTTGGTTTCTAGTGTTCGCGTCCACGTAACGTTTAATCTATAATCAAATAATTGGAAACCTCTGATCTGATGAAGACACTATTTTTTCTCTTGTAGCTTGTACGCTTTTGGGCCGAATCACAGAGATCTGAGAGAATACAAGAAGTTACGGCGGTAAGTTTGACGAGTGTTATAAAGAGGAAAAAATGTTTTACCGATCATGTGATTTACGCATGACAGGTTTGAGTTTTCTCTAATCAAGAGTTCGTTGACCATTATAGCTAAAATCCGGTCCTTAATTCCAGCAAAAGTTAACTATGCTTTCCTACGGCGAGTATTACCCTTTAACAGTGTAAGCGGGGCAAATAAAGTTGTTTATCTTTAATTGACATGCCATCTTGATAATTCTGTGTTTAGAAAGTTTGTTACTGTGTAATCTTTGAATTCTTGAAAATACCAGTACAATATCTACTAATCCGGTTGAAACTAATTTTAAAATTTTGCTCGAAGTTTTGTTCAAGTTAAGCCATGTTACCAAAAATTATTTCTTAAAAGAGCAATTCCTTAGAAACTGTGTGGATTCTTTAAGTAAGCGTTAGCTTTAATTTACACCTACTAAAGCGAGAAATTTAAAAACACTGAAGTCAAGGGATAAGCCGTCCTTCACAGCTGGAAGTATCGTACACGGGAATTCGTATATTCGTATATTTTACTATCGCAAGTTTTGTATTCAAATCTTTGCTTTTTCGCGGCACTATCAGGGCAGGACGAAAGCTTTAGGTGTAAATAAGAAAAACCTCAGGCAAAAATTATCTGTTAGTTGATTAGATGAAGATCTAATTAGGCAAAACAATTAAACTCTGATTTGTGCCTCCTGGTATGGAATAGAATTTAGTTAAGAACTAATAGAGATTTAACCCCATAGACAGTTGGCTATTTTGTATTTCTAGCATGACTTCTCTCAAGCCTAACTCCTTGAAATAAAGAGATATTTATAACCATGTCTAAGTACGCTCATTGGCTAGTTTACTAAAAACTCGTGCAGCATTCTGGCAACCTCACTTGTTTCAGTTATTCACTGGAGAAAAAATAAGGGTTCATTTGCATATTGTATTTATCGCCCAGCACCTGCTGAAGTTTGCATACCAGTCGAGTGGTACACAGCATGCATAAATTTAGCGTCATCGTATCTTAAAATGTATCCAAGAGATCGAAACTTTACCACTTGATGCGCGAGGAAATAATACAGGTATTGTATATTCTTAATTCTATAATTCTGCTTTGCGTGCATCTATGACCGATGTCTTAACTTACGCGACGAGAAATGACATATTTTAAGGTAACATGCAAAGAGAAAGCACAACAGAGCAGCACTGAATCCGCAACAACCATAAATCATTAAACTGCCAAACATTCGACTGAAGTTTGCTTTAACCAGTAAAACAAATTTCCACATAGTGACTTTAGTTTTACAACTGATCTGTCAATTGTTGGTTAAGGTGTTTGGTAACATAACGAAAGATACAACAAAATGGTTTAGGTAATCATCAAAAGGTTTATCGTCTTGGCAATCGAGTCCTAGCTACGAATTACTATCCATAATTTAACATTCAGTTTGAACTTACTTCTAGCTTTACCAATTTTTATTATCGTAACAAAACCTTAGATTATTCTTGACTGATATGCTCTGAATAATATTCACTAAATTCTGCAAAATTGTACCTCATAGAAAAAGCATGGCGGCGATTTCGAGGGACACTTTGAACACCGCTGAGTAAATAGAGCATACTTTACTTTCAATGCTAGACTTCAATACTGTATGCTGTATTACCAATAAAAAATGTACAATTTAAACACTTTTAAGAATCGTTTCAAGTTATTTTTGAGATTCTCAGCGTAACAACTTTGTTTATACTGGTACTGTACCAGATTACCATCAAGCCGAATTATGAAAACATAGCAACATTCCGTTCTATTAGTTTGCACAATGCGTCATGAAAATAGGTGTGAGATTAATATTGTCACTGGCACATTTGCCTGTCCGATCCTGATGTTCTGTATAAAAAGCATAGCCTTTCTTGAAATTCAGTTTACAATAAGTTTTTTTAACTTGCAACTGGACTACGCAATAGCTAACTGCATGCAATTTACTGTTGTTGAAGCAATAGAAAGGAAAAATCATTTCTATTCAAAAGTGGCAGTAGAAAAGAGACATCATTTTTTTAAGACAAAGTCAGCATTAAAACGTTTGATAAGAGTGTTAATAAATAAACAGATTTCAAGTTAACTTGTATGACGATTTTAGATACTGAAACACTAGTGTATAGTATTAAATTAGTCCAGTAGTATGACTGTGCTGTACTGTATTGCATTGTTACATGAATTTTTATAGCAGACAATCTTCATGAAATCCTCATATAGAGTCACATAAAGTTGTCGCTTAGATTATAAGCTTCTTGGGAACTAATGAAATTATCATAATGAATTCTTTCTTTATGAAATTTAAAAGAGCTGATTTTTCCATCATGGGTCAGAAAAAGATTCATCCTGACTCTTTTCTATTTCGCAGACGCCGCAAACACAAAGGGGACAGAAGTGTAATCATTCCAGAAGAAGCGTTCTCTGTGGATGAGGAATACCTTCCACATCTTGAGGAGATCAGAATCCAAGATGAGGCGCAAACTCTTCAAGACTCCTCATCTGTTTCCTATGAATCAGAATACAAGTTTAAATATTCCATGGGCGGAAACATTAAGTTATACGACGATCATATCGCTTTGACAAGCCCCAGGAAAAGACTGATAAAATCTCCGAAACATTCTTACAAAATTCTTGACGAAACCATGCAGAGCTCGTTAAACAGTTCACCAGCCCGAAGTGCCTTGTCCGGGACTTTCGGGAGTATGGATATGACGCCGAGGATTTTACATGCTCCCGTGAAAAAAGAACTTCAGCTTAACGAAACATCATCTCAGGATCGACACCCGGAGAAGACCACTGAAAAAGTTGAAAACGAAGAGCTGGATTCGAATTCGCAGATCCGCGCAGCTTTAGAGCGGTTAAAACTTGCTGATAGTAGTGGAACAGCTCAAGTTTCTAAGAGCAACACTGCTTCTTCGAGTATCGCTGACAGCATAGCAAAAGTTGATTCGTGGAAAACGGATTTCGATAATTGCAATAGTCCTTCTCATGTAGTTGAAGACATTAAAGATTCAAGAGTCCAGGATACGAATTATATATCAACAGTTTCGGACGCGCAACTTCAAACACAACAACGCGAGAAAACATCTTCTGGAAATGGCGCTAGAGCCAGGGACTACTCTCCTATCCGCTCGACGCCACCGAGTGTTCCTATCTTAAACCTAAAAGACGACATTAAATCTAGCATTGACATATACAGCTATGGTCCAGAAAGACCTGGGGAGCAAACTAAGAACGAACCTGAGGCTAAAGCAAGTGATGTGTACTCTAGAATTGAAGCCGTGAATAAGAATTACGAACCGAAAGTAGGAGAAATACAAGATCCAGAAAGAATGAACCGGTATAACAGAACTTTACTTTACGTCAGTGAGCAAAATGAGACTCTGCAAAACGGAGATTATAACGAACTAAACATAGATTTATCAGACTTGAGTTCGGATGTGTTCACGGATAGCGAGATACCAACATCTGGGTTTTTATCGCAATCACGTGACGGAAAGAGTGACTTGGATTTTTACCCAGACTCCCCCACAACCGAGCAAGCATTCTCCAAGACCCCTTGCAGCTCCAGAAAGAACAGCTTGGAGTCGTACATGTCTGATGACAGCATGTCTATGACTGACATGGATATCAATACGCCAGGACAGAAAAGTAGGTTAATGTTAGATAAGATAAAGTCCAAACTGAAAAATTCATATGGTCTGCATTAGTTGAATCCAGCTGTAACCTCAAAATGGATTTTTCTGCGTCTGGTTTCTATTATTTCTTGCTATCTCCCAAGCTAGAACGGTATAGTTTCTGTTCATGTTGTTGTTAACAACCTAGGGAAGTTCCAGCACAAAGGAGAAGTCTGGTTTTACCAGACAGCCTGATTGAGAGTTAAACTACGAACTATTTTGTTGTAGAGAAAACGGCGAAAAAGAATTAAGACTCGCGTGAAAAATTCCATCTCCACCTTTCTAATAACAAACTAGATGCGCCTAAAACAAAAATGTGGTTAAGAGAGATGAGACAAGATTTCAGATGAGACAAGCTAGGCAATAACATAAAAAATAAATTTTCTCATCAGACGATTTAGCGTGCAGTGAATGCTGTATCATTAGTCTCAACAGTCATTTGGTTTTTTACCAAGCCTTTAGCTTGAAAAGATACAGAAAAGTAGTAAGTCAGAAACGCTACTCACAAAATACACAAAGACGTTGTCCTTGGGTTAAAGGTGTTATGAGAATCTATTCCATGTATTTCCATGTTTAAAACTGAGAAGAATATCGCCTTAACGACATTTTTCGATGGTTATATTTTACACAGAAATACTCAAGCTGGTCCCGAATGGTGCAATACATTCTAATTCACACGTGAAACAAAATGGGAAAGAAAAACAGGTGAGGTTTCTATGTTATTAGTACTGTCAAATGTGATTCTGCACCTGAATGTCAACCCTGACAACAGGGTCTGAACTTGGTTTTACCAAACGCTGAGAATTGGTCAAAATGTTAACTGCTAGTTAAGAAACGACGCGTTTGTAACTGATAGTGAAGATCTGAAATCTGCAAAATTTAGCTAAGAAATGGGCCAAGACTGAAAAGATAGCTGAGAAATATTATCACCGAGAATTTGACTAATACTTCAGCACTCTATACCGACTGTCTGGAATGCTCACTTAAACACACCTGGAACGTGTTAAAAACGAAGCTCTTCAGTTTTAATCATGAATTGCATTTTGACATGTCGCTTGCTTGTCCTGGCTGAAGAACGTCAAAACATCGATAGTTTCTTGCATATGTGAGCCAATCAACAACTGATCCTGTCAATGTGATATTTAGGTTATCGGCGCCAGTCGCCTGAGTGAGTCAAACGGCTTAATAAGTACAACTTTACCAATTCACAAACCACAACTGTTGAATTGGCTGGTGAATAAACATGCTGGAGGAAGCTTAACTTGCGCTTCTCTCCAACTGATGTTCGTCTTTCGTCCAATTCTCCTAGACACAACAGACTAAAACCAAACAATTAGACGAAGCCAAGATTGGATCGACGCAAAAAATGAATAATAAACCAGGTACGTTACTTGAATCTTAATCAGATTTGGGAATTCCTTTCCTTTCTTTAATATTGCACGCTTCTTCTATTCTCATCAGATGGGGTGAAAATTGAAACGAAGAAGATTGACTTCAACAAGAGAGCGAAACCTAAAGTGAATTCTTTTGGCAACATTAGACATGTACCTGGTGGTGGGAGAGTAAAGGTAACATGTTCCAAGATTTTTTTTCTTTAACTGCTTTTGGAGTAAAATAGAAAATATAGTTTCTGCTTATTTGAAAGGCTTTTCAAAGTAAAGAAGAATTGCGTTTCCCTTTTTTAGAATATCTTTCTTCGTTTTAGAGGTATTTACGTTTTTGTATTATGCAAATAACGACTGAAAGATGGTTCACTGGAACAGTGCAATACCCAATCAAGAATATCTCTAGAAATATTAAAGTAGTGTTCTTTAAACTTGGCACCAGAAGTGCACATCACAAAAAAAACAAAATGACAGCCATCGTGCCGTTGCCATGACAACAGTTATGCCGCTGCTCCTGTTTTAATTAACACTAAAATTCACAGATTTTATCCTAAAAAGGATCATCCACTCGCGACAATCTTATGGGGAGAAATAAGACAATATGGGAGCCACGTGTGTTAGGAGCAAGACCCTCTGCCCCACTTTAAAAGGTTGCGAACGGGGATATTTGGTTTTTCACAGAAAAGAGAATGGACCATGAGAACAACATAGTAGGTGTCATTTTGTTTCTCTGTGATGCACATTTCTAGTGCCAAGTTTAAACAACACTGCTTTGATATTTCTAGAGATGTTCTCAATTCAATATTTTAAACGTATGACGTTATCACTTTCTTCATTTGCATAATACAAAAATGTGGATATCTCTAAAACGATAAAAGATATCCCAAATAGTAA
The DNA here is from genome assembly GCA_022496165.2 of Catalaphyllia jardinei. NCBI lineage: Eukaryota > Metazoa > Cnidaria > Anthozoa > Scleractinia > Caryophylliidae > Catalaphyllia > Catalaphyllia jardinei. The sequence goes on from CM042752.1 coordinate 18,895,452, forward strand.
AACGCCATTCTTCTTTACTTTGAAAAGCCTTTCAAATAAGCGGCAATTAATGTTCTACTTCATAGGCGCTTTAATTTCCTCTGATTGCTCATTGAAACCTGCTTGTGAATTGACTAGTGTAAGATGACTCACAAGCCCTCCAGTTCCTAGTTAAACATGTTTTGCAAAACGAAGTTTAAAAGCTGACGTCAGTGGCAGAAAACTACAAGTCAATGGTGGAAACGTCAAAGTCCAAAAACTTTAAGTTTCAGCATGTTTCTTTTCTTCACTCTTTTAATTCAGTCTACCTGCGTTCGGGTAGTATGTCCACAGACAATCGGGTGACAAATAAATAAATAAATATCGCCGATTATTATGACTATAACAAATATTCTCAAATCTAATTGACTATCGCTGTGGGATTTACCAGGGTATCGAGGGACAATTTAGCGGTCGCCAGATTTTGTTAGTTATTTGTATGATAAAGACCGATTTAGACTCCTCTCAGAACTGTTACTAGTTTTTTTTGTCAATGTGGTTATGTGTCTACAACTGAGATCAAGGAAATCCAAGCGTTTGTCATTTAGCTAGTTAATGAAGGTTTGCAGACTCTGAACATATAGAACAAGAAGAGCTGTAAGCACATGATGATTTCTTACTAGGTTCAAACAGATAAAGTGAGTCAAAACAGACGAGTGGAACCCAGGACAGATACTCATGGAGTACAGGCTTACAGTCATTTACCCTCCGAGTTTCAAGAGATTGCAAAACGTCTCGCCAGACAAGACAGACAGCTTCGAAATTCCAAAATCAGTGGCAGCAGTTCAAGTGGCCGAAGCCGTCCTCGGTCGCGTCGATCAAGTCATGGCTCAAGTGGAGCAGGAAGCCTCAGTCCCGACCGGCGGTCAAGTTCTAAACCGAACTTCCGGTTCGGAATACTCACGGGCTCGTCTGTTACTCTCAACTCGCCAACTGCAAGTCTTGGAACCAAGTCGCCCAACAAAGCTTCCAGGCGTGCCTCGATAAGCAGGTCACCTAGTATTCGCTCCAGGCCCACGACACCAAGCCTGAGCCGCTCGCACCCAGCTACCTATGTCACGCCATACGACTCACGGTCACGCCCCTCCTCGAGACCGTCCTCTCGACCAAACTCACGTTCGTCCTCTCCAGTACGATCGCGTAACACGTCGCCCACGAATGGAAGGCGTACAACAGGGTCCTCTCCGGCTCCAAACTACCGAAAATCATCGACCTTAAGCCGAACATCTCCAAGTTCTAATCGATCAAAGATGAGACTGTCGAATGGAATGGGAGGACGACCTACAACCTTGAATGGACTAACAAGCATGGAAATTGGTCTAGGTACGTTCTAGTTTCTGAAAAAAATACTTATCACAAAAAATATCAAAGCTTAACACATTCTATAACTGTCCTTTTCACTCCGTCAATGCAGAGTAAAGAAGGCCATACCTTGACCTAAACTATCTAATTTCTATATTACATGGTTTTTGTCTTTGAAATAACTTTTTAGCCTGGGTTTCGTGTACCAAAACGGCAGTGTTAAGGCAGGCACGGCGAACATTTCTGAAAGCGAGAACACATGGAAAACAGCGCATGCTAATTTTTCCAGTCGCGCATGATCACAACTCCTTGCGCCTATTATTTGACCTTCTCCAGATTAGAGAGCTGCCTTCGTTCATTCGCTCCAGGCTCACTCACTGCGGCAGCAATTACTTCAAGGAAAGTGCGCGCAAATGAGTTTTTTTCTCATACAAAAACGAGTGCGTAAATACACAGGCTCCCCAAGCTCAAAATACGTGGGGTATGCGACAGCTTGTGTATATAGAGAATTGTATGGCAAAAATCACCGATCTTAAAAAAAATTGTGTAAATGACTATCTCATTTGAAATAAAGTTTTCCTACCTCAAATGTGCGACGAACTTGTCTCTTGTGCCGATTTTAGAGCCATTCTGACGCCTTTTGGTGAAGCTATTTGAAACCTCCTTCTAAAAAAATGGAAAGGCTGACCACTCCATCCATCGCTGGCCAGACGTCGCTCCACAAATCGCTTTCTCCTCAAAAGGAAAAGTCCCGAATCGCAATAAAAACAACAGTTCCATAAAGCCCAATAAATTTCACTCCAAATACGTGTGCTTCGGCGGCCGAAAGACTCATGAAAAACGAAAAATTTGCCTTAAAATTCGCCTGTTCGGCTCTCCTGAAACGCTTGTGTACCAGCTGGCGACAACGGCCGCTCGCAAGGTGGTTTCACCTTCAACTCTGATTGATCCATTTGAATTTGAGTGCGCGCTGACAACACGACCGTCTACCGGAGGGAAGCGTACATTTTGTCGCGAATCAAGTGTCCCACTAGGGCTCCCAAGGGCTATTTTCTGAATTGTACACGTATTTCGTCCGGTTTTTGCTCGAGTCTTTTTGTTCTGCTGCTCCTGAATGTACTTATCTAAAGTGATAAACCTGTTCGAACTTTCCGCCATTGTCTGTGGTTTAGAGCTAATTTGCAAGAAAACTGAATTAAAATTGTGGAAACTCTACAAACTTGCGTGAATGAAGATTGAAGAGGCGCCAACAACACCAACGTGGACGCGTTACCAACTGACTGATTCATTTTGACAGCTGATTTCTGATCGGATGAAACGCTTTCGCCAAGTGTGAGAAAGTCGTTTCGCGATTGCGATTGGATGACGAAATTTCCATATAAGATTTTCCTGTGATTCATTCTATCCGAAATTCTCAGTAAGTATGAAATACTGATCTACTAACTAATAATGCTCAATTATGAGGAATAAGTTGCACTGAAAATATATAACGTTATGTTTCATCTACAGCGTCAGGATCTGTGTTTCAAGTGATTCCGGTCCACAAATAGAACACTTTAGATGGCCCAGGCTGCACCAAACCAGAACTCACGCTGCAAGCGGGAGTAAGTTTCAAAAGGGCCCTTGAAAGATAGCTTCAGTCTTCTCAGCATGTGACAAACTGCAAATGTGTTTGAACAGAATGCCGGGTATTTTCGTTAAATAAATGGCGGTTCTTGTAACAACTTTGAATAGCTGCTGGTCAGCTAGAAAATTTGCGGTGTTACCACAATTTATTAGCTGTAATGTTCTCTCTCTTCCCTCCCGCACGAGTTCCCTAGCATTCAAGATAGGCGTCGAAACTAAACATAAGAACGACAAGCTCAATAAACAGCGCTATCAATAAGAAAGATGTTAGTTATACCAGCAACGACGAAGCTAGATGAAATGGTCGAGTATTGTGTGTGCACCGGGTTCTCGACGAGTCGCAATACTACAAAAGGTGAAAAATACTTCTACTGAATTGATCGCTGGCTACTTGCAATGGCAAGAAAATAAATTGTAGAAGTTAAAAGGAAGACGTTTTAAACTTTTTCCTGATTACATTGACGTCCTAGTTAGTTATGGCTAATGAGGTCTATTTCGCTACAGCCAATCAGATCACACGTTCTATCAATACTGTGCTATAAACTTGCTGAGTATGCCTAAGAAAGTAATTTAAAAGGAGATATGATTACTTTTTCAAAGAAATGATTTAACATTAATGATAGCAGTTAGTTCGCCGTAGAGTTTTTGATATCTTTAGAACTTGTTGCTGCTAACCCTAACTATGAGATCGAATATTTCTTCCTTCTATTGCGGCATTTTGTAATATTCTTGATTAGAAAAGACGACTAAAGGTCGCGTCATGTAAAAGTGTTAAGTAAAAGTTGCATGTATATCGAAGATAACACGATTTTGTAAAGAAAATGTACAGAAATATTTCTGTAATAAATAATGTGACCGTATGAAGTCTGTGTAGATAATTCTTTTTTTTCGCCTCAGTTTATTATTTCGGTTTGTTGGAAAGTGCAACAGAGATCGCCACAGAGAAATGTTATCAACTGGAAGCGTGAACGCTCTCCTAATCATACGAAACCCAACAACTCGCTTGATTTTGAGCAAGAGGATCTTTGAAATAAACGTTCGATTTTCAAACGACAAGGAGTGAAACACATGATATGAAGGGTGTGTCTTTGGACAATTTCACTTAATGTACATGATGTGATTCAACACTGATGTTGGTACAAACTGGTATTTTTCTTGGTTTCCTATAGTTACTAGTTATGCAACGCTTTCGAGTGGTATACCGTGGAATATCACACGAGTCACTGGTATTTTTTCTCAGTATCATGTACATACAAGCCTTTAGGGGGGAGTGTGTATACCAAGAACACCAAGAAAATACAAGTGGAATATTCCAAGGTCTACCACGAGAGAGCTTTCCATCCGTACACAAACGGTCTTCTGCCATCTTGAGCTTTTTGCTTCAACAATTTTATTCATTTCCAGCAACATTCTGTACATATTGTACTTGAATTATATTAAATTAAATATTTTTCAATAAATTAAAATTTCTCTTTTATCAATTTAAACAAATGTCGTTTTGTTTCAGTTATAAGAATAGATTAGTTTGTCTGCAAAAACAGATCCTGATTAAGCAGGTTTTGCTGCCTTGCACGCTCAATGGCGGACATCAACATGCTCTGACACCTGACTTGAGAAAAGTCCATCTGATCATATGGCTAAAAAGAAGAAAAGAAAACAGAAGATTCAGAATGGCATTTCAGTTATGTTGGCTCGCGTTTCATCGCGTCCAGGTTCTCCTGTGAGTTAAGGTTTTCGAGGAGTAAAAGAGCCCAAATCTTAACTCTCTTATGAAATGTGTCATGATATGTCTAAATACTGTTTGCTTGTTAAGTCGTTTACCATCGTATGCGACAATTGAACGATAAAAACGTTAATAAATAGCCAAAATGAACGAGTGACCGCTGTATATTTCTGACCGTGAGTAATTTCAATATATATGCGTTTTCAACAAGTGTTTTAAACTCAACATAAATGACTGAGTTAGCTGACCTACCGTTAGAACCATGTGCAGCTTGTGAAGAAACAGCAACAACATGGCCACACCAAAAAAATGCAGATCACCTAACCCTGAACCTGAAAAACCAATAGTAAGTGATTTGCAAAAAAACTGACAAGAGTTCACGTCTACTACAAGCATGTATATAGATTTATTTTATGTATGTATGTAGATTTTTATGTATGTAAAAAGATTTTCTCTTTTTTTTGTTTTCGAAGATATTATCCTTTCAGGCTACTCTGAAATTCGAGTTTAAATAAAGTTCATGTATATATGTATGTATGTATGTAGGTAGGAGGGTATGTATGTATGTAGGTAGGTAGCTAGGTAGGTAGGTAGGTAGATAGGTAGATAGGTAGGTAGCTAGCTAGGTAGGTAGCTAGGTAGCTAGGTAGCTAGCTAGGTAGCTAGCTAGGTAGCTAGCTAGGTAGGTAGGTAGGTTTGGTTTGTAGGTAGGTAGATAGGTAGGTAGCTAGCTAGCTAGCTAGCTAGCTAGGTAGGCAGGTAGGTAGGTAGGTAGGTAAGTAGGTAGGTTGGTAGATAGCTAGGTAGGTAGCTAGGTAGGTAGATAGGTAGGTAGGTAGATAGGTAGGTAGGTAGGTTTGGTTTGTAGGTAGGTAGGTAGCTAGCTAGCTAGCTAGCTAGCTAGCTAGCTAGGTATGTATGTATGTATGTATGGTTTTCCCTTCTTTATCGTTATGGAGGTCTCGGTAAGATCAGCCTGGATATCTCAGTACTAATAAGCTCTTTTTCTATTTCAAGCTTTATGCGCCATTTCCGCTGGGTATTGTTTCAGAGAAACGAAGCAAATAGATGAAAAAATGGCTGTGCACCAGGCCTCGCTTTCATAAAGAGGCCCGAGACAACTCGAAAATGGGTCACTAGCTTTTGATGAAAAATCAGAAGGCAGAAATGAAACTATGGTAATATTCCAGCATGTTTCTGTTATATACATTCTGCTCAACAGTATAATTTTTTACGAATCGAAAAGTCTGTTAACAGAGAGACAAACAAAAGTTTTTGCATTGTAATGCATGAACAGGAGTAATGAAGCATTGTAACATACCAATCAAATGGCTCCAACAGGCAAATAACTGAGAGGTGAGTGACATGCGCAGTGATGACCATGTACAGTTAAGTAACTGACTTGTCCAGTGCGACAGGATAGACAGCGCTGTGGACACTGAAACAAACAAGTAACTATTATGAGGGGAGATAAGGAAAGGTACTACGAGGAGAGGTCGCAAATGTTGAAGGTAACCTGAAGTGACACTTCATTGTTTTGCTCAAACTGCTCCTCATAACAAGAAAATCCCAATACATTTAACCGCCTCTTCCTATAACAGAACTTTATCAACGTGTCTTGACAGAGGGATCCATAAAAGTACTTACGTTTTTGAGCACAGAGTAGGGGCGTGGCTCGTATGATGTATCGTATACCCCACTGGACGTTCAACAGAAACTTCCTCAGTGGTGTGGGCTCATTTTCCTCTATGAGCTCTGCCATGACACCAGCCAGCCTAAGGAGAGGTCACAAGACTATAAACTTTAAACCAGTTTGTTTTGAAGGATTGTGGAGCATGAAACCTGACCGGCTTGATATCGGCACAAATTTGGTGCGGTGACTAGTTCAATATCCATTACAAGTGCAACAAACAAAACAAGTTCAAGACTTGAAGTCATTCACAGAGAAATTTACATAGTTCATGTCAAGGTTGAGTTAATCAACTTGATCATGATAGGATTAATTACTTATAGAATTTCACAGTTAAAGAGAAAAATGTTTTAGAAACATAAAACACTGGTCTGTTGAACAACGGATAAATTTTGTTAAAATCCACGAAATTTTCCAACTGTTATCAACCAATCAAAAGAGGACAAGAGTTCTCACGATATACTAAGAAACATTTTGAACGAAAGCCTCTGGCTCAGCCAGTTATAAAAATAGCATCCACAACTGGCAATGGTGTTTTGTTTCCAGCTTGTTTGGATAGCTTTTGAAATATTTCCATGTATCTATTGTAACATGACGCGGATAGTATATCTTACGTTTTGGTGCTCTTTTTGTCCTAATTGTTTTTGTCCTATCAAAGTTTACAGAGATGGAATTACTCTACTCTAGAAAAAGCTATTTTTTTCTTACCTTCCTGCAAATTCTACCCCTAGTCTGGGGTCTTTGCTGTTGTTAAATCCCTGCACCAGCAGACGAGCAAACACACGACCTTGCCTATAAATCAGACGCAGAATAAAACAATTATGTCGTGAATAGAATGGCAAAAAGTAAACAAGCTTTGGTTAAACGTTCCAGATTCAGGAGACTGGTTTCTAATCTAAACAATTCTCGTCCCCAGAGGCAGTACTTTTTTTGGTCAGCACCAAGAATCGCGACCTCTGGGAAGGTCTAGGACTGGCAGTCCACGATTCACGGTCTTGCCGTCACTCTGCGCATGCTCAGAGTCAAGTCTGACAAATCTCTGACAAATCTGATTGGTTGGATTCTCGTCCCCAGAGCCCACGATCCTTCTGGCCTGTGGCAGGGATCGAGAGCTCTGGCCGAACCCAATTTTCTGAGCATGCGTAGAGTATTCGGTTCGAATTCTCAACCAATCAGATTTGCTAGATTTGACAATAAGTCCGTGAATCGCGGACTTCCGGTGTTGGACCAAACCAGAAATCTCGATCCCTGCCACAGGCCAGAAAGATCGTGGACTCTGGGGACGAGAATGGATTGGTTGAGGATACAAAACAATTACTCTGCGCATGCTCAGAAAATTGGACCTCCCCAGAGGTCGCGATTGTTGGTGCTGACCAAAAGGAGCGTGGCCTCTGGGGACGAGAATGAAATTGAACGAGTTGTGATCCGTCGGGAGAGATGTTGATGTACTTGTAACACCTAGCCGCTTATTGATGTTTCGAGCGTTAGCTAACTCTTTCCCAGCGGAGGAACTCACTCTGAACACGTAGGTCCAGCACAGTACCTCTTGAACTCTAAGTTGAAGTCAAAACAAGTGTAATAAGCAAATAATGATACTAATATGAAATAATATTAAATATTAATAAATAAATATTATTAATTAAAATTAAATAAACGCTGAATGATTAAACTGCCAATTATTAGAGAGATTTAACTAGTGAAAAACTATGTATTATTATATTCAGGGTCTAGTATGAATGAGCAAAAGAAGACATCTCCAGCTCGCCTTCAGACGAATAGAATGTGTTATTCCAGAATTTGTTTTACTGGCTAGAGTTATTAATTAACGCTGTTAAGTTTGTATTGATCAACACATATTTCTCAGACGACGGCGACGAAGCAACTAAATATCTTTTCCAAAACGATACTGTCGTTACACAAAACATTAACCGTTGTTTAAAAGAATCTTCATCGGCAAGTTAGGCAAGTTCTACCATGCAGTTCTAAAACAAATAACAATGACAAAATAAATCTTGCTATTGTCTAGCCTTCATAAAGTATGAGCAATAATATCATGCTCTACAAACACGGTGAGCGTACGCGAAATATTTTAAAATATTTTGGGACATTCTAAAATTCACTTTATTTTAGTTCTCTTTATTTTAGTTTTCTATATCTTACGGACTTATTGGATACGAGATGATTGTAGCCTGCTCGGCGCTATTCCCCTCATTGGCTAACTATCATCTCATATTAAACGCGAGCTCGTAAAATATTTTTATTGTGTAGTGTTCTTGTATGAAGTCTATTAGCGACTTCGAGGGGCGGGGCGAGTCACATGACAAATTTATATTTCCGAGCAGATTTTCGTGCCACGTGGAGGCTATTGTCCATATATATATTGCCTCAGTCTGAGAGACCATTTTCCAGTCTGACAAAAACGATGCTTTTTGGTAATTTAATAACTGCCAGATCTTCTTGATTTCCGTGCATCGTTGCTTGCTTATGATATATGGATATGAAATTTCGTCTGCTAAAGGAAATTACATCCCGGGAAACAAATGAATTTCAAGGAAAACTTCTTTTCCTTTCTGTGTTTCTTTTTTATATATAGATTTCCAATGTGTTTTGTGTAATAGCTGAAGGCTGTCAAATATCTATAGAAAATTGGCGTTTTCAAGGCATATTCGGGACTGGGCTGGAGATACATAAGAGAAAATGTTTGTACCAATCTTTGACCTCGAGACAACAAGAGTGAGACTAGAACCAAATTGTAATTGTTTACCTTGAAATATGGAAGCAGAGGTCCATTGTGAAAATACCAGTCTGAGTAGTTTTAGAGAATGTTGAAAGTTGATGCCCCGGTCAACCCAACCCAGCTACTGCCGCCGGGCAAAGAAAACAGAGTCTTCTGAAATAACTAATCTTCACAATTCATGAAACTTCAACACAACAATGGACATGTTCTCAGGGCAGAATCGCGTGAATTCAAGTCTTTAATTGATGCTTCTTTTCTGCTTACGAAAAAACGGTTCCTTGTGTTGAGTTCAAATTTGGTAAAAAAAAATGTAAAAGGTAACTTTCTTACATTTCGCGCCATTAGTCGAACTGCGCAGGTGGAACTTAATCAATTTGATTTATGCTGATTCAGGAGGAGACAACCACCATGTATATGTAAAGTAAATATTGTCTGCTGAAAAGCTATTTTAAAGTCTTTCATAAATGTCACTTAATTCTTTCACGTAATTTATTAAATGTCAGATCTTGTCTTCCGTTGATGCTAGGGAAGAAATAGAAAGTTTCAACTGTTAACTGAAATTACCTTTTACGATAGGCGTTTGTCACTTTTTTTATATTCTTTTTTTGTTTTGTTTTTTATGACGTGTTTGCTTTCTTATACTTCGTGTCTCAAATGGGCTGTGCTGTTTGAGTTGAGCATTGTCATAAGAATAAGGTAACTGACATATTCTTGGCATATTCTTGCAGTTAACCTAGAACAATGTTACGAAGTTTCTACAGGAAAAACATCTCAGTTTTCCACTCTTTGTGGAGTCGAATCGAAAACATGAAGCCTCATTTAAAGTCATATATTTATTACCTTTAAAGGGGGAGAAAAAGTTACTATGTGATAAAACCTTGAGCAGTTTAACAGCATTGAATGTAAATACTATTTCTCTCGTGAAATTTTATGTCTTTTATTTATGCCATCTTTGTTCCTATATATCATTTTTTTCACTTTTTCCTTTTGCGAGAATAAGTTCACCGAATTTTGTACAAACTGAGTGATATTGCATGGCATGGCCTTTCATTGGCAACTTTGTATTTGTTCACATTAGTACTGAAAACCTAGGATGTTATTTCCTCTTTCAGTTGACATAAAATACTTTACATGACGCCAAAATATCAAAACGACAAAACGCACTTCTCGGAATCATCTAGTAGATAGTTTGTTATTACCAAAGTACCCTTTAAGAACTGACATAGATGTAAAGACTGAGGAGCGCAAACAGTGCACGCCTGCTTTACAGCTTGATAAAGAACCAGCGACAGAAATAACGTGACCAGCAATCCGATCCAGCAATCAAACCCTGTAGCTAGTTGATTCATGTGTTAAGCACCTGTTCAGCTCTTGAGAAAAGTTTTCTATCGACAGTACCTCTCCCCTCCCAAGAAATATTAAATACATATTATTAATTAAAAACCTGCCAGGTAAAGGCTGTGAAGTAAAGGCTTGGATTGCAGTTAGTAGTGAAATTTGATTTACGCTTTAATTCTTTGTCCCATATTATGCTCCTTAATTTTTTGGGAGCTAGCCTGATTTTAAAAGTGTTGAAGTACACAATCAGAGCTAGAGGTGAGAACGCCGTCCAAGAAGTTTAAAAGTTTAAAGAAAAAAAAACATTTATTAATTAACAATTTAAATTGTTAAAGTTAAATTGCTTCAACTTGGGATTTTCTGATAAGCGTAAATTCAAAACAAGAACACATTGTTAAAACATTCAAGCGCTTTATAAGAATAGGTCATTTAACCCGGAATTTGCAAGAAATGGACACCTTTCATATTACACCTGAACTACCCTGCAGCCGGTAATTTCCCCTTCTTTGTAATTTGCAACTTATTAACATTCAGGTTCGCCTCCCACTTTAAGATAATCTTACATCGTCCCATACTTCATGTCGTTCCGTTTCTGATATAGTCCATGTACACCTGATTTAACTAAATAATTTAAACCACCTTTTGACCATTTCAGAATTACAGTCTTCGGCGTCGACCATCTTAAAATTTAGCAAGGTGTGCATAGACGATACCATTAAAAATATTAAAGGCCGACAGATTTTAAATTTAATATTTCTTTCCAACAGTGCTTGTTTGTTATTCAAAAAGGCCATTCATAACACAGATCATAAGGTTTTTTTTTTAAATGAAAATCAACCGAGTCCTAACCACACATAACATAACACTTTCCTTGGCAGGTGGAAAAACCACATTTCCACATTTTACTTTTTGCAGTAAGTAATTAATCGAAAAGACAGAAGGAAGTTTAATATCCAGTTTACAACTCCGACTTTATCCGAAGCTTTTGAAAATACAACTAACGCAGTCCATCAGTTTCAGGTACTTAAAATTATTTCAAACAAAACATATTAAATAAAAAATTGTCAAGTACTTGTGAAGAATTTAAATTTCGTGGTATAAACATATTAAAAACCGAATATGAAATTATTTCCGTATAGAAGTAAACTGCAGAATTAAAATCGCCAAACCGGATATTGGACGAGGCTTTCGGTCTGAAGCAATTTTGAACTGGCCATGGCACAGCAACCATTGAAATTTAGCCGTCTTGATTTCTTGTCAACATGTAAGTTATTCAGGTTTGCTTTTCTCTTTTAAAAGAACTGACTCTGTATATACACGTTAAGGACAGATTAAATATTCTGCATAACTTTCAAAGAGGTTGGTAGTGTTTCAATAGCAAATCTTAGCCAAACACAGACACTCCAAATTTCTAGATAAACCCTCCTTTGAAATTGCTCCGGGTGTACAAAACCCGACATTTAAAAACGTACTTTTATTGCCTCAGTTGACCTAAGCGTGCTCAGATTGACACTCAAACCCTGATAAAAGTTTAGGTCATTGAATTCAATTTTTCATCTTGAGCAGTTCAAAATGTAGATCACTGTTGCTTATTCGTTGCGATATCGCAAAACATTTGAACACGGCGCCTGAAGATTATGATAATTTTTCTGGACTTTAAACATGGTAATTCGTACGAGACCTTTTCAACCTCTGGGTACATTTCATACCTGAAAATGTAGATAATATGACGGGAGGTCGTTGCAGCTCTGGGAATCCACGGGTTTGGCCCTGAAGAAGTCGATGATATTTCTGCCGGGAAGGCTATGAGAGGATCCCAGCGAAAAGCGCGAAATTCATTGCCCGCCTTTGGAGAGTTGTCAGTCTCTTCGTTATAAAAAGTCGTTGGTAACGGATCTTTCAGTTTTTCATGCCAATATTCGGTGAAATACTTGCTAGCGTGAGCCTCTCTCTCGAACAGTTTGTAATGAGTGGCGATTTTTTTCACGTAACGATCTTTTTCTTCCACGTTCGCAGTGCTTTGCCAGAATGCATGCCCACACTGTAAGCCGTCAAAACGCCTGAAATTTTCGTCCCTTGTCTTGAAAAAGTGTAAACACTCGGTCTTGTTGTTTGACCAGCGCCGAGCTTTCAGCTGTAGTCCTTGACCAAGCGGAAAATACATAGTGGAGAGAAAAATATCGGCTAGTGAAGGGGCGCGAACATCCACGAATATTATCATTGCCGACATGGTGAGAGTTACCGCCAGCGAAACACAGACTATTACAAGCCGTAAGCTTGGCATAGGCCATGAAGAAGTCGCAGACGGCTTCGGCTTGGGAGCAGATGATGCGGTGCTGTTTTTCTTGGCTATCATTGTACTTTCCTCTTCGAAGTTAAGTTCATTAGAGGCCGGCTTCGCTTGTCCTCAACAAAGTAGTCTGGTCTGTTTGGAATAAGCTGGCACGGACCTCGAACGAACAAATACAGATTATCAGTCACTCGCGGACGGCTAAACTCTTACAGGTATGTAAGGCAAGTCAAAACAAACGCTATTTTTCGCAATTTTTTTTTCCGCGTTTGCGGTAAAATAAAGTTTTTGAATCAGATCGGATAAAGGCGACCGGAATCCACTACGGCACCGATCGATGAGTGGTTTTCTCGTCGATTTCAGTCCGCTTTCTTTCTTACTTTTGTTCGATATTTTTTATTAACATGCATAAATTACTCTCGCATCGAAGCTGCATATTATTTTGTGGAGAGCAGCGCCTCTGTGATTGGTGGAAAGGTGCTAATAATCAGAAAATAAACAACACCCGTTCAATGAATGGATCACGGACCGACAGCACAATAAAACTAATTTATGAAGCTCAAAACAGCTGTTTCGCGGTTAAATGATTTAAAAACACTGACTTCCATAGAAAATGCTCGTGGCTCATACCACATGATTTCTACCGTTTTGATTGTTAAGGTTTATTCACATTTAATAAAATTCCAATGGGTGTTTCCTACACTTAAAAAGAAAATTTCCAGACTAGATTTGGAAATGAGTCGAGCCCATGAAGAGACAATCACATTGGCTTTAAGATAAGGGCGTTAGCAATATTGAGAATGTACCCAGAAATGTCAGAAGATTGAAATTTGAAATACTTAATTTACAAGAGGATAAATAACAGGAACTTAAGAAAACAACAATATATTACAATAGTGACGAGAAAGATCACAATTTATATAGTCAAAGGAAAAGTTCCGTCGTTTCAGTTTAATTCTCAGATCCTACCATCTTTTAACTAAAGCCAAGACAAAGTTCTTTGAGAACGTTTAGAGCCAGAAGTGAATAGGAAAAACACAAATTTATGTCTCGTAGTTCCTTGTCAAACCAATATACATTTATATCATTAACACGTGAATTATTGCATCAATTTTCCTTCTCCGTTTTTGCCTTCTTTTTAGTTAGGTTAGTGATTTAAGACCTCGACCGCGTCCCGTTTTTAATTAACCGAGTGCATCATTAGAAAGATCTAGAAAAACTAAGCGAGGAAAATGCAAAACAACACTACACAAAATTGCACCCGTGACTCTACTGAAAATACTGCCACAGAAATTCAGAGTAAACTCAGGACATTCTCGCAACTTGTCTACCGGGAACATTTCCATCATTTTTTTGTTTTTTATTGCTTTCTTACATCACTAATGAAAACGAAATGACAGTGACAAAACGGAAGAAAACTAAATAAGACCTGACGTACATAACATTTTATGGCTGCTCTTTTCTCAGATTTAAAGTGCATTATTTGGTAAAAAATCAGTTTAAAAGTTAGTTGTATTGTCTACACTCAATAATATGAAATCTAGTGAATTTTATGTCGAGATGGAAAACTAACTCTCGAAATAAGTCATTTATTACCATATTGCCTATTAGAAATACGACAGCTAGCAGTTAAAATGCTTGGAAACGTATGCAGCTACATGGAAGTACCAGCAGACACCTGTCATAACACTTTAAAACCTTAAATAACCGGTTACTATTATTTGTTAAGCAACGTGATTCAGCCAAAACCTGGCGGCAGCATATATAACTAGTATCTCTGGACTTAGTTTCTTACTCGAAGTATTGTTCAAAAACAACTCATTTAACGTGCCTGACCAATTGATGATTTGATCTCCATGTATGATAAGTGTTGAGTTGTTGGGAAAATATGTTCAATTAACTTTAGCTATTTTGCAGC
>CM042752.1:18915093-18970096 GCA_022496165.2 Catalaphyllia jardinei
GTTGCGCGACAAGTTGAGGGTTTTTGTATCTCGTATTTCGCCGCCTTTACCTTTGTTTCTAGATCTTTCTAGTACGTTCTGTAGCGTCGCGAATACTCAAGCGTAAGCGCCGCGACACCCAATTACCGTTATAAAAGATTAGTTTTATCGTTAGCAAGATCATTTGACGCAGGATCTGTTGATTCACCCCAAGTTAACAAGTTCCTCCAAGCTTATCATTGTTCTGGTGATTAAGGCAGCACCAAGGTAATTATCTTCGACGCTATTTTAGTTTGTTAATGTAGGGGGTTTGTAGCTTTACTCACTTAAGTTCAATTTCATCGTTTACATTTGTAAATTTAAGATTTAAGGCCTCCGATAAAGTCAAGTTGTATACGACATCGTTTTACCGTTACCTGTAGATTGATCTTAAGTTTTTCCTTTTAGTTTTGTAACTTTCGAAGCGTGTAAGATGTTTTTTTTTTATGTTCTGTTATTTTTGCAAGCTTATTTTGTAATTTATTTGTACCTTTTATTTTAGTTCTCACGGTGTTTATAGAGTTTTCAAAGAATTTTAATAAACATCAGTTTGTGTACAACGTCTAACCAAATCACTGGAGCAATACTGTGGAGCTTTTGAGGTTCAACGCTCTAAGAGCTACCACAACCACGTTTTCAACCCCAAAGAGGTGAGTCGTGCAGCCCAGTCATTTTTATATGAGAGTCTTCCACCGGGGTCTAGAGACGTTTAAATTTTTTCCACGAGGGTCTTTCCTTCGAGAGCATGAATGCCACCCCCTTGCGTTCAAGCTATTTTAATGATCTCCTAAGTTTGATACTTCTAGCCACTTTTGGTTACGATCTCCAAGAACTCAAGACAAACAGTAGACCATCTGTCAACAGTCTATTTTCATACTATTCAGATAACTAGTTCATCAGACAAGAGTAAGAGACCACGGTAGAAATAGGTCAAAAACTATGATAAACACTGAGTATCAAACATTTAAAAAGCGATAGAAGTATAGGAGTTTTGTTTAACAGTGTGAAAAGGAGAGCCGGTACTTAGAATCTTGGTTAACCCTCTTGTAATATCTGTCTGTTGCGAGTATTCCGTGGTTTGACCAAACCAGCATTACACCGTACCTTCGCTTACTGCCGTTCTTAGTTCGGTCTTTTCATCCGTTATCGCTGACACTCTTCGCCCGCCGCCCTTTGGCCTTTCGCTTAAAAGTAATACCCTCTAACTGAACATCAGTGACCGGCTTGTAGAACACCTAACACGGTCAGAAATTTGTTGGCTACTGTACCTGGGATCATGCAAGACGCCCTTCTCCAAGCCATACGATCTTTCTCGAGGCTTTGAAACTCTGCAGTTCGAACAACAAACAGTGTGCACTCTGAGAACATCTACACCCAACTGAAAACATCTTCTGAGGAATGAAATTGGGGCGGTGCCTCTCAACCCGGGCCATTCACACAAAGCATTCACTTGTACGGACGACAACTACTTTATTCACAACGAAACGTACATGAGCAGGCTCGAACTGGCCTCCATGCTGATTCCGGCCATCCAACCGCAGTTACCGTACCTAAGGCAGGCAAAACTGGCCCTGATCTTGATTTCTCGACTTACTTCGCCGCTACTCTATGCTCCGTAGAGGAAATAACGCGAAGAGAATAGCGGAAGCGCGATGCGAAGATGCGAACGTCGGGAAGGGAAAGAGAAAAGGGACGCTTTAGCCCTTTCCCTCTTCCCATCGTCTCGCGAGCGTAGCGCCGAGTTCAAATCCTCAGTCAGGCTCTTAAATAGCCAACTGTTTTTTCCCCGGCCAGTTGGACTTCTTAACAATTTTATGTTCAATTTGAATTATTTGTTTCGATTAGTTGGTCCCACTACTCATTGTGCTACAACCACTGCAGAGGATAAGCAAAGGTCATTTATTGTATTTTATATTTTTTTAATCCCCATTTCATCTCCCCTCCACTAGGCAGCCTTTCTGCAGAGGGCACGGTATATAGTGTATAGTACTATATTACAACAGAAGCATATCACCTAGAACTAGGTGACATGCTTCTGATAACACGTAACAATGTTTTACATAAATTGGACAATGTGCAGTCTATATATTGCTGTGTCCTTTCAGCCTGACTTTTGAGCCTTTAAAGACGTTATTTCGCTGCCGGTTTAAAAGGCATTGCAGTTTATTCGTTTGCTTTTAGGTGGCCTGCAGGTGCTAACAGTGATGACAGTTGATTCCTCGGACCAGTCCAGAAACTGTTTGTTATTTGCTTTTATTCCACAGCCGTAGAAACCTGGCAGCAACAGGACTAAACTGAATAACATCTGGTCGGCTTGTTGTCTGACGTAAAGTGCATATTTCCTTTCATTTTTAAGCTTCTATTTACACATGTAACCTTGACGAAAACAAGGACGGAAATAGCAACAGAAATATAAATAATGGTTTGCATGTATTTTCAGGATAAATGTCCCTCCCCAGTTTACACTCTGAACGTCAATTGCATTGACCACACGTGATAAATTGCTTAATAGGGAAACATTTAGCCTAATTTTTTTGAACTTTCTCATTTTTTATCTCCTCATCTTTCATAATATTATCCTTCCTTGCTGCTTTTTTAAATTTATTGCTATCGCCTTTTTAGTGATTTTAAATTTACAATTATCGTTATGAGGTTTCATACACACAAACATTTCATAAAATGAAAAAATATAGAAATACCCCAGGGTAAGCGAGATATTTCAGATTGTCTTGATGAAGACCCAATCAAATGTAACAGTCCTCATATTTACTAGTGATCATGACATAACCAGGGAATTAACCAATGACGCAAACACTGTAAAACAAAATTTTGAAATTGCAATTCGAGAAAGATAATTATCTTTTCAGCACTAACGCAATGATAAAACGAGCTCACGTGTAATGAAGATATTATTTAGACCAAAGGTGTGGTAAATCACTTTGGATACCTGCTTAATGCCGACTCGAGTTTCCTAGCTTACCATCGGCAGTTTCTAAGTAGTACTAACAAAGGTTATTGTTTGTTTGCTATTCCATAGTTCCTTTTATTTATTATATCAACATCAGACGTCTACAGGAAGGCACTGAACGCTAAGATATATTTCCTGCAGTGTTTTTATGCATTGTCTTTGGCAGGGCAACGATTTAATTTTGTTCACCGCGGTGGAACTGTGACCTCGCTATCTCGAATTCGGTTAACTATCTTCCCGGGGGGGGGGGGGGGCGCCCCCCCCGAATTTTGGATGGGGGTGTGCCGCGAAGGTTCTTGAACCCTAACCCTATTTAAGTACTAAAAAAGCGAAAACTTATACCTTTTTAAGGCCCAAACTCGCACAATGATACCCCATTCAAGGCTATTAAACCGCTGTTGTACAATCATTTTGTTAATACTTGAACGGATACATTAAATTTAAGAACAAACATTCGTTTAGGATGGCGTTTTCACAATCCAGTATTATGTAATACAACTTAGATACCCCATCTAAGGGCCACACCGGGAACACAGTAACATAAGGGTTAAAAAAGATACCCTATTTAAGGACCGAGAATCTCAAAAACCATACTCTATTCCGCGGCACATACCTTTACAGCCCAAATATGGGAGTACCCCCCTCCCCCCCACGCGGGATTATCTTGAGCCTCAAGCCATTTTCTCCCGGACATTCAGTCACAAGCTATCGGCTTAACAACGACTAGCTTTATTTACATGACCATAAATACATACAATGTTGCAAAAGCTTTTGTAGACTAAAACTAAAATAATGAACATATAATAAGGTTAATCAAGTTACACCCAGTGTACATGATACCGGGACTCAACTGGTGATGATGCTTTGTCGCGACATTGCCGAGTGACTAAACGCGATAACAGTCAAGACCTTGTTTGACCATACGGCCATATTTCCAAAAAACGAGAGGAGAGTTGAAAATACGATTAGAAGCGGAGTATTTTTGGCGAACTTCGAGTGTTTGGAAATGCGGTTAAACACTGTTTTGAGTCAAACGAAACTAAACCGAGGGAAAACCGAAAAAATAAGATCGTGAAACACTGTCACGCTAATGATTTCCTTTGTTTAAACATGATGGATTATTAAGGAGTTTGCTCTGAAAACCAATTTCTTGGGAAATGACAGTGTACAGCGAGATATATCTTTTAAAGACATTTTTTATCACATCATGTTGTTCTTTCCTTTTTTGTGTTGTTTGGTTAGCATTTTTGTGTTTGCTTGTTTGCCTTTCCTTTTACACAAAGTTATGTCACCAAATACTTTCACATAAACAATTTTATGAGCCTTCCAAGATCTTTTCGGTTTATAAGAACAAGAATATAAAATGGCGTTATCAGTGTCCTTTTTATTGCCGCTGGCTTAGGTTGAGTTATTGATATCGTTATATTTCAGGTTTCCGTCATGTGCGTCCTTTTGTAAGTGCCCGATAAAAACCGGCAAAGATGAGAATATAAAATTCATTTCCGAAAACTGAAACCTTCACAGGATCTATTTGTCTCGTCAATAACATCGATTCTTTGTACAATCACTGAGCTCACTCGCATTTTCACATAATTTATTCTTCGACCTTTCCCACGCTTTCCGATCTCCCTAATTATACAAGCAGGGTCACGTAGGTGTCTGCTTTCACAGGGAGGGAATAATAAAGGTTTCAGTATTATGCGTCGTGTAAACTTATTAAATTTCTCCCGGCATAGTAAATCGAACATCCGAAAATCGAACTCAATCGAACTCAATCCATGGATTGGGTTCGATTGAATTCGGCAATCGAACCAAATCGAACACCAAACTTTGTGTGAGTTCGATTTCCGAACCAATCGAACTTAATCGAACAAATCGAACCCAATCGAACTCAATCCATTAGTTGGTGTTGGATTGAGTTCAACTCAATCGAACACAATTATTAAATGGATTGCGTTTAATTGGCTCTGATAAACCTATACAAAGTAAGCCCAAAGCAATCCCATCAAAGCCGGTTTTTCTTGTGCTTTTTTACTATTTATTCAATAATAGAAACCCCATTTATAAAGTGTCCACGGCACTTGGGAGAACAGAACAGAACAAAGCTATCATTATTCCCGCGGGCGAATTCCGAAATTGTTGTACCCTTTTCATTAAAGCTAACTTAACTGAAATTGCAACAAGACAACTCGAAGGGTTACTTTTATGTAAAAATTCAAGCAAATTACTAACCGCGACACAGGCAACGGCATATGCATACAGTAGATGGGTGATTATGAAAAATATCTTAATAAGATTAACGATAAACAGGATTCTCTCAAATTCATCTTCGACAGTGAACAGTAACCAAGACCCGGAGGGGTACTTAACAAAGTTTAATACGGGGAGGCTCCGCCCCGAGGTCCAACCCCTTACCCTTTTATACACTGTATACCATTTTGGCAGAAAAGGTACCCCTTTTATATACTTTTTATTGAAAAAAGGTACCCCTTTCACACACGTACTTTAAAAAGTCTTGTTCTCATTTTCATGTAGCGCGTCTATTCGAACTATTTATATAATTAAAAGCCCTTTTAAATACCTATATGACCGATTTCCCTACCCTTTTATATACCTCAAGTTGTGAAACCCTACCCTTTTACATACCTGAAGCCTGAAAAAGGTACCCCTTTCGGGCCGGGCGAAGCCTCCCCGTATAGGCCATTATAGGGAGTACCCACCCCTCCCCCCCGGGGACTAAGAGAGTAAAAGATGAACGAGCATCAGTATATTGGACTTTTTGGAGCATCTTACTGCTATGATAGAAAGGACAATTAGTAAATGCAACAGTAAAATTATTCCTGCTCAAAATTAAAGTAAATTATCAGATGTTCGTGTACATTTACCATCCACAGTGCATTCGAAGCCATTTCCGCGGAATTTCTTCGTAACTCGAGCTTCCAAGATCTGGTTATGGATTTTCAACGCCTGTTTTACACAAATCACGAGTTCGAAAATCGGTTCGATTGATTTTCTTTCTTTTCGGTGAGTTCGATTTCGTTCGATTGTCAAATTCAATCGAACTCAATCCATGAATTGAGTTCGATTGAGTTCGATTGGGTTCGATTAAAATTTAGTTCGATTGGGTTCGACTTACTATGCCGGGAATTTCTTTGAATATTTTGAATATTTGTTATTGATCCCCTTAACCTACGTGTAAGCTGAGGTTATGTCAATTGCTGTTTTGTCCTATTCGGAAAGAGAGGTCGAACCTTGTTTGCTTCCTCGATTCTATTGTGCTACAAAAACATTTTGCGAGAAGCCTTTGTTGGGTTACGGGGAGAGTCCCTGCTTAATTGAAAGTGTGACATTTCAGGAAACAACGTGCAGGGCCAGAGAGGAAAAGGGTGGGAAAATATGATTAGATGTGGGTTAAGTTCCAATAAAATGAGGTACGAAGTCGCTCACGGGAGATAGTCTGAGCAAAAAAAAACGTAAATTCTTTAGAAAGGTTACAAGTGCCACCTACAGGCTTGCCTTGTTTACCCTTCAAAGAATCTGTAGTATTCCAGTAAGTTCCTGGTTGGAATACAAAACAAGAAAAGTGCGCAAAAAGTGTTCATTGAAGAAAATTTATGCGAACATTCAAAAACCTATGGATTTGTTCGGCGCCAAATAAACACTGATTTCCCCGCTCTGGTTTCCCCGGCGGATGCTTGATAAAACTATCCAATTTGAAAGAGGATGTAAGTTTTAGATTGAGTCTGAAGACACTCTTATCGTAGTAACTGTTGCCCTGGGTTTGTAATCCAATCTAAACAAGTTAAAATAGTTTCGGACATGAGTGTTTATTTTTGGTGGCGCACGTCTCTACCCACGCGGTGTAAAGATATGCGGGGCTGTAGATAAACTCATTTCCTTCTGCTTGTGTCTCAGTTGTATCCAGGTCTTGGACGGTGAACACACGCTCTGCTTTCAAATCGAAGCTGAGGGATTTGCAGTGATATACTTTTTCCTTTTCGGGCAGGTAAGTATTGTAACGCTGTATTCTTTGTTTCCTTGTTTATATAAAGGGAAATAAATTCTCTGCTTCAAATTTCCGTAATAAGTATTAATTAAATCGCCAGTCACAAATATTATGCAAGCAATCTCTTTGTTGAGTCGTTCAGTACGGGGAACAATGGAGGCAGCTAGTGTTTTATACTTTGCTCGTACTCTTGGAAAAATCTTTCAATAACAACTAGCTGCTTTTCTAGCTTCCAAATATCAAAGTTTTGCGCCCATTTGGCCCTTGCATAAATCTTCCTTGTTTTTATTAAGGAGTACTGTCCATGAAAATAATTTAGTTGCAATCTGTCTTCCCGGCCCACATGTTAATGACTAGCTCAACGAGAACAATTTGCGACTTGCTTAGCCCCGCCGATATGGATAATCTACTAGTTAATCCTGGATTAAATTGTTTTCAAATCTTAACTTTTCGTATTCCAGAGAAGCCTTGAGAGCAAGAACGAAAATAAAAGGCCATAACGGCCTGGAAATTCCCGCTAGTCGTTTTGCTTTCTCTTTCAGTCGTAAGGCGTTAGATGCTAATCTATTTTTCCAATTTATATCATGTTACCCGGCAACAAAATGCAAAATGTTCGTGTACAAAATTGAAGTACAAAATTCAAAGTACTGTTAGCTGTCTCGTTAGCAAGAAAGATTTATTTTAGGCCGAACATGTTGCTTGTAGCATGGAACAGCAGGGGTTACAGGAAGTTTGTGCTTAGACGGGTTCATGTCCTGGGTTATTTTATCCCACATATATGTGTGACGCTTTTCAGTCATTCTCTCTCCAGAGAGCACTGAGGTATAAATTTCCTTAGCGCCGGCACAGCTCTCATAAAAACACTTAGGGTTCACTTATCAATTTTTACTTCGTTTTCATGGCCCCCAAACCGTTCTCATGAAGAACAAGTCTTTTCTAATCCTGCCTTCTATATTTTTTGTAATGAGATCTTTCGACCTCGAACTCAGAAGAGACCACAAGTTTCAGCCTTTTTTTATCCCCGGGTTTTTATCCTCGAAAACTTTAACATTAACATTAGTGTGTTAAGACAATGCAGAGTCAAGATCACGGACACACGTTATTCCTAAAAGAAGCTCAAAGGCAGATATCGCTTGTCCATCTTGCATCATTTTTAAGCTAAATAAACGTCCCAGAAAACTCCGTCAACTTTCGTGCAGCATTCTTTTGCCAGGAAATACGGTTGACTATTTCATAAGAGGGGGTTGATAACGCCCACTGTTTTGTGGTGCCAGTGGTTTTCAGTGGACATTTTGCCATTAACCCAACTTGTTAAAAGGTAGTACAAAAAGGCAATACAAGTTGGTTGCTTTGAAAGTATGTTTGCCTCAGAGATTTCTTAGATATTGGAATATTAATTGTAAAGCGCTCGAGCTTGTTTTTATGAATGACGAGGCGATGTTAATAAAACTAGTCTTGGCCACCCCGAAGAACTATTAGTGCATTCTACTTTTCAGTGAGACAAAGATACGTTGACATTTTGCTGACTGTTTAAAACCTCTTGGCAATCGTCTTTTAAGTGAGAATCCTTAACTAAATAAGCTTTTGTTTCCTGGGTTTATGCTACAGGGTCCTTAAGGCTCTATTTTTCCGCATCATCCCACGGTTGTGAGAACATTTCTCAGGATGTACTTAGATCAAAACGAAAATCTTTCACGGAATGTGGCTGTGTTTAACTATCAAACAGTTTCTAACCGATCCCTTTAAACAATATGTTATTTTGTTTCATTTCCTTCCCCGTTTTAATTAATTGCTTTGTAGCTCAGAGAATCTTGATTGATCCAATGTCAAGAAAGGAAGCAGTAGTTAATAAAAGTATTTTTAGAACTTTAAACAATGCTAAAAGCAGCCTTTTCGATATTGCCAGTGGATGTTGCACTCAGGGTTCAATCGATATCGACGTTCTGAAAAATATATTTTTGATTGAAAACCATGATGAAAAGTAAATCGCAATTGAATTGCTATTTGCTTACAAAGAGCTTATCACTTGTACGTAATAAAGGCACATAACTTTGTTGACATAAAATAAAACCAAACAAGCACAGTCAGAAAAAAACAAGACTTCATGTTGTGTTCCATTGGAAATCATTGACGTCAATCGGAAGTGAAACTACAAATCGCCTTACGAATATTTAAAACATTTTTAATTATTGAAAAATGTGGCATCGTTGATTTCTTTTGATAGGGTAATGCATTTCAAACCATATATCTACTTTAGCCTGTTTAGGAACACTAATTACTTGTGAGCAAATGGTTTAACACAACTCTGAGACTAATAAACTGGTGTGACTTTCTGATTCCAGCTTCACATGCACAGAGTTGTGCGTAGTGACGTAATTGTTAGGAATAGGTCATTGCAAAGAGGAGAAATTTTCCACTATCATTTTTCTTGTTTTCTAACGATCAACAAGCTGTTGATGACGACAAAGTTATGTACTCTGAACGAGGGAAAATGATAGCGTGTTATTAACATAGCACTGAACATCTCAGTGACAGCGGGAAATTCATTCACATGAAATGTGACGTCACGCTGATCTTCCTGACCTTTGGTTTGCCGTCTAACAATGAAGAAGGAGGCGTGAAAATTACGCCCCCGGCTCTGTAAGAATGTTTCGAAGCTTGTTATTTTCCACTGAACAATTACATGTAAAGGCATGTTAACACACCTAACAGCGTTCAAGCTACAAGACCCGGACTGACAGTCCTTTCACCAGGATGAATTTGTCATCTCAGATCCGCGTGGATGAGCACAAGAGTAAACTCTTTCAATAAGGTTATCCCGGGATAATTCCGCCGTGATACCACAAACGCATGTGTCGCTGAAAGGGTTCGGGGTTTCCCGAAAACTTCCAACTTTTCCACCTTGCATGGAAAGAATGTTTCTTTTTTATTCTTTTAAAACATCGAAAAATACCGGAAAATGAATTTTTTGCCTCTCATTTTATGTAATAATTACAAACTGTAAATTCATCACCAAAACGGCAACTGGACAGATGTTAAGCGGCTTGGCAACTTAAAGATCTCACTGTTATACCTCTGCGATCCGTTCTTTTTACACCTGCATAGCCAGAGTCGCCGCTAGCAATTGAATTTCCTGACGGCGTTGCTCACATGCATCAAACCCTCCAATAAAAGTCGACACTTTCCACAATGCTCAGTTCGACCGATGGGGGTTATCTTTCTTCATTTGATGTGAGGTGCAATCCCTTGTTAGGTTAACTTTACGATAAAGCAGAGCTAAAATTGACAGAGCAGCTTCAGAATTTACGATAGAAAAGGAAACCTGTGGTTGTTTCACTCAGTGAGAGCAAAGTCCTTTCTGTTCCCAAACCTAACAGGAATCTTCAAATGGTGCATACAATTTATATAGGTTGCCTTGAGAGTTTATTTTCTTGAGAATTTTTGTTCGCTTTTCTTTCATTTAGAATGGCATTTTGCAAACCGGATGGGAATTTGTCTTGTTTTGTCGTTGTTGTTGTTTAATTCGTCGTTATGTAAATGAACCTTACTCAATACTCATATAATTCATTCCTTGATCATTCCACTGTCATTTCCGGAACTGTTTTTTTTCTCATGATGCTCCAACTTCACACAAAGCAAAAATGACAGATTTTGATTTCAGTGAAAACACTTTTTTCAAAGCTGCAGTATTAAAATTATCTAAACCTTCCTGTTATGTTTTTTGTAAAAACTGTGCCCTATTTTCCTCAATTATAAAAGGTTTGTGGTTTCCTTTCTGTTCAATTGACCAATATTTGTGGGTTGCCTAGGCGACAAACGCTATCTTTAAGGTGATTAAAATTGCGCTGGGAAAAAAAATTTCAACAGTATAACCCACTGAACGAAAGAAACCTGACAACCAGTGTCTACTCATTATTACAATAAACC
The DNA here is from genome assembly GCA_022496165.2 of Catalaphyllia jardinei. Classification (NCBI taxonomy): domain Eukaryota; kingdom Metazoa; phylum Cnidaria; class Anthozoa; order Scleractinia; family Caryophylliidae; genus Catalaphyllia; species Catalaphyllia jardinei. The sequence continues at coordinate 18,926,013 of CM042752.1, forward strand.
TAGCTATAGCTGCCAAAAGAAATTTATCGTGTCATTCAAGGTCACAATTTCGGAAATCTTCAGCTCTGTTCGTAAGACACTCGACTTGTCACGAGTGAGTTGCTTTATACAAACTGTTAGCCTGGTTTTTACGATCAAGTTTCGTCAGCCGTCGACTTTGTTCGTTTGACCTTCGTGTGACGTCGGTTCAGATCGCAAATTGAGCTTCCGCCATTTTGTGGGTTATTTGACGCAGAACAATTGCATCTTACACGAAGCAATTCAGAAAAACAATTGACTTTAGCGCAATATATATCATTGACCTCTCGAGATTGTATCTTAATGAGATCACAAACAAAGAAATAAACTGAAAATACATCAAATAGAAACTTATGACGTCAAAGGTGATGACATCCACCCACGCTATTAGCAGCCTTACTTGTGCGAAATATAAAATGGTTCTCGCCAAGTTGTTGCCATAAGAACTCTAGACAGTGAAATGTCAGCTAGTGCCTTACTATAGAACACCGACCAGGGCACTATTGCTTAGGACAAGAGGATTTCAAAAGAATATTTACAGCGATTCAAAAGGTATGAACTCATGCAATAACTCATAAATATCATTTACAGTTTACAGACCTAAACAAACTACACGAGCACGGTTAGATAGCCAAATAGGATTTCCTACAGGATCAAAGTTGGATAACTTTATGGTGTTTCTTAAATCTTTTATGGACAACAGGCCCGTGAGATATTTCAACATTGGGTAGATATTTTAATCCCTTTGTCAGCTTTTGTCATCACATGCAGTGTCAGTTCAGTCGTAAAGCACTCATTTGTGACAGTAAATGGCACGCGTTATGCACAGAGCTGCACACGAGGTCGACCTTTTCAAAATCCTAGATAAATATTTCTGGTGAAAAGGATGAAACTATTAGAAAGTTCGTTGAGGTCTTCGTCGAAATAAAGGAACCAAAGTCACTGCAACATTAAGATATACGGTTCAAGTAATTTCCAACTTGTTGCAGAACTGGCAGAGCAGAAATGGATGGACAACTCTCTACAAAGTCTGTGTTCGTAAATGTCTGCCACAACCGATTTTAAATCAGTTTATTTGACAATAATTTGCCTTCTTTAGCCAATTTTATTTACACACAGTTTAAATAAGAATTTCTTTCTAACTATGAAACACACGGCTCAAGGGTAATCACTGCTTGGGTTTATTAAGTACTTTTTTAATACTCAGAATTAGTTATTGAATAATTCGAGTTTCTAACAACCAAAACCTACCTGTTTGCTCCCTAGAGCCGGATTTATTAAGCAATTTACAAAAATAAGAAACTCTATTGCAATCACTTTGGTTTCCACTTGTTCAACGGTCTGTGGTTCAGTCAGGCAGTAAGTCTTCATGCTACATTTCACTCACGCGACGGTTCTCACTTTGATGAGTCATACAGAACAAAGTCTTCCTGTTGCATTATTGTTTTATTGCGTGAAAAAAGTCTGACTTAGCATGATCTCTATTTGCGACTACTGAGGTAACCCTTTATAAGCCAAAGGTTATTCGCGATGTTTGGTAGTTGAAGTTTTTCTCGCCAAAGTAAAATTCAACCATAATGAAAGTACTCAGTGGTCATGTGAGTGTCTTGTTATCAGATGATAAAATACTGCGACCAATTTCATCACACCCGAGGCTACAAGCTATGTTTTTCAACTCAGATCATGTTCAATAATTTGTCTGTCCTTTCTGATGGTGCACAAATATTGTTGTCGCGGTCTTTTTTAATGATATACGTTCGTCTGATAGCAAGTGACGTTGACTAGAAAACATTTCCGTTCTAGTCTTCTAGAGTTTTCTGTTCCCCAATTTTCCTCAAGGACTGAACTTTTGTTGCAATAATAATCTGCTCAAATTATAACTAGTTTCGAATAGTTCGAATATCCTGTATGACTTATGTATGTTAAAACTGAAGGTTACATATTAACAAATATCGATTTAGCACGGCGGTAATGCTCTCCGTTATTTTCGATGATATTTCCATGGAAACTATAGTGCTGACAAATGCTTAGTCCACTGACGCTGTCAGAGGCTATTACAGTTTACTTAATTAAGACAGGATAAACTAGATTTAGCACGATTCAATCAAGTTTTTGCATTCTTTATAGCAGGCGGGGTAACTGACTTACAATACAATGCAGTTCGCGGCACGCAATAACTTAACCATTTCATTGTTTTTACAAGTTTTATTGACTGCCCACTTGATTCAGAATTGGGGGATAGGTTTGTTGCACTACAAACGTGAAGAGTGGATATTTTCGTGGACTAACCTTTCGAACTCCCGATCAATAAAATGAACTTATATTTCATTCACCTTTGTCTTTAAAACAATGCCACTATTTATAGACAGATTGCGAGGGTAAACCCCCGCTTAGAACAAAGAGATGGTTATTAAAACATTTTCAGTTATAAAAGAGGCCTTTTAGAGTTATTGATTTTCACTGAGCAATAAAGGTACCTAGCCTCATTTAACTTTAACTCGTGGCTACGGGTTTCAACGTCAGTAAAACTGAAGAAGTTTATTCCAACATACTCGAAACAGCTCCACTTTTTGCTCGGAAACCTTGAACACAAGGCGCCGGTTCGAAATCACGCCTCGGAAACTGTCGTCGGTGATGCATCCACGAGAAACGGACGTAGGTCTGTATACATATATAAAGTGTTATCGAATAGAATTCTTAACTAAATACCACACTTTAGTAAGCTCATATTGAAGACTTGTTTGGAGTATTAACTGTGGAGCTGGCAATATTGAGACACAGTCACCGAGCATAAGATTTACAGTGAAACTAACTAACTCGTCAGTTCACTGTCTTTCTGAATGTTATCGCATAGTTTTGTTTCTTGGCACAAAATTCAGTCGACGCTCTTTTATTGTCTTCATAGCGTAATCTTTTCCAAATAAGAGGTAAGTGGATTTGAGAGGATTAAGATAAAGAGGAAGGCAGAATAGAAGTTTGATGTTTAAACATACAATTATTGAATTTATCAATTAACTTAAGTTTTACTTGGTATTACAGGATCGTTTGGAACGAAACAAAGTTTGACATAACATAAGTACCCGCCATGTTGGTGAGATTTTCACGATTACAAAAGAAAGGCACTAAGGACTAAATATCTAACGTTTCATAAAATGCTAGAGTACGATTTGTCGACTTTTCATTCCGTGCTTCTGGACTTCATACGGGATAATTCAGACGAATAGTGCTACAATACGCATTCACAACAGTGGTATTCTTAATCAGACCTGTTTCTGCAGCACCAATATTTCGTTTGGCTTTATTTAGTCTTTTATTTCTATCTACTATCGACATTTGTTCGAATAATATTTAGTTTATATGGGAATCACTCTGGGGGTCGAAAATCTATTGCTCTTTCATAACAAGAGTGCGAAGTCAATAGTCGAAAGTTTTTCGCAGAGTAACATACATTCTCGCGAAGTTGCCGCAATCAATCAGGGATATAAAGGAAACGGAGATACTTTACCTATTTCTCTTTGTTCTAATACTTCAAATTGGGTAAATCTTCAAGTTTTGCCCATTTTTTGCGTGTGAGGTACGTCTGCGGTTGAAAATAACCTCTTGAATGCGAGTGACAGCTTTTTCAATATTCGTTGGCGTGATAAGAGAAAACAAACCGCACGGAGAGTGGGTTGAAAGCATTGTCCTCTTCGGCGTAGCACGAAGTGTCCAAATGAATGTCATATTACACTAAACACGCAACAAGCGATTGGTATTATAAAAATAACACAAATAAATTACTAAGAGGGAATGTTAAAAGAGTTGCGTCAAGAACGAGGCATCTTAAAAATTCAATTTGTTCTTAGTTGTCAGACCTCTGGAAAAATCTCTCCGACCAAAATGCTAGCGTACAATTTTGCTGACCGCCTTGGCACTTTATTGCGTCTTTGGCGTTTTTCCACCTTAGTTAAGTATTATCTTTACGGTTCTCAATATTTATGAAAAAAACCCGGCTCTTAAAGAGCAAGGACAAGAATCTCTTTCGTCTTATGATGTCAAAAGTACTTCTTTATACTGGGCTTATGAAAGCTTGCCGTATTGTATGTTAGTTTCAGTGGCAGCAATTGTATTTTTTTTAATACTTAACTTTCACCTTCCAAATTCACCCATATCATTTTGTTTAGTCACGTGCGAAATGCGGTGATTCCATGAAGCGAGACATCTGTCTCGACATGACGGGAGAAGATAAACTTCCACTGCGCCCACAGGCGACAAATATGAGCGCTACTTCAGCTGTGGACACGATTGCGTGCCTACAAGCGATGGAAAAAGCTTATCACTTCCTTTGTTTTTTTTTTTCTGTTCGCAGCGCTTGGTTAGGTTATTGCACAACAAAAAACTAGAAAAGCTAGGGAAAAGTTTATTATAAGGTCAAGAATAGAATCTGAATTCCAAATTCTTACGACACTTCGCAATTTATAGAACTACGCTTGCAATATATTCACTACAGTGGAGGCGGATTTAAAAATATGTGGGCAGTTTAGACTTTGCCTCCTCTTGCTACTCCTGGGGACATTTTTTTAAGCAGAGCCTTTCAGCCTAATTACTTTTTAACAAAATTTCCGCTTGTTTTGAAGATCAAATAAATCTTCCATTTCGGCAAGTTTACTATGCCGTGTGCCGGTAGTTTGACCGATCGCCGATGCTAATCTCTGCGTTCCTATTGGTTCATTTTAAGTGATTAATACTTCAAGTTCTACAGCTTCTAAATGACTTTTTTGCCAGCATTTGCAGTGACGTAAGTGGAAAAATCAGACAGCTGAAGTAGTGCGGTTTTCGAGGGTTTAGCTGCAAAATCACGATAGCATTTACAGCTTCTAATGAATCAAGATCAATGATCAACCATACGCACGTCACAGTCTAGGCCAACGTGAGCGTTTACACGTTGTCCGAAGAGATTATACTCCAATCTATCTTTAGGCGACACACACTCCAAAAAGAAAAGCATTTACAAAATGGATTAGACACTGGGATCAACATTTAATCTCTGTCACTTTGACGTCTTAAAAGAAATTCATAAACTTATGTCAAATTGTACTTTCGTCGCAAGCTTATTCAAAGTCGGAGGGAGGTAAATATTACAAACGTTACACCAATTCATTTTTAAAACAAAAACTTTCCAAAAAAGCGTGCGTGTGGCAAACGTTTGCTCTGCTGGAAGCTTGCATTCCGCGCCTTAAAGCCACCGTAACGGCACGATCCTGACACTACTTGTGACTTCCCCAATTTTAATGAACGTTAGTTTATCGCAATCCACAAAATTGCTGTACAATATGGTAATATTTTTTTCATTTCCACAAGATTAGGCTGCGTATAAAACGTTTTTACGCGTCAGCTCTCCATTCTATATATATGAACATTTGAAGAATCAATTCTTCTGATTTGTCCTTTGACATTTCTATTGTTCTACTGTCACTCAAGGCATTTTCGAATCAATTGATTAAGCCCTGGATATTTAACCAATTGTCACCGAGGGTATTATATTTACTTTTTTTTTCTGCTTCCGTCACAAGACTTCATAACTGTATTGGAGCCGAGCTTGTCCCAGCAGACTTAGACACTCGAGAGTTGAATCATAACAGATCGAAATTTTTTATCAAGAGAACACTTAAAGAAGTTATCAGCTGTATCTGAGGTGAACAAGCTCTCGAATTTTCTCTCTTAAGTTTCAAGGCCAATCCCTGCAGTACAGTAAGGCTCCATTAGTTTTCAGCGTCGTTTACTTACGTTGTTTTGCTTATGTTTCAGTAAACAGCAAAGATTAAAGTGAGTTTGCGGTATTTTGTAACACCAATGCCGTCAGCAATGGAAACTCAGTGGTCTTCACCCAAGTTCATAACTTGCCCCGACTGCGGAGAAAGATACGACAATTCGCACAAGAGAAGGCTCATTGATACCTGTGGACATCCACGATGCTATTCATGTCTCTTCGTAGACAAGCCTTGTCCATTGTGTCTGAGTGAGTATCATGTGCAAACTTTTTTGTTTTCCTTGTTACTTCATGGAATCTGCGAATGTTGATTTACTAGGCGAGACTTCTTTCGAGCCGGTGGCTTTGCTGTTTTGCGGATTAGCCTGGGTCTTTCGTCTCCATTGTCCCAAGATGCCATTTGCAATTGAATCGCTAAAGCGAACATGCAAGTTTGAGCAATCTTGCATCTTTGATCTTTTACGAACGCGAAAAGTTAAACTGCGTTTCAATTTTGAGTCGAAGTGTTCTTGGAGTTATTGTTTACTTGCATAATTTGCAGCATTACTGTAAGGAAAAACATGGGTCTGGTTCATGGTTTGGCCGCCGTTTAGTCATTCAATAGCATAAGCCATGCTCGATTGCTTGCTTCATTAGTTTTAGCAGAGCTGTTCTTACTGCTAAGAAGATCGACTGAGCGCTTTCAAAAATCGTACATCTTTTATTATTCCTGACATATCACACATAGATGTGTTGAGTGCACAAAGTTCATTCTAACAGACTCTACAAAGTAAAGCTGAAAACCAGTGGTACAGACTGTCACGAGAAAAAAAAATGAGAACATGTCAAAGGCTTTGCATTCCTGATATGTTCTTTGAAAGTTTACAGAGTTCGATATTGTTATCACAAACTTCATTAGGACCAAGTATAGCCCATGTTACGCGCAAGCGGCGGTCTCATAGGAAAAGTGAACAAGCGTTAGATAATGTTGCTGAAAACGTTACGTGACATTTCTTGTTGATAACGTTTTGCTCCGCGAATCATTGAATTGTTTTACGTAAACTCTAACCACAAAAACAACTTCCAGAAACCATTAAGACATGGAAAGGTGGCAAATGTCGCAAAACCGCAGTAAACAGATTTATTATCCACTCTTGGAGTTGTTTGTCAGCCGACAAATGGATCGCGAAACGATGCCGCAGGGTTTGGTTAGGTTTAAGATCCTTCCAATAACATTCGCACATCACTTGGGCCTTAACAAACGCCACAAAATTCCTGCACGCGATCGGTGGATTTTATATTCTGATGCGAGTCTCGAAAGCGAACATTTTACAACACAGTGGGAGACTAATTACAATGCATTCCTCGCTGGGAATGACGAGCAAGCATATTGACAACTGTTAATTGATTCCCAAAAGGAATGTTGTCACCTCTTTAGTTGTCGATAAAGTGAAAAGCTCGAAAGATTTAACGCGTCGCCATCTGTTGAAGTACAGCTGGATGTTTCATTTTCATAGCACATTACTAACGATTACTCGAAAATGATCACCAAGCATTTTTTTATAGAGAAGGTCAACATCGATGTTATTCACTGTTTCTTGAAATTTCCGGCTTTGAGAATATAAATCGCAATCCAATCGTTAAAGATTACATAGTTAAGACCACTTTAAATCTGAATAATCTTGTCAAAATATGGCCCAGACCGTAACCTTGGAGACTATTAGCTACCTCATCTCTGCTCTGCATATCAAAACAAACCTGGAATGCTTGTAACGCAAAGTCAAATTCATACAAAATGTAAAAATTTAAACCTCTACAGTTAAAATAAGAAAAGAAATGAAGAGACCGCTTCCGGGTAGAGTAGTTTTTTTACAGTTTTTCTCATTTTGGCAAGCACATAAAATATTAAATTAATAACCCACTAAGGAAGCTGAAGTTTAGAAAAAGGATGCTATGTCAGCGAGACAGCAAGGTGTTAAGTTACCCTGCGGAGCTTCTGTTAATAACACGAATTGTTGCACGTCCGTTCCCCCGTGCAACCCTCACAGCGGGACACTGATCTGCTACAGACACGTGCTCTTGCTCTTACCTAATTGCTAAACCTGCTTCCCAGGGTCTTTCGGGAAGAGAGAGAGAGAGACCCTGTGTGCTAGGTTGTCCATCGCCGTGGAAGAAAAATTTTAAAATTGAGTAGCACAGGCTAAGAAATGGGGTCAACAAAATATCACATGCATTCAAAACTGCTCAATACCCCATTTATTTGCACTATGGCTTCCAGCGCATGGTTGAGCTGCAACTATTGTGTTAACGCCCACGAGAAGTGCGTGTTTTGGTGCATTTCATGACGCCCGGGTTTCTTCTCAGCATGCTGTACGTTACTTTGTACACTACACGTGAACTTCGTCAGTTACAACTGTCGTTTGTACGTTAATGTGTACCTTGAATGGTTTTTATAATCTTGCTTTTTACTGGCTTGCCGGTTTAGGACTTGTTTTGTTTTCTTTCCTGCGTGACTAGAAGACCCAAGTAACTACTTGTCGTTGATATAGTTAAGAATTACTGTTAGTTGGTTTTCTCATAGTTAATAAAGGGGAATTATTTCTGTTTTTTTTTTTCCTTTAACGTAGAGCTTCCACAAGATCCCAAATCGCGTTCCAGTCAGTCAATTCAAACCGGGGAATCTGGCTCCGATGAATCCTTGAACAGCTCGAGTAACACTGTAACATCCGGGAATCTAACCAAGGATCAAAGCTCTCTTTCACACCCAGACCTCAGTGAGATTCACAGGACCCGCGCGGCCACCTTACCTGCTCGTGGCTTCAGGACAGGTAATTTAAAACACTGAACGTTTATCTTATCACAGCGGGAACAAAAAGTCTTAATCAGTTTGTGTATTGGAATGTACAACGGCCTAAGAGGACGAAATGTATCTCGCCCAATAAAGTTAAGGATAGTTTAAAGACTATTTTGTTGAGGTAAACATTTTGAGTTTAAATTCTTTAGGGGTTAAAATCCCATAAGATTTTGGTGTCTGCATAATAAATAACTAAGTGTACGTGAAAGAGAGGAGCTCACTTAGAACAGTTACCAGTTGAATTTATGAAAAGATGTTCTATAGGGTGAAAAAAGAACTGTCACCCATTTTTACAGAGCTTTTCGTTCCCAAAGATTGATCAAGTTGATTAGAATCTTGTTAGAAAGAAAAATAACTTTTTGCGTTAAAAAACCGGCTTGTCCTGCAGGGCCGCCGGGAAAATGTCCGTATGTTCAAAAGATATAATCAGTTCATTTAAGGCGGGGGCTACACGTGAAGGCTGTTTTGACGTCGCTTAACACGGCCTTTCTGCCAATATCTCGGTCACGTTTCAAGCGACGCTAAATCTCTATGCTTATTTTATTAACCACTGTTTGGCGGTTTGTGTAAATTTTTGGGTGACTTTTGGGCATTTTGGGAAAGAGATTTTTTCTCAAAGGATAGGTTAAATTGAGCAAAATATGAAATGTTGAAGATTTGATGGATTTGGAAAATTGAAATTTGAAGTGGAGAATTAGTAGACGGATACCAAACAGTCCCCTACCAACCTGGGGCTCCGTTAAACTGTCTGGTAGTGTTTCCAATCCATTTTAATCCTAACAATTCCCTTTCAATATTACCTCAAAATTCACTCCTGTTCATGTTTACCCCCGCCTCAACAGGCAGAATTTATGCCCGGAAATTGCATTTCCCTGTTTTTTACCAGTTTGAGAGCGGCAAAACTCAGTTGAGAGAGAAAGCGCCTAACAACAGTACAAAAAAACATCACAATCTATTGTTGTTTGGACAAAACGCGGTTGTAATTAACTTTGTTGTTTTATGAAATGAACTAGTTCATTTCCTGTGCAAGGCTTAAAACAAAACACTCTTCCTCTACTCTGGAAAAGAAATGTCTGATTCTTTCACTTTACTGCTTCAACGTTTGCAAGGCAACTCGTTTGACTGACAGATTGGAGGGTGAACCCAAACAAAATGTCACTGCTCAGTAAACAATCCTTATTTCCGACTAGTTCCCACGCCTAAAAACGCCCCGAGGCAGCGTACGATTTACCAAACACACTTGAAAAACAAGAAAGTGAGGCCAAGATAAACAAAAACGTCAATCAGTTTGTCATTTCGAAAGGTCGTTTTAATAGCTTTTAAATGATTCCTTCCTTGGCCTCAGGAATGTAAATGAACCGTGCGTTTTGATTGCTTTCAAAGGACCAGACCGCATGATTTGGCATAATTAGATGTAATTTGTTTAATGAAGTCAAAAGCCTATTAATATCCTTGGTTCTCGAGGCGCTTAGTCATTACATCTATATAAATAACCTGAGTTAACCTGTGGCACTGGATACATCACTACCACGCTTCGAGTCTCGTGTTCTACCCGCGAAAAGACATTAATACAGCTACACACCCATCAACGATTAATATCCAAGATATTTACACTTCAATGCAAAATTCTAAAACCGCGCGGTGGATCATGGATTAGGGAACGTGCCTCGGTTCACTAGTCAATTTGCTGCTACTTATTGCTGTCGTTAAACGTCCGACGATTTAGCAAAGGACTCCCCCTCACCGCTCGTTGAGAGAAGAAGAGCTGGCTGTAATTTCATTTAAGGTTTTGCTGTATTTACAATAGACTACAATAGGAAAGAAGATTTGATGTCTTTGTACTCTACGGTCACTGTGAACCGACAAAAGATCATTGTTAGATGGTTTGATAATGTTAAAGGAGCAGCGAAGGTTGTAACATGTTGAAGTTTAAGCGAGTGAAACCGAAGTTTTCCGATCACAGTAATAACTTGGCCGTCAAGCCCGCCCTGGTCAGAGCAAGAATTATTCAAGGTTATCCTTTAATTAAGCTGTCTGTAGCGTCATTTGACAAACTAAACACCGCTACTAAAGTATTGTGACGCTGTGTAGTATATTGAAATACCGATGTTGTTCTGTTTTCTTTCTCACAGATAACTACTTCAGGTCTCTGTATCGATACGACCCTCACGCTACAGGTAAGTTTATAAACTTTGAGTTGTTCCTCTTTTGTTTCTTGCGTCACTAACCTTTGATAGTTCATATCGCACCGAGTTACACGGCTTCCTTGTCGAGTTCAACATGTTCACAAGTGAGTTTCGTGCCGGAAAGAAAGGATGCCTTCACGTAGTTCCGCTGAACTCCAGCAAAACCTCCTTGACAGTACAGAATTGTGGCACAAAAATGGAAAATTTGTTTTATTTACACGTGACAAAAGAGTTACCATTAACGAACTTTACTGAACTGCACAAAGTCTTTATTAAGGAGTCTAAAGGCGATATGAGCCTTTCAAACTCTTTTTCGTTGAGCATTACGTCGGATGCTCACTTGAGTTCACTATCGATGGACATTTGCAAAAAAATTCCAAATGACGACAAATCGCTGTCCGGAAATCAACGTAAGCGAGTTTTTACAAAACTAGCGACAACTCAAGAAATTTTAATCTTTCCTGTTGTTATTATGGGTCCCCATAATTTTGATTTGTTGATTCATAGTTTATATTCCGACAAGTTCTATTTTCTTTCTAAGCCGTTTGTGTTGCTTGAAAAGCGCAATTTCCGATCGAATTCAGTTTGCTAAAATAACTTGGCGATTATCCCAGGCTGCCCTTTCCTGTTTTCATTGTATCGGCTTAGGGATCGCAATTTAATGAACCATTTTTTTTGTTTAATATATGCAGTTAAATTGTGGAAACAACGGGAACAACTGAGAACAAATTTAAACAATCCTTACTGTTTTTAGACGTATGATCTGAAGGAAAACGTATTTAGATCCGGTATTCCTAGAGGTAGTGCTTATGTAAGTTAGCAGTGGCGTGTTCTTCAATATGGCTTGGGCAACAATGCATTTTTTTTTCGTCGAAACGTTATGAAACACATGGAGGCGTCCTTCAATTTAGAAGAAGTTAATATATACAATATACAAGGCTAATATCAGTTTATTACGCCAACAGAAAACAGTGACCTCAGAGACCCAAAGAACAGACATAGGAACGTTCAAAATTACCACAAGTCGCTTGAGAACCTTTCAGAACAGTTTTGGAAAAGTGTTGAAAGAGCTTCCAGCCCACTTGGACGAGGTGCAAGTAAGTTTCGTGACTTTTGTTATGACTGGAGGTGACTTAATTGCCGATTGTATTGATTTGTGGAGTCCATATCATGTGTTGAGGACAACAATACCAACAGTATGCCTGTCTGTGGTGCAATGGGTATTTTTTTTAAGATATTGCCCATCATTATAAACACGTACAGCTTGATGTTAAAATAACAGAAATCTTGACAGAAGAAGGGTTATTTAATTTATTGGCAACCTACGTTTGGAGGCAAATTATCATCAAATACGTAGTTAAATTCCATTCAGTAATGAATCACGTCATATCCGTTCAACAATCTTGAACAGCTGGTATAATTTTTCTCAAGTAACATGGCTGATGGTTTTATGCACACTTCTTTCAGATGTTGTGAGATTAGTTTCAGACCTGGCAGGAAATAAGCTCTAAAAACACATTTCGCCTAGCAGGTGTTCGAACAATGCCTATTGCAGCATGTTTACCAAAACATTTGTCACACCTAACAAAAGATAACGTTGTCACGAAGGTTTCAATTCAAGAACAGCAAGGTCAACAAGAGATATAATGGTGAAAGCCTTGAGTTTTTTTGACAAGAAGTGTTAGAACTTCGCCGTGCTTTTTGTGAAGAAATGTGGTTGTAAATCGCTCATCGCTAAATTTTCTGAACGAAATCAGAGAAAAGCCGTAAACCTGAAAGCAAGTAATATCATAACATAAAAAAATATAACACAAGCTTATCTTGCTGTTTAGCGCGCTTGCACTTTGTCTATTTTTAAGGTCCTATTGCAGGGTATTCTAAAACTCATCAGGGGGAGGGATGGGAGACGAGGATACACTGTACTTTCTTGTTCTGGCCCCAGTTGTTCAAAGGCTGGATAACGCTATCCACCGGATAAATCACTATCCAATGGATAGCGTGGTTTGTTTTGTCAATACTTATCCACTGGATAGCGATTTATCCGGTGGATAGCGTTATTCAGCCTTTGAACAACTGGGGCCTGTTCTACAAGAACTATCGTTGTAGCAAAGTGAATTGATCTTGCCACTGAACAAACTAATAATCCTGTATTTGTTTCTTTATCAACAGTCTCTCCATCAAGGACTGATGATTCACCTCCTTCATCGATAAGATCTTCTACAGATGACGTCACATCCGGTCTTGCCAGGCTTGCTGTCCCAGACCAACCGAGGCGACGTTCAGCGGAAGTCGCAAAAATCTCCGAGTACGTCAGCGAAAGACAGAAACGTAACTCTCTCCGGAGCGAGGGCTTACGAAAATCAGAGAATACGGAAGTAAGGCCACGATCGCAGTCGGACCTCATTGCAACCATATCTTCGGAAAGAGGAAACAAGGAAACACGGAGTTACACGTTACCGATTAATTTCTATGCCTCGGAATTTGAAAGGAGCCGACCATCGTCCGACAGATCGTCGGACACCTCTCTACCGTTTTCCGATTCCTGCTCGGAAAGCTCCGGTGACTCCGATCATTTGACCGTAGGTAATCCCCGTAGCCCAAATTACAGAGGTATCTCCAAGAGATGGTCATACGACGAAAATCAAAACGAACGATTAAGAATCGCTGAAGAGCGACTTCTAAATGGACTCATGGGCAGCGAAGAGGATACAAAGCGAAAAATGACTAAAAACCCTCCAGAAAATGTCATTCACTGGGTCATAGAGCCGCCCAAACAGGATCAACCTACAACAACGCACCCGGGTGGAGCACAAACAGCAGCAAGTCAGCATCCTGTGAGACCAGATCCACCAAAACGAGGCGACAGTAGTAAACGAATCAGTGTACAGAAAATACAAGAGTACAGAGAAGTAACTAATCTTTGATACGAGCACACATGACCAGGTGATGATTAAGCGTTGATAGTCTCCTGAGAGGCTAATGACTTTGATAACGACTGCCAAAGGTCTAATATTATATTAATATTACATAGAAGCGCTCTGTGGACCGCTGTTGATCGGGGGTCTGTAGGCTGAGGCAGGACTTGATGAGCGCATTAGAATACAAATTGACTTATTGAAAATGAATTCAGAGTTGATTTTGCATTTTCAAAGGTTGTTCTGCGAAAAATGACTTTACTTGAACTTGATTTTCGTATGCACAGTTGAATCATCCATTTTACCCCTCAACATCTGCGTTAAAAATCAAGGCCGCTGATGGAAGTATCTTTCAAAAGTTTCAAGTCGAATTAGTAAAGGTGTACCGAGTATGAAACTGAGCTACGGTAAAATAAAACCGGATGACAGGAGCAGAGTTTGTAGATAAGTATTTACTAGAAGACCAAAGCGTAGACTTTTAGTCAATCATTGAACTACTCCTTGAAGGCCGACAGACTAAACAATGCTGAGTTGTTTAATGGTTCTGTTTCATTACAGTAACCATGTATGTTTAACCGAGTGCATCGAGCTTGGTTGTTACCGTATAGTAACCGCTTATAGGTAAATTAACAAAGGGTTTAATAGTATTAAAGACTCGGCATTGTCAAAAACTAAAATGTAACAAAATGACAAATTCAGTACTTGTAAAACTGATATGCATATAGCCATAGCAAAAGAACTAGTAAGTAATTGAAATAGTAGGATCCGATTGATCAACAATGGTTGTACAGTTACAAAATGGATGATTTCAATAGCGTAATTGTGTAAAAAAAAAGATGAAAGTTGACTAAATAACATAACTTCCTGGGAGAGTATACATATATAAATAAAAATCAAGTTCATTGTTGATTTGTTTTTATCGTTAATGTATTTTATTTTCTTTGTGATATTGCATAACAATCTGAGCTTACCCGGCTTTAAGGCTATCACTGAATCCGAAAAAACTCTTCTCAACCAGAACTGAACTGAAAACAATTGGCCAATACACGCCCTGTTCACCACGACTCAATTCGCCAAATTAGGAAGTAATCATTGACAGAAAACTGTGGACCCCCAATTCCTACATGGTGGAAATAATTGCTGGAAAGCATCATACGCTTACACTACGTTTACACGCAAACTTAGTTCATTTTTCCGAACCTTTCTTAATATTCATGGTGAATCTTAAAAGTCGTCCCAAAATTTTTAAATTTCCACGAGACCTTTTACTTTAACCCCTTGATGCCGTATTGCATAAAACCTCAGGGAAAATAGTATTACCACGCTGAGTTCAAGTGTATCGCCCACCTTCATTGAAACCTTTTTATCTTTAAATCATAATTGAAATGATAAGGAGTCCTCGAGGAGCCTTTGATTACAGAAGTCTCTTGATGGGTAATCTTATGTCAACAGGAGGAATTCCAACCCTCGTATGAATTAAAGTGTATTACGTATACGTCGTCAATTGGATGTTAGCCTGCGTAGCTTGGCGGTTCGGTTTTTCGGTTTGGTGGAGACGAGCGACTTTGGGGTTTGTTATCGCGGCCTCCTCGCTTTCTTAGCGCTTAGCTACGCAGGCTAATTGGATGTATAGTGGACCCTTCTTCCAACCGTATTTTGGTGATCGGACGCCAGCATGGATTCAACTGTGATTTGATTGATGACAAATTTTAGCTTTCTACGCAGTAATCAGCCTTCCTTATTGTTTCCATTTTTTTACAGATCTCACCTACACGGGCAGTATTTTCGTTTGCGGTCTCTTGCATCAGTTATTGTATTGTTTGGATTCAAACTCGGAAGAAACCTTTGGGGCGGGAACGAAAAGGCGTCTTGGGGAGTCCACTTTTCCCAAGCCAGCATGGCGAGAAATCTATCGATGGCGAGCTACGACGTGTAACACGGATGTAGCTCGTGAATACACGGAAGACCCCTACACTGCATGCAGGCCATAGCTTATAGCAAGTAATAACAACGCTACAATGAGCAAAGCTCGATTTTATTTCTGCGCTAAAGGTGTGGGACAGAAGTGACATATTACAATTACAATACAACACAGTTTAAGTACCAAGGTTGTTTATGTTGTTGGAATAGCCGGTGTGGATAAAGTCTTTCTCTGCGTCGTCACGCAACATTACTCTCCTCTGCTGGAAACGTTGCATGACAACCAAATAACGGCTAGGGAAATTTTTCAAATTACAAAACATATTTAGAAATTTCGGTTGAGTTGCCTTTCCTAACTATTCAGTTTGCTGAACAAATGTCATTTGTTGTTAGAAATTTCGGTTGAGTTGAACACGATATTTGGTTCAATCCTAGAGAAACGGAGCAACGCCAAATAAATGTCAGTGCTGAATGCTAACTAGCATCCAGACTTTTAATTTCTTTTTAGAGGGGTTTGCAGGTTGAATGTCAGCAAATCAGACTCCACTGCCCAAAATGCCCAGAGGTTTAAAATATCGACTATACTTTAAAAACGATTACAAACAATAGCTTCGTATTAAATGTTATTACAATTTTAGACGAAAAAATACTTGTTATAGCGTTAACAATTTCAATGCATACACTGTATTTACATATTGTCTTGGTAAAAGTTATCGTTTCTTCTTTAAGAAACGTTCTTTTAGTTTTATTAAATATTAACAAGGACATGTAAGATGTTCCTCACACATGATCTGTTCAGCAAAGCTGTCAGTTTTCTAGTCAAAGCTCCGATGAGCTTCTGAGATGGCACACTGGTGTGGGTGCTTGCCCTCGGAACCCCCCCCCCCCCCCCCTCCCCACCCCCTGGTGAGATGGTAGTCCATCACAGGTTACCTCTTATTCTGTATGGCTTTCCTAACTATTCAGTTTGCTGAACAAATGTCATTTGTTGTGAGGGGGAGAAAAACAATGCGTACAGTCACTATGTACGTGTTTTTGAGGAGAGAAGCTTGGATACCAGGGAAGATTAGGGTGCACGAGTGTCATGGGAAGGATTATAACTCCTGGCGAGCTTCAATAGACCCAGACTACTTATGGTCTTTAAAATACTCCAACATTACAACAACACATGCAAATCTTACACGATCACTGCAGCCATTATCTGATAGAATTGAAACTTTTCATTTCAAGATAATATGTCTGTCGACATTGGATAAGAAACATATTTACCTTGCCACCGGTAGACATGAGCTATTTTCTAATGTAACAACCCGAATTGCATGATGATAGATTCGAGTCCAGCATAGCAATACTGGAAAAATGACCTGAAAAAATGTTCAGGCTTTGAACGGGATTCCAACCCATGACCTTTGCGTTACCGCGGTGCAATGCTCTACCACCTGAGCTATCAAAACTTTTTTCCAGTGGTATTATAGCTGAATTTGCATCTATCACCATGTCTACATTTAATTGCTTCTGTCGGACATCTAATTCATATAATTGAGCCGAGTATTACGTCCACGGAAACATAAAGGGCCAAACACACACACGACCGCTCATATGTGGCTTTGATAGCTCAGATGAGAGAGCATTGCACCGGCAACGCAAAGGTCGCGGCTTTGAATCCCGTTCAAAGCCTGAATTTTTTACAGGCTTTTTTTCTCTAGGTGCTATGGCTGCATTTGCGCCAGTCTTTCATCATGTCTTCATTTAATTGCTACTGTTGGACATCTGTTACTTAAATGGATTGCAACGGTAAAAATAAAATTCTTAGATGCTATTGTTAAATAAGGATGTCACGAGTATAATTAGTAAATCACACCATTCAATGCTTATAATCAGCAAAGTGTCCTAAACGTTCATATTTTGTCCACTGAAGTGTCTTTGTATAAGCATATTGAGCATTCTGTTGGGAGTCAGAGTGTTATTCTTCAGAGGAGCATTTGTCATTGGACTTGTCGAACGTCCAGATGTCAGCCACTCGTCTATGGAGGCACGCTCATATGTGTAACCATCTTACAAGACAGAAAAATCGAATTAAAATTTTAAAACCGGCCAACTTATTGATTGTTTTCACTGACTAACCGTGAGACCGACTAATGGGCGGACAGACTGACAAAGGGACTGAGAGACGGACAGAGTGACTAAGATTGACTGATCCTACTGATGGACAGATTCACCATCTGACTGCCCACTTAAGCAAGTGAATGACTGCCTGACTGATGGGGCGAACAGATAGAAGACCAAATCAACAACAGCTGACAACTAACTGACTGATTGACTTAAATGATTGTTTACAGGCACAAAAAAACAAGACAAACTGTTGGATAACTATATGAAAAAACTCAATAGAAAGAATGGTAAGTGGCTAATCTTTAAACCGTGATTAAAACTTTTCAACCTAAAAACAAGACGCATAAAAAAGGAAATACAGCAATAACACAATTTACAAATCCAATAAAACGTGCCAACCTGCTGCAATGACTGGGTCAGACATGATATCCCGTGTTATAGGACACAGGAATTCATCTGGAATGTCCTCTTCTAGTTCCTCTTTCTTGATATCTTTTATTGTTCGCAAGATCTTATTGCGGTGACCAGCTGGACCTGAAAGTGATGCAATCAAACGACCCAGCAATTATATCCTCTGTCTGGTCCTGTATTATACCACTACAATATACATCAGGATCTGTATCATAAAGGAAAGTCACCTTAATGTTTGGTGCGGTTTCACACAGAAATAAGAGCACATAGTCAGCAGATATTTTCTGGTTGCATGGCAACCTCGTTCCCAGGCTCTGTCGCCCCTACCTCCCTTGGTCGTTGGAAGAAAGACCCTGGTTGCGGCTGGTCACATGGCCACCCAGAATAAGGAAAAAAAATCTATTGGGCGGAAGGGGTGACAGAGTGTTTTGTTTGTTGCTGTGAGAAACGTTGAGGATTTCAAAACCTCGAGCAGTCGCTAAAAACTACTCGCTCTATTTCTACCGTCTTCAAAATAAAGACTTTCGTTCACAATAAAATACGGCAGCAGAATGAGCACAAACTTTTTTGACGATTAGCACATGTAAAATGACACGTACAGAATCTAAGTGAAACCAGTGGATCAATTTCTTGAATCTTTGAATGCGCAGAAAAAAATTATTTTCTTCTTTGTGAGGTATTTTCTGTCATACGACCATTAACCGAATGCAATTTCTGACTTGCGTTTGCTTTACAACAATGTAAAATGATTTCCAGTTTTGTTGACATGAGCCCACACTTATATTTCATCTGCATCAGGTTTATGTAGGTTCATATTTAGACAGATGTTGAAACACGGTTCCTTGGCATAGTCAAGAATTATATTTTGCAAAGTGGTTGATAAAACATCGTTCTATTTAGCGTACAATTTGCCGTGAGGTTAATTCAGACAACATGAAACAGCAGTTTTCCTTCTTTTTGAAATAGTTTATTGACCGTCTGGATTGGGAGAACGAGAAATACTGCGAGAAGACGAGCCGCAGTCGAGTGTTTCCACAGCTTTTTCGAGTTCTCCCAAACTTTCACGAGTGTTTCTGTAACTCGATAGAAACACGGAGAACATGTTTTCTATTTCTTTTAGAAAACACCGCGAGGAGAAAAAAGAAAACAACTTGTTAACTTTGATTATCAAAATGTAAATTCTCTTTGCTCGCGACATCATTACGTCAACAGCTCGTGCTTGTTCTGTGTCTCGCTCGAGTTTAATCAATCAGCGCGCGTACTTTCTTACGACTGTTTTCTAAGGACATTAATATTTAATACATGATTTTTTTAGAATTACTCGGGTAAAATCGGTAACCAGTGATTTATGTGACTTAAGGTGGCCGAACACAGTTTTCGCGCGCGCCCTTGCTAACGCAATCCATCGTAAGAAAAAAGATGGCGGCTGTACATTTTACCACAATACCTTGTGAGCCAAACTAAGCCCACTGGCATATAGAAACATATGGTTTAACGGCAGTCGTTCCTATACTAACAGCATTGATCTTGTCGAGTTTGAATGACTTATAATTATTTTCCTTTGTGTTTTTATACGCGCGCTCTTTTAGAGTTTTCGCGCGCAAAGCATTATAGGTAATGTACCAGTCGCCATCTTTTTCCTTACGGTCGATTCAGCGCGCGCACAAGTATTGCATAAAAACAAACATGGCATCAATACAGCGTACTATTTTTCTTGACAAATGAACACAATGTATTGATGGTTTTACTCTTTTATTACAAACGATGCAAAGAACTCAGCTCAGCTTTTCCTTGTTACTAAATTAAAGAACCCAGTTAAATGCAGCGCATGCGTAGTAAGTCGAAAAAAATTGCGACTGAGTGAAAAATGACCTCTCGGAGATACGCCTATTTCTCGAGAACCACTCATTAGAATTTCACGAAATTTGGCACGAAAGTACTTTAGGAAACAAGTAACTGGAGGATTGAAAAAAATTGAGTTTAACAAAAGAAATTCAAGATATGCCAGTGAAACTTCATCGGGGGATAAATAAGGATCTGTTTGTTAAATTGTTATTAAAATAGCGCTAACTTGTGAGTATCGTTACAAGCTTGTTGCATGCAAATTATAAAGAAAATCTAATGACTAGGTTTCCTGCAAATAAACAAAACTGATTTTAAACACCTGTTTTATATTTTATCATGTTGCCATGGCAACGGCGCATACGTCAGCTTAATTATCAAAAAAGTTGAAGTTCCTGTTGTTAACTTGCTTGCTCCCATTTTTGGCAACCAAAGGATAGAGGGTTTTAGAGAAAAAGGTAAATGAAACAGAGATATCAAAAACTGTGTTCAGCCACCTTAACACACTAAGAAATACGGCCTACGTTGCAGGCGTAAACAGGAAACGGGTAGGGAATGACAAATAAACTGAGGAAAAAAGGCAAGAAACAACACCAAGAAACTGTTTGCAATAAGCAACCAAGTTTAATTTCCTTGACCTGTAAAATTCAAAAAAAGCAGAAAGAACGCTGAGCCCACACAAGTACGCAGTGCGGACCTAAAATTGCTTGAGCCGGAGAAGGCCAAAAAAATGTCAAAAAAATGTCAAATGTTTGTTTATAGTGGTCATGCACCTAGCTACACCAAGCTAGTTCACAGGCATGCCACTTAAACTGAAGGAAACAAATATTTCAAATGAACATAACAGGCTTAAAAATCCCAACTGGCGGGAGGCAGACCAGTGAATGTGAATGTTGTGCCACGTAGCACTACATGTATGAACACAAATAATGGAACAGGGAATTAACTCTGAAGTGTAAATTTAAGTGCTAATTTAACCCATGAATAACCCACTGGGCGTTAGCCCTAGTAAAGGGAATCAGTCAATTCAGAGTTAATTCTCTGTTCCATTATTTACAAGCATGACCGAGGATAGGGTGGGACCGTTTGATAGGGTTTGTCAGGAATTAGCATTAAACTTAGTTAAAACGCCAATCTACTGATTACAAACATACGTTACGACCCGTAAAGGCTTGTGACTACTGTTGCATATGATGGAGACTATGTATCACTGTAAATACCATATTCTTTACAAAACCAGGCACTCTGCACTGAAGTGACATTTTCTCTTTTTTTTTCATCTATATTTTCACGGGTTAATAATTGCTTAGTGAACATGGAATCACGTCAAAACAATCATACTAAACGTGCATTTGAATGTTACAATCAGTGGTCACTTTAGGACTCTTATCTGTCATCGCTTAGCGGTTTAGTATTTTTCTGACAACCAGTTTGGGATCTTGATATCTGGCCCCTGAATAGGAGGAGGCTGCTTAATAGGGATTTCACTGTAGCCTTGAAATATCAACTTGGCTTAACAATCACATCCTATCCTCAGGAACGATTAACAAGGTTGATTGGATAAGCCATGTCTTAAGAAAGCCTGCAAGCAACATCACCAAAGAAGCGTTGCACTGGACACCAACAGGAACCCGCAAAGGCAGGCGGCCCATGCTGACCTGGCGACGGTCAGTCAAAAAAGAACTGAGGGAAAGAATGAGCCACACCCGGGGTGAGGCTGCAAAGACCGCCTGGGACTGGGAATGTTGGAAGGATCTCATGGGGGCCTTATGCGCCATATATGTGTGAATGAATTATTCGTTATGTCGTCATTTTCATAATCAGCATATAATCTCTCGACATAATGTCAACACAAAGTAACCGGGCAGGTTGCAAGAAAAAACGCAACTGAAACTGTTGAGGCACTTTAAAAAGTTCTCCCTAAACATTATTACTTTCAATATATATAGACTACTAAGGTGATGTCAAAATCAACTCAAAAGACAGTCTAGCAGGTCACTCACCTATCCCAAGGTCTGATGCTAGTATTTCACCAGTCATGTTGGACAGTTCCATACCATCAATGGCATTTTGACGGAATGATTCAGAGTACAATTCAAGATCTAGTGAGATTAGCCAGCTGCAAACCTCCTCAACATTCCAAGTCACAAGTTTCTTTCTCTGTTTCTTTGGTTCCTTGTACGGAAAGAGAGACAAAGACA
Source organism: Catalaphyllia jardinei (assembly GCA_022496165.2). NCBI lineage: Eukaryota > Metazoa > Cnidaria > Anthozoa > Scleractinia > Caryophylliidae > Catalaphyllia > Catalaphyllia jardinei. Next base: position 18,948,200 of record CM042752.1, read on the forward strand.
CATGTATGTAAGGTAAGAATACCTCAGTTTTTGCTTTAATAACAAATCAAACAGGATGTCAAGTGAGCATAGTCAAACTTGAGTGAAATAATTTTTGCAACTGCATAGTTGAACATGTTGAAAAAACCAATCACTAACTGTCACCGAGTGAAGACATTACCGTTTTTTTTTTGTTTTTTGACACTGAGAGAAATACAAACAACATAGTATTAATCAAATGATCTCAACTGGAATGTACTGCTGTTTGTATAATTATGATGACTGTCATATTGTATGTCACTGAAGAAATTCTGAGCTTTTTTATGTTACTGATGACATAACATCATCACTTCTATTAATAAGGCAAAGGACTGCTGTTCTAATTGATTAGTTTTATTAATTTTAGGAAACTTTCTCACACTGAGGCCATTACAATAATACAATATTCCTTTTCTTCCTTTTTGAAAACAATGATTATTAATTACCTGAGGTTCTTGTTTTTGCAGTGGCGGTACCTGCACGTTCTCTCTTGAACCACAATATCTGCCTGATTGGTCCAGTTCACCTTTAAAGAATATTCAACATAAATTAAAACATTTCATCAATCTTTTTTCCAAGTCATGCACAAAACAATCATTAAACCACCCCCCCCCCTTCCTTACAGGGTCAAAATGCTGAATGGAACCTTGAAACAAATGCAACATAAATAAAACACAGGTCTTGCTACAGCTTTACACCCAGATTCCCTGTTGTGCATCAGTACATCAGTATTCCATGCAGCATTTCATGACACATCATTCAGTATTAAAAGCTGTTCAGTGGCAGATCAAGATCTTGGGTGGGGGGGGGGGGGGGTGTTTCGCTTGCCCTGCCAGCCTTTCTTCCTTCTGTTATTTCTTCTTTTTTAACTAAAATAAGGGGGGATACAGGCTCCCCAGGCCCCACCCGTAAATCCACCACTGCAGCTTGTGAGTAAAATGCAACTAATTAGCAAATAGACCCCCTGCCCCAAGGGATATTTGAACAAATTCTCTTCAATAGTAGAACTACAGACAAAAGACATGTAAAGACCAGTAAAGAGCATTCAAAATGTCGCACTAGGCCATAAACTCATCAGCCTAAAATTCATGTAAAGTATTGAAAAAGGAATAAAATTTGTTGTTGTTGTCGTAAATAATTAACATACATGTACTGTTAGTAATAACCCTATTGCTAGTAACACAGAGAAATTTATTTCTCTTACAGAATCCCCAGTGGAACTCACAAAGTGGAACACAGAATGCTGTGAGGACTCATAGTCTGGTAATTATAGACTGAGATCATTTCCCTGGCTTCCAATAAAACCTTTCTAAATGGCTGCTTTATTTCTTTCAAACAATTAAAAATACTAACATGGATTTCACTCAAAGTTTGAGCAATAAGTGTAAAAATTATTTACTAAAAATCTACTCACAGCACATTTGAAACATCTCACTGTAATTCATTTCTCTAGGTGACCCCCATTAAATCCCCAGATATTCTAAAGAAATTTTATGTCAAACCTCGTAAGAGTGCTTTATGTGTGTTGTTGTGTTTTCAACTGAAGTGAAATGCCTGTTTTAATTGAAAAATGGATAACTTCAAGTTCAATTTTCTCTCTTGGGTCAGCTGAGAGTTTAAGTATCCAGACGTTCCTCTCACCTTTATTCAAAATTCTGTGAGGGTTTTTTTGTACCTAACCTAATTTTTGCCATTATTGCTCAGACGTTCTGCAGAAATTATCTTAAAGACATAAAAATCTTATGTTTCTTACAACAAGGCTAAAACTAACCATTTGAAGTAAGACAAACTTTCCATAGCTTCACTGTTCTGTCATTGGATCCTGTAGCTAGCCAGTTACCATCCAAAGAAAAAGTACAGCAAGTAATATACCTATGAGAGTAATTAAATCAACATTATAATAAAAATATCATCATCTGATAATAATCTGACGTACAGTATATAGCATAATGTCATGACATTTTCATAAGAAACTTTATCATATGTACAGTTCTGAAAGTAATGACTTTCTACAACAGATCCTCCAAAAGTAGCAATACAATTGACTGGTTGTTAGCATATACGCCCAAAAAGGTACAATTGTACATGAAACCTTCAAAACTAGGGGTCTCAAATCCAAGCTACAGTACCTTGTTATGAGAATCAATGGAAATAACAGATGAATAAAGCTATAGCATAATAACCCTTACTCCAATATCAGTATATAACTATGTTTTTTCATCAAATGTGAAATTTTTCCAACAAGATTTATCGTTTCTGCTAGATAGGTGACCACCTTATATTGAATAAGATGAGATGGACAGTGTAGGGTATGCATTTACCAGTAGCTTAACCTAAATGGCAAGCCCAGAAGAGTTGCAACCCTCCAAGAGAAGCAGCTATTCCAAAAAATGATGATAAATCCAAAAGTACAGAAACCAGTGAGTGGTGTTACTTGAGAACTTTCTAGCAGAGCTCAAGCAGCCTGAAGGGCCACCAAGCAGAACACCAACACATCCTAATCATACACTCTGCTTTCAGGCTTGGCTAAATCTATTTATTATGTAGTCACATGTATTTATCAAGTTCATTGAAAACTGAAATATATTTCCAGGTTCTGGTATGTATACTTTCTATTGAAGAAATTTAGCAGAAAATAACTTAATGAGAAATAAAAAATATGACTAGAATTTTCTCAATGATCTGTCAACAAAAAAATAATAGTAAATTATTACAAATACCTAGTATGTCCATCCAGTGTTAGTAATGATACTCCCATTAACTGTAAAAGAGAGTTTTACACAATTACTCTAAACTTAATTAGTCATCTCATTCTGCAGGTAGCTAGAACATGGATAGATTTCAGGGCTCTCAAAAAGGGATGTAGCCTGTAACCCCTGTTACAGCTGAGTACGTGGAACGACCCTTGATGTTACAGGTGAACTGGCCTGTAGTGATACAATTCACCCATAAAGTAATAAGTTTGCTATGGCTGTGAAGATCATGGCTACAGGTGAATTAAACTTATTAACCTTTTGGCACAAAGTCAAGCAATCAATTATCATAATGTCCCAAAAGAACCATGATGGTTTGTAAAAACCTAAAGTAGTCTGAAATTAAATTTCCCTCACTGCAGTCAGTAATGCCAGCTTTGAACACATGATCAACTGACAAAAACGAAAATGCCTGACTTGCCAGGCCTTGCAGCAACTGGGTTGCAATAAACAATAGCCTAAGGCAGATATATACACATTTTTCATGATATACCTTAGACAGGTTTCACAAAACTGGGTAATGTAAGTTTAGCAGTATCTACCATTCTGTGTACTTACTGGATCCCAAATGATAACTAACTTGTCTGAAGATCTGAAACATAAAGATATTCAAAGTGGTACTGATATACATGTATATGTTAAATTTTTGAGAAAGATAGAAACACATAGATGACGGGTTGTTTCTTATGAATTAAACAGAATGAACTAGTCTGTGTACATGTAAGTGAACTGACCAACATTGTGTTCAATACAAGCATCTCTCACCCAGTATCAAGAGGAGAAAACAACATCATACATTATATGGTGCAGCATCAAAAAAGGATTATTAATTACGAAGCAATAATTGCTTTCCTGTTGAAATTAATACAGTAATCTCTGACAAGATTTCAAATGCAATTTGGAATAAACAAACATGAGTAAATTTTATGAATACTGACAGTTTAACTGAATGTAATTCTTATTCCAAACACATAAATATTCATGTGATTACTTAATGGTGCACTTGAAAAATGGACTAATTGCAGTCTTTGGCTAAAGATAACTTTTGCAGCATGCTGTGCCCATCTTTGGGAACTTCTGAAAAAATGTTAGTGGTAGCGAACGGTCCTTCAGAAACTCTGGGTCTTGCAAAATTTTGGTCAAATTCTTGCTGGTCTTGCTGTTTTTTTTAGTGGTTATGTGTGCCTTGCAGTCTCAAAGCTGCATTATTCAACTGGCACACTTTTTCCACTTGTGTTACACTGGTGTTGCTGTAGAAGATAGAAGGCTCATAGTGGAATATTGCTGTATACTGAACATACATGTACATAGAGGATATCACATGGCTGCACTGAGAAAAGAAATTTCTCTTCAAGTGTTGAAAAATTTTTCCCTTATGAGCAAAGTAAACGAGTGAAAAATTTCTCGCCACACAAAAACTGAAATTTTGTATCTCTAAGTAGCCATGTAATGCATAATGTCCTATTGATTTTATTATATAAACACCAATGAAATTTATAACAAACAGTTTCACTTTTGCTAGGAAAGGGACCTACTATTCTGTAACCTGGCAAGAGCGATCCTTTCACTTGTGAAGATAATATGTTATTTTTACATGTGAATACATCGTGTTTCTGCATGAACTCTCACCTGGTATTTCATTGCAGCTGTTTATACATGTATAATAAATGTAGATATTTTCCTGGCATCTTAAGGAACAGAATATTGATTATGGTCCTTTCCCATTAGAAATACAGCCTTGAAAGTGTACATACCCTGACGCCAGTATTTTGCCATTAGGAGACATGGCCACTCCATGAACCGGCCCTTGATGACCACTTAATGAACAACGTTTACGTATATGACACTCTTCTGAAAATGCTGAAATTAAGACATAAAAATTAATAAAGCTACAGAAAATATCAGCACAACAAAAGCAGTCAGATGACAAGAACTAAATAAAAAATCAAAGATGACATTGCTTTCATGTACCATTAATTTTTCCTTGGTATCATTATCATGGCAGAATCAAAGTAGGACATGTCTGGTATTAGTACCTGAGGCAGTGAAGATATCCCAAAGCTTCACAAGGTTATCATTTCCACCAGTAGCTAGCATAAAGTGTGGGGCACTACCACTAGTGTCTTGAAAAGCAGGGTCTGCCAAAAAAAAATTGAATAAGTATATTATGTATCATTCTCTACATTCATGATTGAATGACAAACAAATGATTGAACAACTGCTACATGTACTTTGATCTATGACTGAGGATTATGTCATAATACGCCCCTTCTACTGTACAACCACTTAATGAAAAGTGATATCAATGCTTCAAGGGTGAATAAAGTGTAGGATGATAAAGATGATGATGCATTTCACACTCACCCTGGAAAATCACGTGGAATATATCAGCTGATACTTAACCAAAAATGACATAGGCTAAGTTGAATGATTATACAATATCCGGATCATGTGTACTAAGGGCATCCATCATTGAGTGTTGATCAATACTCTTGACAGATACCCTTGATTATCTCAATCAGTAATCAATTGATGCTCAGTTGAAACTCCAAGAACAGTCGGTTGAGTTCCAACCAACATAAGTGCATCAATCAAAGTTAGTTGATTGTCGACCGACTGTAGACTGAGATGTTGCCATTGAGTGCCAATAGAGTATTGATGGAGTATTGAGTGTCAATCAAGGGTATGTATATAATATATACTTAACTGGTCACTCCCCATTGGGGATTTTCAGGACCAATGTAAACAAACAATGATAAATATTCAAATAAACATAACTAGGTTAAAAATCCCAACTAGCAGGAGGCATTTGGCAATTTACAAGTGTAGCTGAGAAGCTGAACTCAGGGCTACCGAAAACAACATCAGCTAGCGGTGAGGACAGGATTTGAACCTGGGACCTGACACTCTAACCACTCAGCCATGCTGCCTCCTGTCAAGGGTATCGACCAACATTCAGCCCTTTTGTGTTCTGTACACATGATCCCAATGTTTCACAAGATTCAACAGGACAAGTGATTATTAAAAACAAAATAGTTGAAATCAAATCACCCGTGTCTGTTCAGTACTCAGTCCTCAGTGTATTTCTGCAGTTTACAATAACATTTGTTCTACCTCCCAACTCAAATACGTTTTCTGATTGGAGGAGAATCTGTCATGTGTAATTGGTCAAAACTCAGTGATGCCCTAGGGCAAACAAAACTTCATACCTCCCTAGGGAAACAACAACTTGAACTTTGAACTTGACGCATGTGATCAGGTTGTGCACCTTGAAATGGCAGCAAATTTGTGTGCCAGTCGGCCTGATGTCAAATGACCATTGAAGTCAGGCAACACTTTTCACTAGCAACCATTATTCAAGAAGAGGGATTCATAATTGCAAAAGCAGGCTGGATATGAACCAAGTTTATAGTTCCAATCTATTTAATATAAAGATGTTTGCAACATGACAGCATGCCTTTCTTTCCACTACTCTAGCATCAAGTTTTACGACATTTTTGCTCAAGCATGCAGAGAAATCAAAAGGCTTTTTTTTGCCTTTCATTTTTCTCCTTTTCTTACATGTATCTTTATGCTGCAATGATTGACCTTCTACTGAGCTTGCTTCTAGTTCAAAAAATTCTGAGAAAGCATCATCAAAATCGGCAATTTTTACCATGGAGTAGCCATGTGTAGTCGCAGGCAATTTTGGTCTAAGTTTTTCACTCAATTTTCTAAGCATTTTGGTACATATATTAGGCTCCACTGAACAAATCACACAGACCTGCATATTATTGGAAAGATCTTTTCCTCCTGCAGAAGCTGAGTAAGCCATGTCGAGAACTAAATTGCTGTTTTCAGAAATTTGTGAAAAATCGTAAATAAAACGTAGTTTAGCGAGTTTGGTCTCAAATGAAAGATAATTTATTCAGGTCACGTTTCACTACGTTTCAATTCTCAGGGGAGTATGGTTTCTTAGCTACAGCCAATCAAAGTGTGCCATGTCTGACAGGGCGCATGAGGGCGCACTGGAATTTCAGAGGGATTATATTTTGGGCGCATGAGGGCGCACCGGATGTCAATGGGATATCTTAGATGGGAATGTTTACCATCCAACAACAAAGAAAGTAAGTTTCTTTCAAACCAACACAAACTCTTTCAGTTAATTATTTCCCTTCTCAAATTGATATTTTTTGCAACCATTGTGAGCTGTACCATATATACTATTTACTAGTTTGATTGATATTAGCTCATGTAATAATTTCTACAGTGGGCCTCTTTAAGAAAAGTTGGAGAGATAAATTCTCCAAAACTCACTGTATGCTACTGAGTTAAGAAATGAATCCCTTGATAACATTCAAAGTTATGATTAGATACAGTATCTTAAAAAAATTAAACTTGTTTCAAAAATCACTTATGTTTAATGAAAAAAGTTTAAATACAAGCACATTCTCATCCCCAGAACCCACAATCCTTCTGGCCTGTGGCAGCGATTGAGAGCTCTAGCCGGACTCGATTTTCTGAGTATGTGTAGAGTACTCATTTCGTATTCCAATCAGATTTGCCAGATTTGATGGGGAGTCTGTGAATCGCGGATTTCTGGTGTTGGACCAGACCAAAGCTCTCAATCCCTGCCACAGGCCGGAAGGATCATGGGCTCTGGGGACGAGAATGGCACATGCACTATAGCAATATATTAAGCTTACAGTCTGTGTCAAGACCAAGACGATGCAATGTGACTTGAGTCATAAATGGAGACTCCATATTCAGTACTGTAAGAAGAATTAAAAGAAACTTTATTCATATTATGTTAGTTAAAATGAACAGAAGAAAGAATTAGTTCAATGTGAGATCTTTATGTAATTATCATTTTATCAATTATTATTTGCATTATTAAAAAAATTTTGGGTAATAGTAAAATATTTATTGAAAAAGGAAAAACACTTAAAGACTAATCAATTTTAATCTTTGCTGCATACCTTAAAATATTTAGAAGTGCTTTTTACAAAGGTTAACTTCCAGGTAAAGACTTAGATCATTCAAAAGTTGCCATAAAAGAATCCTATTTTCAAACTAGTGAGACAATCTCAGATAGTGCAGAGTGTTATGCAGGACTGTCAGTACATCTTGAGTCATCTGCTGCATGTACGTAATTTGTTCGTTCAAGGCCCAAAAATAACTTACAATTACTATTTGTCAAGATGGTTTTAAATTTTACTGTGGTGTTTCACGTTGAATTTCGTTCATTTTAAATTCATTAAAATGCTGAACTAGCAAACATGATAATTGTATTTTTTCAACACCAACATTTGTGACTTGATACTTTTGTTTTCCTCGCAAAGTTTGTAACATGACACCCTTGTTTTCTCAAAAACATACAAAGGAAGATATGATCGCTATTTTCTTGCTGGAGAAAAATGAAATGTTATTAACTTATTAACTTTAAAATGGAAGAGGAATAATTTTGTTACATTCAAGGCTAAGGAAAATTTTCATGTCATCGATATAAACAATGACTAATTTAATTATCAAATAGTCACGTTGTGTCTCGGAATAGCATGTCCTTTTCTTGAAAGACCCAGGAAATTCCAGAAGGGAGAGAGGTTGGACAGTCAATTTAGTTTCCAGATGTCCTGCGATTCAATATGGATTCAAGTATCAATCTAGCAATTAAAAAATCTTTTCTTACATACTGAGAAGATCTTACACACGACAAACACAACCTGTATTAGCTTAAGGACATTTGCACGAGCATTTTCCAGTCAATAGATTATTTTTAGATTTTTACTGCAGTCAGATTATGAGTTACTTGTGTCAATGATACAAAAAAATGGGGGTCACCAACCTCGTTTCAGAGATAAAGTGTGTAGAAAACTACCCTGATTTAAAAAAATTGACACATGCACAATTCCACACGGTCTACAGGGGCTTATGGATAAAAATAAGTCAGTCAACAGAGGCAAACGATTTAAGTCATATTTTGTAGAAGTGGGTGTGTTGCATAAATAATTCCAAATATTGCCAACATTTTCACAAAAGTTAACCCTTCAAGAGCAATTAGAGGTATTTGAACTCACTGCACAGAGAGATGAAGAGCTAAAAATAACACAATTCCATGGTGCATTTTGCAAAAAAAAAATCTTTTAATCACAAACTTTTCTTCATTTTTTCACGTAAACATAGAGAATCAGTAGACTAAATGATCCATCAAAAGAAAAATAAGGGTCACCCAACGTCCAAGATCGTTAAATCCAGCCAAAGCTATAGCAATAGCCATCTGCCCTATCATTGTTCATTTTATTACTTAGTGCACATATCAATGCATGACATGGCAAGTGAATTGTGTGTGTACTAAGTATGCACAGAAACACAAAACAAAATACTTGTAATTGAATTGCATTTGAAATAAATTTTCCTTCTTCAAAAAGCACTTTGGAAACTAACAAGTGCAAAGAGCGTACTGTTGCATAGAAATGGCTGCCATATGGAGTCAGGACCGAAAAGCACTGGTGACTAGCCTAGTTTGTTTTCCCATTGGTCTTGGAAGCTTTTGAGTGGTAGTCAATTTATTTTGTGAAAATTAGTTTCTTCATAAAAGGTTGAAATGATGTTACAATTTCACAAACTTGAAAATTTCTTATTCATATTTATCTCCGTCCATTTGTATGTAATTTTACTGTAAAATTGGCTTTCATTGGGAGTGTGTAAGTGATTGTTCACGATTAAAGAATGGTTTCAATTTCATCCACATTCATGTTATCAGTCCTTCAACCAAAGTTGTACCACATTTACAAAGGGACTTAGTCCTACGTGTATAGGAAGGTAGTTTGACAAGTTATCATTCTATCTATCTTTTAAAGCATGTTTAAATAAATTGCTGTATGTTTTCTTTGTGTTTATTCAGACGTTATGATTGATTGAGAATAAACAGCTAGCAGTGACATGCAATGTACATGGTTAAATGTTTGGAATGTTTACTTTAACTTTAAACACAATTTCCTGCGACAGCTTTTTTTCCAGAGGGTACAGGGGGTGTACCGGTACACAATACTCATGGAAATTCTGGAGGATATTTTTTTGTGTTCAAAAACTGTAAATTCCAAGGAGGGGGGATGATTGGGTGAACTTCCCTCCATGGTGGGGGTATGGATATTTTCTATAGCTACACATTTCCCAAATATTCACTGCTATCCAGTTATAGCTGTTTTGAGAAATATTACTCTACAGAAGTACTATGCTATGCAACAATGGAAGGGGGTAGTAAACTATTCTTTGAAGGAATATCAATAAGCAGGAAGAACATCAAACCCAACAAGTACCATCAAGCCATCAAGTGGAAGAACTACCACTGCCCATAAATTATAGTGTTGTAAACATGTGCGTTATGCTTCTGAAGGGCAGACATTCTCCAATACTTTTACCATGTTTATTTCTTAGCCAAACTTAAACCCAGACTCCTCTCCATTATGGTACTGATAAGCTGCACCCCAAGTTCAGAAACTCAAATTTCAGAAAAATGTCTTTGGATAAAAAGTCAAAACACTTCACAAGTGGAGCATGAGAAAGGCTCTTTCCACATACATTTCTTGATTTATTGAATGTAGACTGACGTCAACCCATGGTCACAAAGTACAAACAAATCATTCCAACTGAAAGCCTCAACTACAAATACATGTAGTTTAGTTCTACACAGTACAATAGTATGGACATGATGTCTACTGACTTTGACATGTTTGATCTTTCTCTGGTATTTTGAGACCAGTATTTTTTCCATTCCTGTCAGTTTTTCAGTAGAATTTTAGACACATTACAAGAAAAACATGAAAATGTTTGTTGATACATTTGTGGCTTAGTAGCCTGGCATTTCACCAGGAGATGGAGTACTACAGTTTAGCAGAAACAGCTCTTTTAGGAGCCACCAAACTTGTTAAGGCAGTGCCGCTGATCTATGCACATGTTAACATGATTTGTTTACTGAAGTTTGTTTGCTTTACTAATTATAAATTTTTCGATGGAAAGTGTTAATTTCTGCAAATTTATGGCACGCTGTCCAGATGGTCTCGAAGATAAGCTGCATCCCTGATTTGCAAGGAAAAATTTGAGTAAAGAGGTGTGACTTATCTGCTGGTGTTTACAGTATGGCCTATTTCAAAGTGACCATGACCGGCAGACTGGCTCTTACATTGCAAAATTCATAGACACTGAAACAACATTCTTTGAGCCTCATTTTGAAATATAATATGACCCAGTTAAAATGACTTCAATAAGAAAGATGCATCCATATTGCTCTGTTTCACCCCTCTTGCCACTTGCGACTTACCAATAAATTATACTACACAAAATTTCAGCCACTAGAAAGTGAAATGTGTATTAAAATTGCTTTCAGTTGGAAGAAATCAACATATTATAATCATGATATTGCACCTGCATCAAAGAACAATCTTAGTAGAAGCAATATATGGTATACCTAAATACATGTATTTAAAACACTGGATTTTGTGGCCATGAGTGAGTTGTATAATTTGTATTGTATTGTATGTATTTATTCCGTGGGATGCCTGTAGCAGCCCACGGTAAGGTTTCGGGTGAATTTCATTGACGCAAAATGGCAATTTTGATTGACAGCTGAAACTATTTTTATTTCCAAACATGGCAAGGACTGTCCAAAAATGGTGAGCATGTGCGTGATTTTTTTGGGCCTTTTATTTTTATTGTAGTCTAGTTTTCTATATTTTGGGGGCGTTTTTAATGAAACAATTATTCCACTTGCGCTTCTTGGATATGAGTTGGCTATCTAGCTATCATCTCATACCCAACACGCACTCACGGAATAATTGTTAAATATACCGCACATATCGCTTATAGTTTCGTGGCAGTTTACAATTCTTCTATTGGGTGAGTTGGCTAAAAATTATCATAGGCAAGCACCTGACGTTGCAACAATAGTCACATGCAACCATCACCAAAGTGCTTTGAAATTTGAAAGGTTGTATCACGTTCTTAACTCAAAGTTTGTGAAAACACGCCATCAATAAATAACCAACTTAACACAAGGAAATAAAATTTATCTATCGAGACAAGTTAGTCTAATATGGAGGACTGTGACGTAGTGACAACCTTTCCCTTGAGTTCTTCCTCAGGCGGAAAGAAGCAAGCGCCCGTGTTTTCAATATCTAACATTTCGGTCTTTTTCGATAGACACTGCTTGGGCTAAAATAGTATCGATCAGAATGCGTTTATTAAGTTTAAGCAAAGTAAGTTAAGTCATGAATTATATGATAGTATTTAGGTCACAAAGAAATGTCTAAAATTGACCTTTTGACAACGCTAGTTACTACAAATTGAAAAACAGTGAATGACACTTACTAGCTGATCCAAAAGTGGGCGAAAAACAACAATCTGCGACTCCCATATCATGGCCTTCGGCATACAACTTCATAAGCTTTCCGCTCTGGGAATCCCAGACGCACAGATCTCCCATACTTGTTCCAGTTATTATATGCAAGCTGTCTGGCGTAAAGCAACAAGTCAGTACACTACTTTCCAGTCTTTCCACACACCGGACAAGTTTTCTGGAGGAAACATCCCAAATACAAAACGTTTCATCTGCGGAGCCGGTCACAAGAAATCGAGAGTTCGGGGAGAAGCGGCAAACCCGAACACCGCTTTTGTGCCCCTGAAGAACAGCGATCACAGAGCCTGTGTTAACATCCCACAGGTGAACATTACAGTCTGTCGAGGCTGTGGCGAGTAAAGTTCCAAATGGCGAATAACGGCAAGAATTTACCCCGTACGAATGCCCAAGCAAAGGTGATATAGAGACTTCACTTCCATCTTCGATGTTCCAAAGTCGCACGGTTTTATCGCCAGAACTGGAGGCTAAAACTTTGCTGTTCGGTGAAAAACTGCATGACGTGACATCTGTGGCATGTTTCGAGAAGGTGTTCACTAACACAGCCATTTGTAAGCACGAAACAGCTACATCTTAGATAAATACAGAGTTCGTCATGGTGTCTATATTCTCGCGATGACCAAAATAGATGGAGTTCACAAATTACGTCACTCGATACAAATACGAGTTTCACCGACTGTGACCGATGATTTTCCGATGAGTATCCGAAATAAACCAATCTCTTGGGGGTGGACCATTTGATTTTTTAAGGAGGGTTGTGCAAATCCCCAAAAAAATATCGAGCATATGCTTCTGGTTTAAAAAAAATATCTTGCAGAATTCTTGAGAAGGAAAAAAATATCAAGCAGCCTTAACCAGGGCGTGGCAAAGGATTTTGCGTGATGCGTGACGGCCCTAAAAGTAGCCGTGAGTCACATGATACGGGACTGGGCATCACACTTTTTGATGGGTGATAAATATTATAAGTGTGTGGCAATAAATGTATTAAAAAAAGTAACTAATAAATGACAAGATAACAAAAATAGAAAACAATGAAAACTAAACCGTTGAACAAACTAATGAATGACAAGATGAAAATATAATACATAAGGGATAAGTGGGTTAAACATTAGGATTAAATTTCTTCTCGTTTGTTTATACCTTTGGGTTCAAGAGTTTCGATAAGGTACATAAGGTACGCTTCCCTGGCTTTGCCGTAACGCGTCACGAGATGAATGTATCAGTTCTAGTGGTATAAGTGCAATGTCGTTTGGTGAATGACTGTCGGCAAGAAAATGGTCTGAAACTGCAGTGGGTCTTGAGGAAGGGGTAGGTCTGTCTACTGGTCGTCGGTGTTCATTGAACCGGTCTTTAAGTCGTCTTTTCGTTTCACCTATGTACTGTTTGTTGCAACGTAGACAATGTATCATGTAAATAAGATTTTTAGAGTTGCAGTCGATATGATCATGAATGGTTCTCATTTCCCCATTGGCAGAAAAGGTATAATTTGTACGGCCGTCGGTGATAAGCAAGTGATGCAACTTTTGCCGCGACGAAAGGATCCCTTTGTGACGTTAGTTTTTTTTTTATCGGTACTAAAATGTCACTAAGGTTGTCGGTTCGTTGGAAAGCAACAGGAGGTATGGTTTGAAAGACGTTGTTACATGGTGGGGAAGACCGACAAAAGGATTTTAAAGTGTCTTTGTATGATACTTGATACGAAACGAAGGGCAGGATTGTATGTGATAACAAGCGGAACGCGACTGGGTTGGTTTGTCATGGTTTGTGGTAGTCTAACTAGGTTTGAGTCTTGCACATTGCGTGTGATTGCGTGAACTCGTTGGATTTCTCTTTTGAGAAAAGAGAGGTTGTATCCACGATTGGTAGGGTATTGGATGAGTTCATTGGTCCCGGGGGGTACTTGGGTCAATTTTTGCTGGGTATGTGCCGCTGGCCACTCAGAACCCCTACCCCATTATAGTCTATTCTGTGGCTAATTATAGACCCCATCTTAGTCACTTTTGGGCAAATGTAATTTTTCCCGATCCCAACTTAGTCACTTTCTGTTGATGCCTCTACCTAATAGAAAATGAATTGACACGTTTGTTAAATTGAATGTAGAACACTTTACTTTTCATCTACGATCAAACGCTTGCTAATTCAAAAGAAGATCCAAGTTGTGTTCCGGGTTGTGTTAACTTCAGTGGAGGATAGAATAGCCGCAAAATAAATACCGTAGCACGGATGATTTGTTGGACTTTGTTCTGGATCCAGGGGTTCCGCACTATTGTGCAAGTCATTAATGTTTAAGTTGTGATTTCCTGAACCGACGGAATTCAATGCGAGACGACTGTTAAATATTAAAAAACAGCACGCACCATTTTTTAACCGCGTATCTTCCCTGCTTGCCAGAACTTTCTTATCCCAGACATCTCGAAAATGTGCGACCCCATTCTAGTAACTCTACTAAAAATGTAACCCCATTATAGTCAGTCCAGTCTTGAAAATGCGACCCCATCCAGCGGCACATCCCCATTAGCCTCTTATAAGGAAGTACCCCCCCCCCCGGGTCATTGTGCGTAATGTGAAGCTTTCGTCGGAAGAGCATATGCGTCGTATTCGGAGAGCGAGGCGGAATATGGAATGGCTCGTTTCGTATGTAGAGGGTGACACGATGATTGTAGAAAGTATTGGTGTTTGTCTGTGGGTTAAGTATAGAGATCGATCAAGCAAGATCTTCGTTCACGGCTTTGCGGTTTCTTAGGCGGGCTACCCTATCTGCGTGCTAGGGTTTCCCTAGTAGGCGGGTTCAGACGTTTTCCCTTGCCGAGTAAGTACACCAGGTAGTGTTACTTTCTACTTGTTACCGGGCTCTTTTAGACCGCTTAGTGTAACCGCGCATTGTTGTCCCGGACTGTTGAGTTACACTAGTGAAATTTTGCTCATATACCCGGACTATCTTTTACCCTCCAGCTAGGGTTAACCCGCCTGCACTGGCTAAGGTAACCCTCCCGGCTCCCCTTAGACCCATGTGGTAGAACTCGTGTCACGGATCTGTTGACGTAGGTCGACATAGGCCTGTTTTCCAACGAACGCACGTAGTTAACTTGTGTCAGGTTACGTGGTTTGTCTCGGCAAACCGAGAGCCTTTCTCAGAGGTTTGTACATCTGGAAAGGCCCCGACCGCGACCTGTCCCGTACTATCATTAACCCTTTTTCTCGAACAAGCTTCCTGTACGTCAATGTAAAAACTTTTGCAACAAATAAAAGGCCACTGAAAGGCAAACAAAAAGGCACAAGGGAAAGGTCAAAAAGCGTAGGAAAGGAGCATTTGGAAATGTGGTGGATAAAAAACACATGGCCTACCCCTTCCTTCTGGCACAAAACTAATTGACTTATCCTAAATGAAGGTTGAAAATTACATGACTCGACCCCCTTGTAAAACAAAAAATTTGGCTTGCATATGTCAATGAAAACAACATTTTTGTATGATCAGTAAGGTCGTCCGTACATTTAGATTTATTTCTTAACCAAGTACAAAAGTATAAGAAAGCTCTTTGAAATTATACATAAAAGCATTAAACCACTCTTTTAGCTTTTAGCTCCTGCTTTTATTGCCGAGTTCGCTTAATGACACATCACTGCTGTCAATCTCACTGTTCAAGGAGTCTTCTTCCCGGGGGGGAGGGTACTTAACAAAGTTTAATACGGGGAGGCTCCGCCCCGAGGTCCCTGTTTATTGGGATATGGCCTGGGTGACCTCTGGATAAATGGATTTCTTTAACTTGCCTGTGAACAGAACTCGCACTGAACACCAGTTTTTTTTGTTTTTGTTTTTTTTAACAAAAGATTTAAGTAAACTTTACGCCCACAAAACTCGAATTCCATGTAAAGTGAAAAATGATGATGATGATGATGATGATGATGATGAATCAGAGGAAGGGTTATATTGTTGAGAAAGCTGCACTTCAATGATTTGGTATTGGAAAAAAATTGACGGAAAAGATTTTAAGCAAGCGAAGAATGATCATCGCAGTAAATTTTCCAATTTAAGCAACTGGAAAGAAGAAGCCTGAAAAAAATTAGGGCTTCAACGGGATTCGAACCCACGACCTCCGCGATACCGGTGAGGAGTGAAATATTTCATATTTGAACTGCAGTAGTAGATGCAAGCGAAGAATGATCATCGCAGTAAATTTTCCAATTTAAGCAACTGGAAAGAAGAAGCCTGAAAAAAAAAACAAATCAGCGCCGGGTTGTTCAAAAGCAGGTTAACATTAACCCAGGGTTAGATATTAACGGAAGCATTATTTTTTCTTATTTAAAAATATTTTTCACCTCTAACATTTGTAGTTTGAGATTACTAAAGATCAAAACTGAAGGGCAAACAATATAAACAGAATACGTCACCAAAAAGTTACAAAACTGAAATAGAAATTCTCGCTAACCCTGGGTTAGCTTAATCGGGCTTTGAACAACCCGGCCAAGGGCTTTAACGGGATTCGAACCCATGACCTCCGCGATACCGGTGCGATGCTCTACCAACTGAGCTATGAAGCCACACATTGGGAGCAAGGTCAAATTATTGAGTTCACATCTCCCGTGAGGATTTTGTTGTCGCACACTGTTCTGCATAACAGGTGGATACAGGGGGCCCATCGATGGGTCCCTGGTTCATGGATGACGTGTTGGTAATGGAGAATCCTTTAATTTAAAAATTACCAAATCAATGTATTTCGTGTGTCATGTGATCGTTGCTTATTGTGAAGCTCATTCTGGTCCATTGTATAATACAAAATATAGACGGCACACTGATCCCAACGGCGGATGTGACCAAAATGAAATAAAGACGGACTAAAGGACTAAATTATTTTAAACAACATTGCCCTATATTTCGGTTTGCCCTATATGTCACTGGCGTGCTTCATCTCTTCTGTTTATGCCAAACGGATGTAATGTTTTGGCTTTGTTTATTAAATGAGCTTCCCGAGCCTTTCTTACTGAGTCACGTTTGCTACGTATGAGTTCAATCGGGATTCATTAACGACTATCTGCCTATTTAGTAAGAGGGCTTATTATATACGAGCGCCGAAGGCGTGAGTCTCTAGGGGGGTCTGGGGGCATGCACCCCCCACCCCAGAAATTTTTGAAATCTGGAGGCCCGGAAGCATTGTGCACGTCAATATTTCAAACTCGATGAAGTGTAAAATAACCGGTATTTTTAATTTTAGTCATAACAACAATATTTACCACGTTTTGTTAACTTGATACATTCATACATACATTACACTAAACGTTTTACAAAAGCTTGACGTATGCTGGAAAGGAATCTCAGAGTAAAAGCTTAAGCCCCCCCCAACCCCCGGCTCCGCCGTCAATATGCTAAAAGCAGCGTCAAAGCGTCAATATGAACTAAATTACAGGTATCACCTGGGTCCCCTGAAATTGTATTCCCCGCCTCTCGTCTTTCGAGACTCCATTTATGAAATCCCAAACGCCTGTTAAGGAAATATTTTCAACTGAACGATGGGATTATTTTGACTACATATAATACTAGGTCACTAGGATATATTGAGGCCACTTACTCACTAATTCACTGCAGGACTATTCGTAAAGCAATCTTGACAATTGTATCAACCTCGGGTGGAGGCCTTGAATAAGAACGACAATTTTCGTCCAGATCGACAGGCATATCATACTTGATATGCATAAGAGCCAGCGAGGAGAGCCTACTTTCGCCCATAGTACATGTCATGAATTGTACAGCCTTCTCACTCGTAAGTACTAAAAGAAGGAATGACCTAAAACCACCTAAAACCATCTAAAACCACCTAAAACCACCTAAAACCACCTAAAACCACCTAAAACCATCTAAAACCACCTAAAAACCACCTAAAACCATCTAAAACCACCTACAAAACCACCTACAACCACCTAAAACCACCCAAAACCACCAGAGGTTTTGCTCGCGGCGTGAGCAACTTCGATAAATGCATCACACCGGAAACGTTGTCCTTTGTTTCGCGGGGTCCTATTTAATATATTGAAAGCGAAACTGATAGCTCTGACAAATAACTCATGGCTCTATCAAAAATTAGGGAGATTGCTTGAAAATAAGAAATAAGAAGCGTTCAAGACCACTGTTGAAAGTTAAGTTTGTGTTCTTGCAACGCCAGGCTTACGTGACTCATAGCCGCAGGAAATTCGTCACCCAATGGTTCACATGACCAGGGAAAAACACGACGAAATTGTGTGCACAGCAGAAGCGCCAAGATCCCTGAAGCTTTTCGAGTAATACTCAGGTCTGCTTTTTGAGGTTTGTCTGAGGTCAACGGGACGCAGAAAAATTTGATGAATTTGCGTAACATAACCTTTAGCCATGTGTCGAAAGGTATGGGGATATGTTACATGGATTGTCCGGAGCACGACAGGGAGCCTGGGAGTACAACTAATGTAGTCTCGGCAATTATTACACTCTTGTTCATTCCAAAAATGCTTTAGATATTTCAAAAATTGGAAATGCTCAAACATTTTATACTGAATAAAACCACATTTATTCACCAAGATTTTAAATTCTGGTAAAAGGAACAATAACGGTAAATATATGGTTTTATCAACTGAGTGGATAATTAACAATTAGACCCGTAGCTCGAAAGGGCTACGGGTCAATAGCCCATGAGGCGAAGCCGAATGGGCTATTGACCCGTGGCCCTTGAGGGCGAAGGGTCTAATTGTTTTAGTATCACCCAACTAGTCGGACAGAAAAGGCAATAACAAAGTTAGCAAATGCAAGTTTAGGAAATATTTATTTGGGGGAAAAAACGAAGGAAAAACCGGCGAATTTCGCTACTCGATGACTATTACTATTAGACCCCTAGTAGCGTAGCCAATCAAAATGCAGGATTTGCATAAGTCCACTAGTTGGGTGATACTAATGTGAATAAGCCACCGTAAAGAGATTCAGAAGCTGACGTTTCGAGCGCTAGCCCTTCGTCGGAGCGAATCGAGGAATTGTGGGTTGTGTGTGGTTTATATACAGAAGTATGGAGCTACGCTATTGGTTGGTGCCTGGCAACGTGAAAAACAGAATAAATTAGTTAAATGGAAAACGTTCGTTGATACCGTGAGGATTAAGAGTCCCGATTTGAAAAATAAATTTTTGTTCTAGGGTTTTGCGGCTTTCTGTGCTTCCTTGATGTAGGGAGAGGCCGCAGATTGTCATATGTTGCGTAGAATGATTCGGCAGATTAAAGTGTCTAGCGACCGGTTTAGGTACGTTTTTGTCGTCTTTCTCTACGTCAAGAAGATGTTCTCGAAATCGGTCGCCTAGTCGTCTACCTGTTTCGCCGATATATAACTTTTTGCAAAGGGTGCAAGTTATACAATGTCATCTACTGGGAACTTTGAATCCGGAAACTTTTGAATCCGGAACGTTTTGCTGTGTAAACGCTCTTCTCTCGAATTCCGGATATCTTTCCGCCAGCGATATTATGAGTTTGCGGTATAACTAAAATGGCGGATGCAGCAATCCAAAGTAATCCAAAGTTGTAGTCGTATTTATGGCCATTGATAGCGGTCGCTGTTAGCCTCCTTGTTCTGTCACTGGTCCAGGTAGTCTTAATTTTGTAATGGGTAGTGCTATATTCCTCAGAAACCAAAAAGGCGACGCAAACAATGTTGACGTCCTCCTCACTTTATCGGAAATGACGATGGCACGATCGCTGGATGATTCTGGATAAGACCAGGACAAATGCCTGGTGGGACGACATGATGGGCAACAATAGCGTGATCAGCGAGTGGAAAGAAAACTTCAGACTGTCTTAACGTACCCCTAGGCTTTTTTCTGGTGACATTTTGTTTCTCGTCGTCGAGGCAACAAACAACGTGTTGACCATTTTATGGTGAATGTTCCCAGAGTTGTCGTCCTGTGTAAACGGTCAGGAATCCGAATATCGTTGTAGTGTAAACGCCTACTAATCCGAACACTCTAAAATTGATGAATCCGGAAACATTTACGAATCCGGAAAAAATCTACGCTAGTGTAAACCTAGTCTTTGCAAGCCTGACTTTATTTTTATTTTTAGCTTTTTTCGGCTCAGAAAAGCCTGCCTCCCCTCCCCTGATACAACAAAGCGCAAAAGACGTGACCAAGCTCATGAGGCAATTTTTCAAATTCTGATTGGTTCAACCCAATCATGTGACTCTTTCGTTGCTAGTGTAGGTCTTCATTTTTTCATTGATGATGTACAAGCAGGGTACAAGGTTCAAACATGGTATTATGATCAGAGGAAATCTGCGAGACAAGTGTTTTAGAAACTAAGCGAAAAGAGCCTACATGAAGCCAAGAAGGGAGAAGAGTATTGTTTTGACGACATAAGTACATATTTCATTATGCGGATCACAAGAGTCTTGTTTGAAGACGTCGCCAAGCTCATCCAGCGATACAGTCGCTACCAGCAGTCTTCCTTGTCGATTGAGCAGTTCACAACATTCGGTAAGTAGATTTACGAGTTTTATTTCAATGTATGATGCTGGGCAGCAATAGCTTGTCAATGATTCAGTAAGAACGGTGTAGTCAATAATGGTTCGATGCTACAGCTCCTGCAGTTTGCTTTCACGTAGACGGTGATCTCGAAGAATAAAGCATTTATTCGGTAAACATATGTAAATTTAAGCTTAATACTTCGCCTAACCAGGAGGCAGTGATGCTTTTTTCGCTTTTATTGATGATGAAACTTCTTGTCACGCGTCCAATTTCTGCCACCCAGGCTCTTTTGAACTGTGGGAGTAAAATAGCCCTTTCTGTTCATAAACGCGAGATTGTTTCAAGTCAGTCCGTTAATTTTACGCGCCCAGTCGAGTGATAACTATTCCGCGCCTTTCCTCTGAAGGGGCGAACAGTGTTTATTCTGTTTATTACCTACTTTTAAACTTAAGAAATTTTCCCTTGTAGTACAGTATTAAAAATATATCAATGAACGACGAGGATTAAACTTGTTTGTCTGGTGTAGTGTTTCGCCGTTCTCAAGGTCATTTGCATTCTCAACGATGGTGACGTAGCAGGCAGCGCCCCCAATACGCCCTCATACCGGTAAAAATTATTTGTAAACGCATATCCGTTTACGCTTACTTGTTAATCATGTGATAATCACAAGGCTGGAGTTGTGTCTCAGATCGTGTTTTATGTTAAATGTGATAGTAAGTAATCATGCACTCAATTTTCTCACTTTCTGTTGTCAGATATGGTCACTTGCATGGCTTGAAAAGTAACTCACCTGACTTGCTACCCTGTCTTTTTGCAGTTTTATCTCCAGTTTCAATGTAGCAAATTTTAGAAATGTTCCAGTAAATATGTGCATTTAAATGGTAATCATTTGGTCCAAATTATGGCTCAGTTTTAGAATCTTCATAAACATCATTAAAACCAATGACAGTCTTATGAATCAGGTTTTAGTCTTGAAACTCTAAAATAAATAGGCTTGCAAGAAAGCAACATTAAAGAAGAAAAAATATCAAGTGTTTGCCTCAAGAGTCAACAGAATTTTTGTTTATGTATGTAAAAATGTTAATTACTTTTGAAGCAATGATATTGTTCATTTACAACATTTGTAAGTGGTTCTTGATGTTAAATTGCTCTCAGAGTCATAACATGAATGTTCCTGTTTGAGTTATTGCCTTGTTTCATGACCATTACTTTAGCAACATATCTGTTTTTTTACAACATTGTTTTCATGAAACTAATGGATGGCCAATATA
>CM042752.1:18974011-18986970 GCA_022496165.2 Catalaphyllia jardinei
ATGCGACTGGGGACATGCACCACTGCGCAGCTTCTCCGAAATGCTCTAAATGATTGTTATTTCCTTAGACTTGTGCACTTGAAACTTTAACACCAAAATCAGATTGAGACAGATAGAGCTGTGTGTTAACTTACAAACACATGACTCTGCAAGAGCAAGAAAAGATCTGGGAACAGAGCAAACTAAAGTTCTAGCATTTTCCTTACTACAAAGTATGTTCTATGGTTTATATGGATGTTCCCGAATATTATCAAGTACGTATAAAGGAACACCTACTGTAAACGATGCTTGAAACTGTGATGGAAGTCCTACACACTTCAGTCAGGAATACGATCAATCTGCAAGAACAAGGTGGTAAACAACTACGCAGGAAGAAAATCGAGAGGTCACTGATGACACCGAGTCGCCTGAGATCGAGGTTGAAGTACTGACGTTTATGTTTGCGTGGCTTGGATTGGCGTATCAGTGTCATACAAACCTCCCAAAAGACTGTTGTAATTCATTTGATCAGATATGACGTGTTTGCATCGTGTAAGTATCTTTGGCTAATAGGGTAACTGATACTAAACGAGGTTCATAACTAGCAGAACGATACTCCTTTTCTCCAATTGAGCAGTTCATTCTCGGAAAAGGAAGTAGACGCCATGCTCGAATGGTTTTGAATGGAGTGTGGTCAGCGTCTCTAACAACTTCTTTTTGAGAAGAAAATGATAACCCCTTCAAAGGCCAATGTTATCTATTTTTAGTGTCACACTTAGTAGTTTTGAAACTTTAAAATAGTATTGTAATCCCATTACCATTGCCTTAGAACAGCTTGGAGGGTGGAAAGCAATCCACATTTGTTCCGGGTTTTTTTGCTACGTTTTGCGATGGGTTTCCAAAATTCGAGCCACTTTCATGTCAGCCAATGAGGAGCGTGGTGATCACCGCACATAGTGTCGTGTTCGTAGTACGTAGTCGTATTAATTTGCAACCAATTCTGATTGGCTCGTGGTCTGGTTTCTTTTGTTGTTATTGCTCATGAGGAGTAATATCTTTGGATTTGGTTCTTCGAAACCGGATGGTTCTAGCTGTTCTAATTAGCAGGCAGAGAGGAGTATCTATTGATTGGGCTGCCAATGGGCTTGTTGGAAGTGGATTTCGACTTAATCACGTGCTCTCTACTCATTGTTAGCTGTTTTTGCATTTCGTTTCTTCATTCAGTTTCACTATATTAGTCTTCCTTTTCAAAGGAAGACCAATAAAAATAATCAGTGGAGTTCATCGTCATTTTCTGTCTTTTAGTTAGTTTCACTTTGTTTGCCACTCCAGATCTTTCACTTTTAACAGAGATGAAAGAAACATAACGAGATGAACTCAAACACTTGCTTTCGTTATTCTCTGAACTAGCGCAAGACTGAGTATTATCAAGTACATGTAAAGGAACACCTACTCACACTCTTGCAGGCAAATTTAATAAATCCTTTTGCGTAGGAAACGGAACGGCTAAAGATAATACTTCGAAGCCTGTACTTCTCTCATGTAGCCAGGTAAGCTGCCTGCGCCTTTTCACGCTGGAACGTCCACGTTGTGGTGCCTAGCCGGAATGCTTTGATTATGCCGTCCATTCATTCTCCGCTTTCAATGTAGCACCTACGCTCTTCTCTGTGCTCAGCTTGTTTTAGCAACTCGTTGTTTGCCCAGGCCCTTTCTGAAACAAGAGATCTCAGTTGCACATAACGATTCGTTGTTCACATTACTGCTTAGCAGCTGTTTGAGAGTGATCTTTTTGATGACTGCACTATCGGAGATTTGGTAAACCATGGACCTGTTGCAACCTTGGCGAAACTGGCGAGTTCCCTGCTTAAGAGATTTTGAATGTCATAACGATCAAAAACGACATAGGCCTCGTCACGTTCCATGGACGTACTGTCGATGATTTCAAGAAAATAATTGGCCAGATCACGCTCATTACAAACCTATGTTGGTTTTTATATCGACTGAACGACGGCCATACTATCAATTATAACAACGCTTCTCCCTTCATGCTGGTGCTGCTCTTCTTCCTGGTCAGGGCGTTGGTCGAGGAGCGAACTTTCCAGCATGCTCATTAGCTTCCTCCTCCCAACGCAATGGCGAAAGTCACTATTAGAATTGAACAGCGTTCTAGTAAACAGCGCTCTAGTAAATGCAGCCATGGCTTTTAGCAGAGATGAAAGAAACATAACGAGATGAACTCAAACACTTGCTTTCGTTATTCTCTGAACTAGCGCAAGACTGAGTATTATCAAGTACATGTAAAGGAACACCCACTCACACTCTTGCAGGCAAATTTAATAAATCCTTTTACGTAGGAAACGGAACGGCTAAAGATAATACTTCGAAGCCTGTACTTTTCTCATGTAGCCAGGTAAGCTGCCTGCGCCTTTTCACGCTAGAACATCCACGTTGTGGAGTGCTCTAGTAAATGCAGCCAATTCGAATTCTCTGATTCTCTCCTTGAGATCCATTTCAGGCCTGGAAAGAGTCACGACGAGAAAACGTTCAAAGCCCTGTCGCCCTTTAGAGCAACAACACCAGATGCTGTTTTACTCTTCTTTTTCTCTGTTGTGGTCCTCCGAGTGAGTGGGCTTGCTTTCTTCATTGGATTCCAAACACTTCATTTACGCTTAAAGATCCTATCTTTCACAAAGTTATTGAAAAGGTCCTGACCGATTTCATCAAGCTTAATAACTGCTTCGTTTACTGTTACCGGCACAACACCCTTTGCGATCATACTGATCAGTTCATTTTTCTCGTTAACATCTTCCAGCTTCTTCACATTCTTCTCGTAACGGCCAATAGCAGCCACTGACAAATCATGGCGAAATTTCCTCATCTGAAATTGTTCCGGGGAGAAAATTTAAAGTCGAAAGATCTTCGGTGGATTGGTCCATCAGGAGGCCGTAACCACTTCACAAAATTTCAAAAACATTTGTCGTTTTTTCGTTATGGGGGCAAATTAATTCTCCAATAATTATGTAATTCAGTAATTACCGCCGTACAAATTCATAATTAAAACGCAATCTTGTAATTACTGTATACCCAAACTCAGTCATTTACAATCCACAAGTTCAGTACTGAATACTGAATAATTCTGGGAAGAAAATATAAAGTTCAAAGATCTTCGGTGGATTTGTCCATCAGGACGTTCTGACCGTTTCACAAAAATTCAAAAAAAATTAAGCATTTTTTTGGTCGTGAGGGAAAATTAATTCTTCATCCCATCTTCATTCCTTACATTAACATAATCTTGTAATTGCTGCATAGAAACTCAGTCATTTACTATCCATTAATTAATATTAAATACAGCTACGTTAATGTCATTCCAATAGCTTGGAGAGCGGTTCAAAGTAATTACAGTCACCTACCTCATTCTGTCTTTTTTAGTACCAACTTATTTTCTATGGATGTTTTAGTTAACGAAACAAATCTGTATGAATAATAAGCTCTTATTAACCGAGTAAGAGGTCTGTAGGAGAGAATCTTGACCGAGTTCGTAGTTGCAGACCTAACGCAGTGACCGAGGTCAAGATTCTACCACACAGACTGACTTCGCTGGGTTTATGAGATGTTTACTATACGGCAAAAGAAAAAATTATTCGTTTAGTATAACTAGTTTCTTCTAGCTGACATTTTGCTTGCAGACGGCGATGAAGTCAACTTAAATCTGCAAAAGTTTGCTCGTCCTCTCTACTTTTTTCTCATCGGGCTTTTTGTCACTTCCACGAACATTTTTGGAAGAAAATAGTCTGTGTTTTGTATTTTAGTTTAGTGACCGGTCTACATGCTGGTCTACATAGGAAAATTTAGACCGCGGTTAATATCGATTTCATATGAATGTTGTGTAGCACTAGTGCTACGCGGCACAACATTCATATGTACCCTTACTTTCTCTTCGCCGCGGTTCACCACCTAAATCGATCCCGACTCTCCCTGTTCGACCTCCTATCTCAGTCGGCAGAGTAACGGTAGATCTAATCCGCAGGTTGTGGTTTCGATTCCCACCGAAGTCAAAAGATTTTTTCTTTACCTCGTGTGGTTCCCTGATTCCCTTTACTAGGCATAACGCCCAGTGCGTTATTCATAGGTTAAATGAGCACTTAAATTTACACCCTGTTCCATCATTAATATCGATTTCAGCCAATCAAATTCGTGAATTCAGTAGTTCCCAGTCCTTGTGAGACATAGCCATACAATATTAAGCAGTTTGACCTGCCCCGAGGGAAACAGTGAGTTTTGCTTCCCCGACACCCACAGTGTTTCCCGAGGCGAAGCCGAAGGAAAAAGCTAGGTCGAGGGGGAGCAGTCATTAAGGTGATTCCCGAGTAAAACAACCCACCATAGATTTCCGATGAAACTTGGTATGTTGATATTACAAGACAAGGAGATATTAAAAACGTAATAAAAATAGGTGGTCACCGTGCTTGTTTTCACGCCACAATGCTGACAAATGCGGTTATTAAGGTTAATTTTGGTGATCTCCGTGCGCAACAAATAAGCGCGATTATTTTCCAATGAGAAGTCTCTTTGAAACACATTTTAAGATAAAAATTAGCGAAAAAATACGACGTTTCGATCTCGCTGAGATCATGAGATCATTTTCAAGTAAGAAATAAATGAATAGAATTTTGCATATAAGAAGTAAAATTACACGTGAGAATATAAAAAGCGATGAAAATATAGAAATATGTACTAACCGTTACAAAAGGTAAGTGATATAAACTAAAATACAAAAGGCTAGACAACAATAGGATAAAAATTTTTGAAAAAGAATATATAAAATACTCTGCGCTATAAAAATAACTTTGCGCGGATGGAGTCAGACTGCGTGTTCAAAGTTAGCTTTAGTTCTTTTATGAAAAGCATCTCACAAATTAAGCAGCCAAACTTGCTCTGTCACTTCCGTAAGATCTTGAATCTACGAGATATGTCGCTTGAGTCCCCCAAGTGTTGATCTCTGACGTGCTTCCCGATGACAGATCCCTTGTGTTCATCAATGCGTTGCTACAGGTGTCGGCATGTGTAGCCGACGTAATCCGCATCGCACAGATCACACTTAAAATGGAATACAACGCATTGTTGGTTCACAATAGGGGGTTTGCTTTCCTTTGGCTTGATGACAGCTCCGATCTTTCGGCTTGTGTACACTGGATGGATATCTTTCCCGATTTTGCGACTTAGATCTTTAAGTTGTCTCCGCACAGAATTGGCTGATCTCTGGTCCTTAAATGGTAATATTATTCTCACGGGTGCTTTCTTATCGTCACACTTCTGAAAGGATCCTACATCCCCTGAAACTTTTGCAGCAACAAAATCTCTGATTGTTGATTGCAAGAGTGCCGGGGACTGGGTAATGCAGTCGAGAGAAAGTCTCCGGGAGACGTCCACATTCTTGGTGGAACAGTTGCCAGTTCGAAGAAAGCTTAAAAGCACGATTCAGCATTGTTTTTAGCAGTGACTGTTTATATCGCACATTGACATGACTTTGATAATGCAACAATAATCCAGTATCCGTTGGCTTTTTATACACTTTTGTCTCCCGGCGGGACATGTGGTTCACGATCTCCACCCCCAGAAAGGGAAGTTTGCCGTTGAAGTTAATTGAAGGATGGCTGTCATTCAGTCTGAATAGAAATGTTTCAGCTGTTTCCACGTGTCGTCCACAAAGCATTTGTAGAAATCCGGCATTTTGCCTTGGTCTTGGCGTCGTTCTTCAATACTACACATGAACGAGTTGGCCATTAGGGGTCCCAGAGGCGGGCCCATCGCGACACCATCCACTTGTTCATACAGATTTCCCTCAAGTTGAAACAACTGGTTCTTCGTGGCCATGTTCAACAGCTCTACTAGATCTGCTTTCGTAATGTGGAGACTATGTTCATTGTTAAACCAGTCGTCCTTAAATGCTTTTTCGGCTAGAATTTCGATTGTCTCATCAACGGGTACATTAGTAAAAAGCGGGGAGACATCGTTTGAGACCAGGATGCTGTGTTCATCAACTTGGGTGTTTTGTAGATCGTCCACATCACTAACAGTGTGCTCGTTGACTGACAGGGGTTTGAGCTTTTCATCCAAACATTTTGCTAGCTCGTAGTTATATGTACCTTTTGCGGATAATATGGGGCGCATCGCTAGTTGTTTCTTGTGAGTCTTTGGTAGACCATACAGGTGGGCGAGTCTTGAACCCTTTTGAACAACAGAATAAGCAATATCTTTGGGAAGAATTCTTTTTACGGCAGCAGTTAATTCCTTCTCTTTCTCAAGTAGGGGATGAACATGCTTTGGTGGTCTCCCTCTCAGTTTAGGTCTTTCAGTGCTGAGAAATTTGAACTTGGTTTCGTCGTTTATTGATGACTCTTTCAGTAGGCGCACGTAATCTTCCAATGGGGCGTGTTATATCACACAGAGTTCGACTTTCTTTGATTGTTTATTCATCTACGTCCCAGAAAAATGGCTTCAAATACCCTGCATTATTTAGTAAATAAACCCCTTTAGGCGGCTGGTATGTCGGCTGATAATGTCCGCGGCTGAGAGATTGTCCGAAAAATGAAGATTTGGCCGAGAAGCGAAGCTTCGAGGGCAAATGTTTCATCTTGCGTTGGTTTTACGGCCTCTCTTTCCGAAGTAGAGAATGGTGTTAAACCATGCCGAATTTTTAGAACTTTCTGGAGCATTCAGACTAAGCTGATTTGCTGCATAGAGGAGTTAAAGGTCTTCGCTGGAAATTGGAGGCTTTTGCTTTGTGAAAGAAATTAATCCCTGTCGCGCAAATTCTTTTAGTGATGGATCTAGAGCTTCGTTTGCCGGCTTGAATTCATATCTCGAATAATGAAAAACAGCTTTCTTTGAAGGGAACCAGAAAAAATCTGTCCAGCCCAGAACGAATTGGCTTTCACAGTGTTGCAACTGTATGGTTTACCTTCCACTGACTTTTCTGGCTTCTGCGTAAAAAAGGTTCTAACATGGCTTGCAATTCTATCGGCTCGGACCTTGATGAACTACAGACATAGTGGGCTATTTTACCAAAATTTTTGCACCAAAAATGATAACGTTTTTCAATTTGCTATATCAGAATCCCGAAGAGATTCAAAACTGATCATAGTGCAGATAGATCTATCCTAGCTCTACTATCTGCTTTTATACAATAACCAAGTCAATGCGCGCGCTCTGATTGGTCAATCAGCTGTGGGTTATTGTGCCGGTAAACTCACGGAAAAATCGCGCGTCTTCTGAATTATTATATAAAAGCAATAGACCACAAGTTTTCTATGGGTTATAGGCTGATAAACCACTTGGGATGTTGGTAGAACACGAGAAGAATTTGTAAACCACGAGCCGCAGGCGAGTACGCGTCATTACTCTTTTCCCAGACATTTTTTTCGTATTGTTTCTGCATATTAAGCGAGTTTGCAAAAGTTTTTGAAAGAAAAGTCTGACGCGTACAAGTAGGTCAAAAAATGGCGGCGTTCTGAGCATGCGCATTAAAGTTATCCTGGACTCTTCTTTTGCCCGCCCGGGTTCAGCCCCTATATTAGGGGCGGGAAGAAAGGAGAGTTCAGGGACTGGACTAGCGTTTGTTCAACTGATACTCATATCGGACCTCAGTCGTTTTACTATGAGTGCTGTCTAACGAACATTAAACTGTCCTGATAACTACAAAATATTGCTGTCCAATATATTATACTGAATACAAGGTATAGAAAGTACAGCCCATTAATCCGTGGTGGAAACCATTTACCAACTACGCATGCTTTCGGACAAGTAATCGTGGGTCGCACGTGACGTCATCATTTTCTAAAATCCAAAAATAAAGAGCCACCAAAGTTAATACCTTCAGACATGAGAGGGGGTAAATTTATATCTGTGAACAACTTTTCAGCTCAAGAACATTCCTCGTCTAAAAACAGGCACATTTTAAATTTCAGAGTAAAGGATGGCGGTGCGTGACATAAAGCTTTGAGCATATTTGTCAAAAAACATATGTCTAGATTTATGAAAATGGTGCTAAAGAATTGAAATCGCGCGCCAAGCGGGCGTTTTTTTCTTGCCAGAAACGTTGAAAGTAGACGATATAAAAATTAAAAGGAACGTCAGTCTTTTTTCTCCTCCTCCACCCGTTGATCTTCCTTTTCTTGCCGTCCTTTCCTTTGTTCCCTTTACCTGGCTCTTAGGTACCCTAAAAGAGTGGTGAAAACAAGGTGAAATCGAATTCTTTAGTACCATTTTCATAAACCCAGACTTACTTATCTCGGAAGATGCTCATTATAATGTGTGCTTGATCAGTTCAGATAATCACTATTGTCCGGCCGCCGTGTTGGTGTCCCTTGGGGGTAACACCAACATGGCAGGTCCATACTGGGCTCTGTAAATTCGTGCTAAATATTTCGACAAATATGTGAAGATCAGGTAAACGCACAGACCTAAGACTTTGGGAAGTGTCTTAATTATTTATCTTCTACAACTTTATCATTTCTTGAATTTATTCACTGAATGGTTTTCGAATTATTTTTTTTAAATTGTGTGATGGTGCAACACAAGAATTAGATTTCCATGGTTTCTGCTTTCACTGAGATAACGATAAAGTTGGAAGAAGCCTGGTGAAAAAATCATAGCTCGCATTTTCCCTTGATCTGATTCAGTTGCCAAATTGATTAACACATGAATAAAATTATCAGTTTTAAACTTGTGTCATTTACAAATTACTAGATCTGTCAGTACAAGTCCGCAAATGATCTCAGGAACGCAAATGATCCCAAATTTGCACCACAAATGATCCTGGACCGCTAATGATCCCGACCAAAAAATAAGGAATTGAATGCATTAATAAGAAAATGACATACAAAAATCACGTTTTGCCATTTTATAAGAAATATTCCATGGTTGCGTGACATTCTGTCGAGAAACACACTTCGTTTTAAGGGTCAAAGATGCTCTTAATTTCTGGAACTTTTGCGCAGCACAATGATTCATTAAAAACTGGACTCCACTGCGTACTGGTTTGTTCGTGGCGTTCTTTTCCCTTTTTGGAATTTCACGGGTTGAGGGAATTCAACTCGGCTGCTCATTAGCAACGGGCTTTTTCATCGGGATATGGTGCTGTTCCATGCCCTTCTTCCTCGCGTTTTTTGACACCCGATCCCTACCCGTTCAACGTGTACGCCTGCAAAGCAGGCTATATTTCAACCTGGTTCCCAGAGTCTCTTATCTTACCGCCCCCTGGGGCGGTAAGATGAGAGACTCTGGGAATGAGGTTAGCTGTATTTTTTAGAGTTTTTAGACAATAGGTAGTTTGCTTACGCGAGTCTGTTAGCGCCGCTGTTACGTCACACTGGACCGTTGTCACAGTCTTACGCCTTTTTTAACGAGAAATATTTTTAATTTTGAAAGACCCATTTGAGGAACAGAGCGAAATCCTAAATCCGGAATGATGACATATCACCCGAAATCCTAAAAGACGGAATGACGGAATATCACCCGAAATCTTAAAAGACGGAATGACGGAATATCACCTGAAATCCTAAAAGACAGAGCTGTAACTATAAAACCTCCCGTCTCAGCGGAGGAGTACAGGAGTCAAAAAGGAAACTGAAAACTATAAATCCAGTCTTCAGAGAAAGACAAATGTAAAGTCCAAATATTGTAAAGCAAAACGCTTAGTTGTAGATCTACTACGTCACAAATGTTCTTGTAGGCGTGTAATCTAATATCCAGATCTCACTCTGTTTGACGCTGAAGAGTGACCCTTTAAAGGCCTCTTCATATGAGCCCGGTCGACCGAGCTGGGTTCGCCTCGCCACTCCTACGTAAAAATTTCGATGTGTTCATATGTGAAGCCCAGCTGGCCGAGTTGTCGAAATCTCGATTTTTGCGATCGGAATCTCGGTAACCGGCACGAAACGTTTTAGAGAAAATAGCTTCGCTTTCGCAGCATAGCAACCGAAATGGCATAATTTTTTTGTGTGGTAAGTATTTCCACTTTAGGTGTATGTAAATTAGCTTTATAGGTAAAGTTACAAGGGTCCACAAAGGTACGACAGCCGCGAACTATGTAAGTTTATTTTCCACCATTCTGGTTGTTTTTCTTGCATTTCATCGCGGCCGACCGGGCCGAAAATTCCTATGTGAACAGAGAACAACATTCGTCCCCCTAACCGAGCCAGCCCGGTAACCAGGCTCATATGAAGAGGCCCTTAGTAGAAATTCTTTTGATCACATGACATTCGGAAACACTCAAATTTTTGCTTCCAACTTAGTGTGTGCTTCGCATACACAAAATTTTACCCAGAACTCCAGAAGGTGGAGCATTTCAGGTTTACCCAAAAGACAGCGTTTTCTTTAAAATTAGCCCAAACCTTAGCAGAGCTACTTTTGCCAAATTTTCTTTTTTTTTTTAACCAAATGAAAGTTCCTTACTTAAGGGAACATTTTGCAAAAATGAAAAAAAAAACATTGAAACGCGCGCGAGGTATCGGCAAAAAGGGACTTTAAACTGTACGCCAGACTTCACTGGGTAGGGGGTTGAGACCGAAAAAAATAAAGGCTCAAACTCCCTTGATCACCACAAACAAATTGCGATGGTTGTCCAGTAATTATCTACTGTTTGACTGAACGAACACTAATTATCAAAGGTACATTCTGGTAATCAGTTATGAAATTAAACTATAAATTAGCTATGTAAGCCTTTATTCAAGTGATACTCTTAGAGGACTTCTGAAGTTTTGCTGTTATTGCTGTTTAACAAACAATAAACTTCGTTCATTACTACAACAAATTTGTTATCCAGTGATTATACACTGAACACAAGGTATAGAAAAAACAATTCATTAACCCGTTATGGAAACTACTTACCAACTACTTATGCGTTCGTACAAGTAATAGTCTTAGAAGACATCAGTGGTTTCTGCTTTCACTGCTTTTTTACATAAAACTGCACTGATTGCAATTGCTTGAAACTATTGCAGTTCAGTAACCATGTACTGAATCTAGACTAAAGAAAACTATCAGTATAGCTCAAAAATGCTCGTCGGGGAAACTATAAATCATCTATGTATGTGTTCGACTTCAGTATTTTCTGCTGAGATCGGGCAGCCTGACATCAAATTCACTTCGCTACAAAATGTTGCAACAACATGAAGAAGAAGGAGGATCAGGTCTTGGCGGTATTGAGGAGTATGATCTTGGTGCAGGTAATCCTCTGGACGTAGACGGTGCCCTGCCTGGCAGACCGCGTGCCAGCCTTTGGAGACGACCCTCAAATGACCTTAACGGTGAAATGAAAAAATTTTCCAACCAAGATCTTTTAAACAACATGATTTTAGAAACTCTCTTCCTTTCTCCTCCAATCAGAACGTTGTCTGTCACAGCTAACATGTGAGTAACTGAACTCAACTCAAAGAATTGGTTGCTTCTTCCCCCACAGTCTTCGCTGGGGAAGAATACTTTTCCAATGAGCTCATCTGGGCTGAAAAGTAGCACCAGTGCCAACAAGGCGTCGATTTCTGTGTCATTCAATAAATAGTAACTCCTATAGTTCCTCAGCCTGTTGAGGTTGCGATCGTCAAGCTTAATAACAACTGCCACACAGTCAAGGTAGTACATCAATTTGGCTGTTGGACTCGCTGGCACTGTAACACTGGTCGTCGTGTCTTTTATTCCAACTCTTTCCCCAATAAGTGCCGCCATATTGTGGACGTCAGTTTTTCTACAAGATAAGAAAGAGCTTCCATTTGAATCTGAAACAACACAGTACCGACTTTTTCACGCCTTAATTTAATTTTGAAATAAAATAGTTTCGACACTTCCAACGGAGTTTGAACTCGTTAGTAATAAAAATCATCTAAAATTACTAAATGTTCTCTTTTCGCCTTGTATCTGAATGATAGTCATTCGTCGGAGACCTACGGATTTAAAATGAAATTAATGTTACATGAAAGATCGCCAAATCAGTAGACAGGTATCGTTACAAGAAGCCTCATTTTGTTAG
Source organism: Catalaphyllia jardinei (assembly GCA_022496165.2). Classification (NCBI taxonomy): domain Eukaryota; kingdom Metazoa; phylum Cnidaria; class Anthozoa; order Scleractinia; family Caryophylliidae; genus Catalaphyllia; species Catalaphyllia jardinei. The sequence continues at coordinate 18,986,016 of CM042752.1, forward strand.
TTTATCTGGATTCAGTTGCCAAATTGATCAACAAAGGAATAAAATTATAAGTTTTTAATAAAGTTTTGTCATTTACTGGATCAAATGAACAAAAATATCCATTGAATTTCATATTTGAATGAAAGGTGAACGGCAAATGATGCGCCGTTACTCCACATTTCGTATCATAGCGCGCATTCTGTCTTTTGCAATAATTTCACTTAATTCTCGGAGAACAAAATGATGACCATGTTCGAACGGTTTGGAATATATTTTGCTCAACCTGTCACGACAAAAAGCGAATGACGATAACTAAAATAACTCTATTATTGTGAAAGGTCAGTTGTCATCGTCGCAAAAATCAATACGTAGCCTGCGTAGCAAGCGTTTCTCTGCGGTTAGTGGAAGAGGGGAGAGGGGAGGGGAAGGAAAGAAGGAAACGCTTGCAGACAAACCCCTGGATTTTTAAAAACGCCCACACGCAAACAGAGATGACATGCTGTCATAAATAAACCAATTAAATCTTCGGCCTTCCGCAGCGGAAGTGAACTTTGAACAAAAACAAACTTTGAACTTGTCAAAATATGTCTGAAAGAAAGAGCGTACGGTGGATGAGATCAATGCAGGTTTTCAAAGTTAAATTTGGTAATTTATTATCGAGCTATATTTCTACTACATCCGTCTAAAAGGAAGGACCGCAATTAAGTGAGGAGTATTCAAGCCGCTTTATATAATCCTTGTGCTCGCAAGATACGAATTCAAAATCTCTGACCATTGTATTTATTCACTCAACTCCAGTAAAGAAGCAAAGAAGTATTTGAGGGAAACGCAGATCCGCAAATCGGTTGAACGTGTTATTATCGCCTGTGACAAAAACAAACAACGAAAAGTCTTGGAGTTTGGGCAGAAGAGGCTTCAAATATCCCTAATATCTGAGAAGGAAAACAACCGTGAAACGATAATCTTGACCAGTATC
>CM042752.1:19017319-19021223 GCA_022496165.2 Catalaphyllia jardinei
CACACCGGAAGGCGTAATCCGACCGTGCGCGTGTATCTCAATAGCCACACCGAAATCAGAATTGTTTCGTTCTTTGAGCTTTGTCTTTGAGGAACGAAACATATTCAAACTTAGAATGGATCACGCATTTATAACTATGTGAGAATAGTGAATCAAACGATGAAGATTCGACTCTAGAGCTACCAACGGAGTTCGTCGTGCTGAAAGAAGAATGCGATTGTCAGTCATCGGAAACGCAAACTAAAAAGTCGAGAACTCCCAGTGTACGTAAAATGGACATTTTATTCAAAATAACAGTGAAGTGGAAATGTATTTCTTTTACTGATACTCTACTGAACCTCTTTTCAATATCCTAACTAAGGTTTTGCCATATGGTACGAAATATGCAAATGCATATAGCTTGTGTCCGTGCACTGTAAAATTACACAGCAATTACTACGGTCGGGCGACCTTTGGATATTGTTTGCCGACATCTCTGCTTATCTCTCATGTTAAAACTGTTTTCAATTATTGATCTGGCGAAGTAGGCAGAAGTGGACTACGACTGCATCGCATTTTCACTTGTATTTCGGGAGAAATTAGTGTGTGAATCTAAAAATATTTTGACACTCCGAAATCTGCACGTTCCTTAAGGCAAGTTACCAAGAGGGTCTGGAAGGGGGGATCCTGATCCCGCATTCCCGCTCCTTTTTCACGAGAATCCCGCAACCCACACAGTTTCTTCATCACTATCCCGAATCCCGTTTTTCTTTCCCAGAAAAAGATACATTAAAAAGTCTAATTTCTAAAAAGATAGTAAATGTAAGGTGTTGAATATTTTGAATTTACGCCTGCTTTTCAGTAAAGATTCCTGCAAAAAAGAAATAGGTTTTTGTACGTCAGTATGATAAAAGAGCACGAAATGACAGTCATAACCTCGGGTTTTTCTCTGAGGCCTTTACTCTTAGCGATTTCTGCTAATCGCCTGAAGGTTTTTAAATGCTTCACGATGTTGGATAGTTCGTTGGGTTCGTCACCGCTTAGCGAAAATTGAATTTCTCTTTATGGATCGCCGCGAGGTTCTGGCGCTTGAACTAGCCTCGTCGGTGGCCACAAGATAAAATGAGACCAAGCTTAAGGCAAATAGCCATTGCTAGACCTTTGGCTGGATTTAACGATCTTGGACGTTCGGTGACCCCAATATTTCTTTCGATGGATCATTTTCTCTACTGATTTTCTACGTTTAGGGAAAAAATAAAAAAATCTATCGACTAGAAGTTTGTTTTTTTTCGGCAAAATGCACCATCGAATTCCGTTCTTATTAGCTCTTCGTGCATGTGTACGCAGGCTTCAAATGCCTCTTATTAAAAGGGTTAAATTTTGTGGAAACGTTAGTAACACTTGGAATTATTTACGCAACAGACCCTCTACAAAATATGACTAAGATCGTTCGCTTCCGTTGACTCACCTTCGATGTTTTTAACTATAAACCCTTGTAGACCGTGCTCAATTATATGGGACAAATACTTTTGTTCTTGGGTCATCGTAATTTGATCAAAAATAAGACACAAACAGCAGTGATAAACATGTTGAATTTGTACATTTTATGACTTGACGTTTCGTATGTACTCTACATACATTTTCAATAGTAACCGTTGAAATTTAAAACAGCTATTTATATATAATAAAGGTGAGGGGACTGGAACCTAGATTAAGCAAATACTTAACAGTAAAATATAAAACTAGTACAGATTAATAAAGCATCAGCGTTTCACTTCCGACGTTGACGTTGAAAGCTGGCTCAAGTTCTTGAATAAATAACGTTTCTTTTATTTTACAATGATAGTTTGTTTTGCCCTTCGCTAAAATATCAAAATGATCCCACTTGATGTTATGTCCAGTGGCCTTGACGTGGTCAGTAATGGCTGAAGTATTGTCATTTTTAGCGAGGGCATTCAAATGTTCGGTTTTTCTATGGTGAAGCCTTACCAATGTAAAAAGCATTACAATCATTACTGAGTCAACTGAGCATGGAGTCAATAACTGGTATGCTATTATACCACGTGGACTTTTCTGGCACTGGTTGAAACAAAATACTCTCTGACAGATTCAATTAGATAACTATTAACCAGGCACACTCTGTAGTTTGGTTTGAAAGGTTACACCAGCAACTTTGGTCACTAGAAAGTTTATTTGGGTCGTGACGATTTCCGAATTCCCAACAAACAGAGGAAAAATCCCGCCGCAACCCATGGCCAAATTTTGTCGAGTCCCGCTTCCCGGGGAGCAGTCAAATCCCGGATCCCGTCAAGATATTTATCGTTTTCCCGATTACCGCACCGTATTTTGGTCAAATCCCGGATCCCGAGAATACCCTTCCAGACCCTGTACCAACTCTTCGTGTCCATTTATATCTTTATACTTCTTTAAGAGCTGTAAGTTAACTCTACTGCCATTACTTGTACCGTTATAACCCAAATGGACCGGTTAATTGTCGATCCTGATCCTGGCAAAAATTACAACGCGGTAATCTCCGCTGGCGACCCGCACTTCGAAATGGAAAAAAGAAATATACATTGCAGTCGTCCAAATCGTAGCTAGACTCCAAATTGTAATGCTAGATGATACAGTTCTTTCGCGTAAAAATCTTGTTAGGTTTCGATACAATATAAATCACAAATAACCTCTCGTATCGTGCTCTATGATTGGTTGATGCTTGCGACATGGTTGCATGGGTTGCAAGTATTTGACTGGCTTTTTTCGTCTACGTAATGTTTAATTTTCTTTGTTCTCGTTATTTGAGCTTGCTTTGTTAGTACTGTGTTTGGTTTCTTATCGACATAGCTCCGTTTCGCTTTTTTGTTCTTCGCTTCGTTCTTAGATATTGCTTGGTTTCGTTGTATACGACATTCCTCCGTTTCGCTTCGTTCTTAGATATTGCTTGGTTTCAATTAAAACATTGCAATGATTCCTTCTAAGAGCACAAAACGGGGGATTGGGGAATGTCCTCAATGCAAAGGTACGCAGTATTCAACGCGTTGGAAGCCAGTTAACTGTCACGGATGTGGCTTTTTTATTGGTGGAAACAAGGAAACAGCGACTAAAAAGCCGAAGAGCTGTTGTCCTGCCGCCGTTGTTGAGTTTTTTTTTTTTTTTAAATACCTCTCAGTCGGCGCGTCGGATATGTTATTCTAGCGAGAGAGTTCTGCAGACAAGATTCCGATGCGCATGCGCGCATGTATAAGACCGCATGTAAACTATGACAGTGGTTATGGTAGGAACAATTGTATTTAAGTGGGCGGAATGCACTAGTGGGAATGTGAAGAGGTTGTGACAAGGTTCGAATCGTTTGCGTGTTGTAGTGAAACCTAAATATTGCTGCAGAGTCGAGGGCGAGTCGTTAATTTCAGCATCCATTGATCAGTTTCAGTGATAAGATTCAGCGAGAAAAGCGAAGAGACTAGGATTAATTTCGTCAACAGAGCAAAAAGAAATTATTCTGTGACGATTTTACATTTATAATGGTTCTTGTTTACAACTGGGATGAGAAGATACGTTATAAATGGAACTTAATCTTTTCTCGTCAATGTTAGTAGTATAATCTTTTCTCCTCAATGTTAGTAGTATAGTATATGGGGGTTCGAGCGCATTTTTCTATATTATTTTCTATTTTGATTTTACGAGCGCATTTTTCTGTTCTGATTTTACGAGCGCATTTTTCTATATTATTTTTATACTATATTTCTAGACTATTTTTCCAACAATTAATCAACTGCTGGAAAAACTAAATAAATAAATATAAGAATAAAATGTGGAGCCAGACCAAAACCCGGGACATCAGTCTGGAACCAAAACCTTGAATCATTATTGGAATGTAAATGAAAATTTAAAATGGAACCTTAATTGGAATATATATGAAAATTTA
>CM042752.1:19021233-19036233 GCA_022496165.2 Catalaphyllia jardinei
TTAATTGGAATATATATGAAAATTTAAAATGGAATCTTAATTGGAATGTATATGAAAATTCAAAATGGAAATTAATGTTTGATATTCTTATGACCATATGCATAGCTTGTTGTTCCATCGTCATGTATATATCTTTTATCATCGAAACAGCTGAGTGATACTTTGTATATTTCATAGCTACCAAGCTTATGGTTCTCGCTTCTAATTGTTTTCATTTTGTGAAACATCTGTTTATTATTCAAGAGTGTATCTTTATAGTTTTCATGTGTGATGTTTTTCTTGATGATATTCTTTTTGATTCCCTTGGCAGTCTTTCCTCCTTTCTGATCATCTTTCATGTAACTATACATTTTTGATCGTAAGCCCACAAACTCAGTGATTGGAACTCCAGCTGCTTCATCTTTCATTTTACCAATCACTTTCTTATTTTCTTTATAATAAAATGGTGAGCTCTCAGAGTAATCACTATTATCGAACTTATGCTTATCCTTCCAGAAGTCTTGATACACATCCTTAGCTTCAATCTCATATGTTAAGCTATCTGTATCTGTAAATAGCAACTTGGCTTTGCTTCCATATTTCTCTTTGATGTAGTTGCAATGGAAATCATACATCAAAGTCTTACTCAAATCTAAGATACACATCCCCACATATGCTGGTCTGTTTAGAGTGAGGGTTTCTTTTATTTTATGTACAGCCACCAGATTCTCATTAAAGATCTTACTACTGACATAGGTTGGCTTACTGGTTAATTTTAACAGTTTCTTCTCATCAGTTACCAATCTCACATCTACTCGCTTTCTGATATTTTCCATCGTTTTTCCAAATACGCTGTTATTCATCAGCTTGAAGAAATCCTTTTCAAAAGCATTCTTAGAATTTTTACGTTTCTCGGTATTGAAATCGATATATTGTTTTAACCAAGGGGATTGATTGAACTTTAGTACTCGATGTACTTTGGTAACCTTCAAACCAAGATCCATATATAACTGAAGGTTCCTATAATGTAAAACATACTTTTCTTTTTTCCCTAAGGTTGGTATAAGCTTGTGAACCAAACCAGTTGATATATTATATTTCTCAGATATTTTTCTGCAGTAATCAGATAGCATATCATTTGTTACTTCCACCTTTTCTGCTGCTAGTGGATAATCATTATGGAGATCATGTAGTTTTTTTAGGATATCTGAGATCTACTTCTAATATCAATCCTTTCTTACTGTCTTCTTTATACTTAGCTAAATCCAATTCATCAATCTGTTTTTGTGTCATCCATCTGAATCCACCTGTTGGGAGATACTGACTCATAGCCCAACCGTATAGATTATTTGCGTCAAGATACATAATATACTTGGACGGTGCTTTCTTATTATATTCTTTCATATATTTATTATTTGCTTTACCATAACGATTAGCAATATAACTGATACCACCTCGTAAACCTTTTTTCAATAAACTGAAACATATCAATATCAGTCATAAGTTCTAATTTGATATTAGTCATCTTCAACATAGCATCCCACGATAAACCAGGGGATGTGAAATAATGACATGGATCCAACTTATAATATTCCAAACATGTTTTCCTGAAATTCTCAAATACATCTGCTAATAATAGAATATCTGATTTCAAATATAAATCATGATACTCTCCCATATTTTTTAGAGAGAATTTATTCCAAACATTTTGTGCGTGTTTATAATCTTCATCAGAGATATGTTCATTATTTAAAATACTGTAGAACTCTTCTTTTGATGGCAGCTGTTCTTTGAATTTGTGAAAACTATCCATATAATCATAAGGATAAACTCCCTTTCTAGTCATCAAATCTAATTTTTTACCTTCAAATACTTCAGAGGTATATTTCAATGATTCTTTCGGCATATTACTCACTAGTTTTTCTAGACTGGAGCTCATGAATTGGAAACTATCAAGGAAAACTAAGCTATTACCAAGCATGAAAGCCAAATATATTTCTCCATATTATTTGGTATAGCATTGATGGTAATCTCTTGCTCCTCACCTTTCTTATTTTTATAAACATATTTCTTAACAATAGCTCCAATCTCTTGCATAATGAAAGGGCTGTCATAACCGCGGAGATTATGGAATATAACAGGTATTTTTACTTCTTCTGGTTTTACTCTGAGTTTCAAATTACAATCTTGATGAGCAGATCCTCCATATTTACCAGTGATATGACAGTGGTCTCGAACTCGAATATCTTTATCAGTATATTTTTTATCACAAATATGACATTCTTCAGCTTTTTGAAATTGCTTTTCATCTTCTTTTGTCATTTTAATGGTTTATTGAATTCTTTTTTCATCACTCTCTTACAATATTTGACTTCTTCCAACATAGCTTCCATGAATTTGAAAACTGCCTTTTCACCTCTATACGTTTTAGCAGTTTTGCTATATTTATCATTATAACAACAGACAACCTTATAACCGTAGCCACAATCTGTGTGCTTCTGGTATACCTCTGTAAATGATTTGTTGTCATTGGGTTGGCAACCAGATATCTTCTCAGTGATAGCTTCAAAGTCAGCGTAAATCACAAATGGCACAGGCTGTTGTTTATTATGATTATTATATTTTAGGATATTGTTATCAGGATCAGGCATTTTCACTGCTTGTGTTCCATTAATTTGAATACAATTATCTCTATGATTGTTTAAGACTATTTCAGAGTTGAAACACTGAAGGCAATGCATGCAGAAGTGCTTCCTTTCTTTGTGTTTTGTTTGGTTATACATGAACCTATTAAAGTCTTCAATTAAAACATAATGTTTATTTTTATTTTCAGGTATTAATAATAAATTCATATGTCTGTCATATTTTTCTTTTGACACATAGATGGGATATGGCTGTTTGTTTTCATATCCAAATATATTAACATTAATTTCATTTTGCTTTTCAATTTTATTATACTGCTTTGTGGGTACTGGAAATTCAATTCCAGAGTAGTCTAAATTTTTAACATATTGTTTATCCGATTTTTTAATCCTCTGTGGATCTTTGTCTTGAGGATTTAATCGTCTGATGTGGCACCATCGGAAGCATTCATTATCCTCATTTTTCATATTAATCAATCCTTTTTTACTGTTTCTTAGTTCTGAGGGTAGTTCAATATATGATGAGCCTTTCATTGGCTTATATTGTACGATATTGATAAAATGATTGTCAACAGATTCAATAGTCCAACCAGAACCTTCAGAAATCCATTGAGCTATCATATTCAAGATTTGTTGTTTTGATAATTCTAATGCTTCAGGGTTTTGTGTGTTATTAATAATGGTAATAGGTTTGCTATTGAAATAAGCGGTTTTGTATATTATTTTATCATTTGTTGATTTTTTGAAAAACACTTTGAGCGTTTTAACAAATTTTAGACCTTTCATAGATGTTAGCATCTTAACAATATGATATTCAACTGCTTTTCTTGTGTTTTGCAGTTGATCAAGAGGATCTTTATTATTTCTGATGCTGATTTCGAAGGACTTTGTGTAACCCTTCAGAGCTCTAGCAGTTTCCTCAATTTTAGTCCTTGGTAATGGTACTGGTTTCTTAGTCCTTGGTAATGGTACTGGCTTATCCCTAAATTCTAATGGTGGATCAATAATATTGTTTTCATATTCTTGTACCATCTGTTTTACATTCTTCCTTGGTAGTGGGACTGGTTTATCCCTAAATTCTTGTGGTGGATCAATAATATTGTCTTCATAATCCTGAACTATATGCTTAACATTCTTCCTTGGAGCTGGAATTGGTTTGTAATCATTCCTGAACTCTGGTGGTGGAAGAATTATATTGTTCTTTTTGGGCTGCTGTTTCATATTTTGCTGAAACAATAGTTTTATTTTCTCATTCTGCTTCAATAACAAATTGATCAGTTGAGATTTGGTTAGTTTTGATAGATCGCGGTTGCTCATACTATATGTTGAGGTAATTTTTCGTTGCATAATTTTATAATGTTCCATCTGCTTATATCTTAATGGAATAATTTTTCTATACATTTTTGTGACGGCGGGGGAGCACCGAAGTGTAGAAGGCAGGGAGCACCGAAGTGCAGAAGGCAGGGAGCACCGAAGTGCGGCGGGTGAGCACCGAAATGCTTCATTATTTTTGGTTTGTATTTTTTTTCGTGTCATTTTTTTTCTGACCAATTTTATTAAAGTGCCAAGTCTTTAAGCCACAATGGAAAAAAAAATTATAAAAAAAAATTCTATATATTTGAGATTTGATATAAATATTTTTCCATTGACATATAAACGTATGGCGCAATATAGTATATAATGACAACAATTATAGTTAACAAATGCGTTTATACCGTTCATCCAACTTATGACTTATATGCTGGATCTGAAGATGGAAACATCATACATATCATCAAACAAACACCCAACAAAGGGAATAAGAAAAATAATGGTTATATGCTTTGCCTCGTGAGAAAACATGGTCAATCTGGGTTTAAGGGTTATCAAGCCCATAGATTCATCTGGGAATGTCACAATGAATTGATACCAGATGGGAAAGTTATCGACCACATTAATAATAATAAGGAAGACAATCGATTATCTAATCTCCAACTTATGACACCACAAGAAAATAATAAAAAGTCAGCAAAGGATCGGGATTATACTTTTGTTGCAAATAATTGTAAAAATAGAAAATGTATAAAAGCAGTTAATAAGAATACAAATGAAGTTTCATTCTTCAATAGCTTGTATTCAGTCAATCAACATTTAAGCATCAACGCGGGTTTAGTTAAAATGGCTTGTGAGGGTCTCAACAATTGCAAATCAGGTAAATCAAAGAAGGATGGTCATTTTTATACATTCGAATATATCAAACAAGAAGACTTACCAGCTGATTACAAAAAATCGGCTAATATCAGACCGCGAATAGTCTCAGATGAGGACAAGAAAAAATACCAATTGGAATGGCGAAACAAGAAATACCGATGTCCAAACTGCGATAAAGTAATCAAGAATAACACCAAGTATTACCACAGAAAAAAGTGTAATAGCCAAAAGTAATAATATTTTTGGCTATCATTAATAGCAATAACAGCGTATACTGTGTTTACATAATACAATATGTCAAGCATACTGTATTGTCCTTACAATATAATATTACATTATTTTCATATATTTCCTAAATCCTTCATTGGAATCCAACTGTTAAAATCATCACTATATCCCTTCCATTTAACCAAAGCTTGTTTCTTCTTAAAGTTCCTCCGAATGACTTTATCAATGCGGAATACATCTTGTTTGGCTTTTAATAATTCAGATTCATAGAAACTCCCTTGAATATCTTCATTTCTAAGATCCTTTAGTTTGTATGTGATTGGATTAGTGTATTGGATCTTATCAACTGTGAACACTTCTTCTGTCCAATTTGGTGTATAACCCTTATCGAAAACATTCCGTTTGTATTTGGATATTCTGACCTTATCGCCTATTTTAAATTTTGGTTTCTGTTTGATGTTTCCATGTCACCATATAAATTGAAGTAAACTATACCCTCATTATTTTTCTTTGAAACCTCAACTGGTGTCATTTTTATGCTTGAATGTTTTGTGTTGTTGTATTGTTTTACTAGTTCAGGTAACATTTCCAGATACATTGTATTACCTTGAATTGTGAACTGTTTCCACATTTTGGATTTAATTGTCCTATTCCATCTTTCAACTACTGATGACTTCTCTTCATTCTCGGTTGAGTACACTTGTATCCCATTTTTCTCTAATAAGTCTTTCAAATGTTTGTAATATAGAACTCTTTTCCCTTGTCAACCCATAGATATTGTGGTTTTCTGCCTTCATTGAATACTTATTTGAATGCTTTAGTGACAGATTCACCTTTCTTATCTTTTAATGGAACGATCCAACCATATTTGCTGAATACATCAATAACCATTAGAAGATATCGGTAACCCTTATTCCATTTACTAAACTGTTGCATTTCAACTAGATCACTTGCCCATATTTCATCGATATGATTTGTGATTACACGCCGCCGAGTGAAATTCCGTTTTATGGGTGTATGTAACTCATCTGCTAATTTTTCTTGCCAATTTTCTTCACTCGACGGCTTTTTTCGTTTTTTGACTTCACACCCATACCTAATTTGGACTTAGCTGCTATAGCGTTCCTAGCCACAGTATGACCCCATTGTCGATCTTTCCAAGGAATTACATCAACAGCTTTGACCATCTTACGATCGGCTTCATTTTTGCACTTCACTTGATCACCTTTTGGTTTATTACCGCAAACTGAGTAATCAACATCGTGCTGCATACTGACTGCATCTGATCTACCTGTTGGCTGTTGATATATCTCAGGTATCTGACCAGTGTTGGGATCATACCTCAGTTGCTCTTCAAGAGGGTTTCCAGGGCCTGTATATTTATGCCCAGGCATCACAAAACCCGTTTTAGGTGCATCCTTGAGAATAGCATTATGGATGTCTAACCCTCCACCATAACCTTTCCATTTAATCCATGAGTTGTATGATCTGCTACCTCCAGCATCTTTGTAAGCTTTGTATTGTCTCTTGTATTCAGCAACTAAAGCTCTACCCTCTTTTGCACTCACTTCAGGTCCTTTGAACAATCCAGGTGTAGTGACAACATTCCAAGCTTTCTTCCAATCAACAAATGGAAATGGTATTGGTAATCCTTTACCACTATGTGTTGGATCCAATTTTTTTGATAAGTCTGATGTGAAACTGTCCAAACCTTGATCAAGATACTGATTAGCCGTCTCTTTTATTTTTTGTTTGACTATATCTGATTTAACAGCCTTTGCAGCACCAGCTCGTCCAATATTGCATAAACCTTTAACACTACTTTTAAGCAGTTGTTCTCCAAGTAAGCCCCCAGCCTGTGAGGGCTCAATCAGTTTCGCTTGTTCTTGACAAATTTAGTCTTTGTTATCCCACATTCAGCACAAGTGCATTTCATCATAGTTCGACCATTTTTGGTTTTGGTATATCGTTCACTACCTGGAACGCATTCAGTTTGTTTCTTCTGTTTTACGCAATATGATTTCACCATTTTATATATATAATTTTATATATTTTTGATATAATATTCAATGAATCTCTCATTATCCATTGTATCATGTATATTGAACACTTTGAATGAATCATAATATGAATTTCCTTTATTCATTTCATTCAAAAAGTACAAACAAAAGTATCCACATCTGGTTGTATTTATATTTTGAATTTGATTATTTTGATGAAGTAGAGTTAAATTCTTTCTTTTCGCATGATTTACCATTTCTTGAAAAGGAGGCATTTCAAAACTATCAAAATAATTTATCACACCATCTTTTACATAAGTAGCTACCCAATGGCTTCCACTCATATATGATGGTTCAAGATTGTAAATAAATAATGCTTCGTTATGATTATGTGGAACCTTCCCATCTCTTGATAGAACATCATTGATTGGCATGTTTAGATATCTACACCATTTTAGCAGATCATGGCTGCTTAATGGGATGTTTTTATAGAATTTAGGTTTCAAAGTATTGCTCCTATAAGTGGAATTTGATTGAACGGGCTGTTTGGTCCTAATAGTAGACCCTTTCCTTTTTTTTTGTTTGTCCTTTTTTTCCCATACCAACTTGGTTGTCACCCCAACTGCCAAAAAACGGTCGCGACCTATATGCACCTATTCTCGGAGCTCCCTTTCCTCCTTTTGGAGGTGCTCCAACTTTGGGGGCACCCCTTCCGGTCAAAGCTTTCAAAACCATTGGAATTCCATTTTTGGCAAGTAAAGTACCAAGGAAACCGCCTGATTGTTTTTTTGTTGGTCTTATGTGAACCCCTGAACCTGTTTGAAGAGCGTCCAATATATCTTTCTTCTGTTTTACAGTTAGTAAGTGTTTGTTTGCAATAAGCTTATCAATCTTATTTTGTGGAATGAGGAAACCTCCAGTTTGTCCTGTTCCAGATATCTTTTTAACAATTTGTTGTGCTCCTGCACTGGTTGCTCCTGCTAAAGCTGCCAATCCCATGGTTTTCGCAATTGTTGGTCCGAATGCACGTGCAAGAGCTAGAGCTGAAGTTAGTAAACTACCACCGACTTGTTTTCTGATATTTGTCTTGGAAAGTTTTATATCCATACCTTTATTCAATTTCCGATTCTTCTCCAATCTCTTCTTCACTGTAGCTGGGACATGTAGAGTGTCATTCCCATGAAGAGAGTCATTAGTTAGCCTTATGACGACTGTTTCTCTTTTACTATAAGCATCACCAATAGTCTTCTTCTGATTTTTTGATAGTTTAACATTTATTGCAAAAAGTTGAGTCATTTCTTGTATATAATATATGTTATATAATTTCCTATTACAAAACATATCTGAATTAAGAATGTCTCATTCTTATCAATGTTTTTACACTATAACCAATTCATTTCCCACCTTGTCGATTACGACTGTCTCTTCATATAGGACGATAGCGTGTACGCTAAAAGCATCAGCGTCTAACGTATTAGCATTGAGTTTATACCTGAATATCAACTGCTTTGGGTCTCTAGTTACTTTTTCTGTTTGAAATGATAAATCAAAGTATATGAGAGAATAAAGAGAGTTGTAATTAGCTAGGTTGAGCTGTGTGCCGGTGTTGTAATTATTCTTTCTCATACCATAAGACATCAAATCGTTGAATATCCTTACTTTTGATTCTGAATCGTATTCGGTTTCTGGATAGAATATTCCATTCCCGTATTCCAATCTACATGTCGTCAAATAACGATGGTTAGCAGCAACGTTGTCGGCTGAATCTAATTTGAAAGTATCAAAGAGGTACGGATTCATATCTGCATTGTTTGTTTTAGCTCGTTGTAGATATACAAAGATGGCAATAACATTATCAATGCTGGAGGAGATCTGGAAGAACCCGCTGCTATGTGTTGGTCCGGAAACATTATACAATTCTCTTTTATACGTCCAAGTCTTCTCTTTCATAAAGGAATTGATAAAATTATCAAATAAGCTGTCCTTTGGTAACAATCTTGGGACCCATAGTAGGAATCTATTAACAACCACTCGACCATCATCTGGTGCGGCTGCCTTAAATATTAATTCATCATCATTCTGTAACTCTATATTGAACTCGAGTTGCATTGGGACTAACATTCGTTCATGCAACTCTTCAAAGAAACTGTAACGATTAAGAGGTATGATTACATTAACATCTTTGAGAACATCTGCGTCTGTCATCAAAAGTTTTTTAGCCTGATAACCTGTATTAGTGTTGGCAGAGGTAGAATCTGTATCTAGATACCAAAGAGAGCTTTTGGCAACGCTACGACTAAAATCATCACTATATTCGAGGAGGTTCTTCACAAAAGTAACTTTATGGAGATTATTAGTATCATACACAATCTTACCAGCACTCTTTATCATAATATGGTTAATCAGTGAATGGGCTCCATTGATAACTGCTGCACGATCTGCAACAACATAGCGTGCTCCATCAGCCAATTTTTGCAACGGAAATTGTACTTCGAAATAAGCATTATACCAATCGTAGTATGAAGACCTGTCATTAATCGTAAACTTGTACCCATTTTTTTGTTGGTGTTGACCATTAGCTGGGATCCGAATAACATCATCTAATTGATATCGAACCAACTCATACCTTTGTAAGTATTCACTTGTTCTGAAAGCCATTATATTATTATATTACATAGTTTTTACTCTACTCCTTCTTTTCAAACCTGATCCTGATATGAGTCTATTGATTAACATAGCAGTACTTTCTTCTTGCTGTGGTGGAACTATTTTAGCTCTTTGTCCTACATCATCAATTCTTATATTCCTAAGCTTTTTCATTATCAAGTCTCCCGACTTCTCAGATGTCTTTTTACCTACTGATTTTAATGCCTTCTCACCTGATTTCTTGGCGAACTTTTTTACAACAGATGACGCAGCACTCTTCATTGGTTTGAAAATATTATCAACGATAATCCCTGATCCTACATGTTTATCCACAAAAATACCGAGTTTTGGATGATAAACCCTAGTAAATTCAAATGGTTTCATTATATCAGCTCCATTCAGGTTAATTAATCTTCTTTTTCCATCAGTGATGTATATCCTGATACTACTTATACTATTCTTATTAGTGGGATTGAATGTAACTCTTCGTGGTTCAATGGTGAATGAGTAACTAGGTTGAAGCACACTGGTTGAGAAGGAATAAATGATGTCTGTACCTTGACCGTCTACAAGTGAATCATTGATAAGGTCGCAATGAATATTAAGAATGTCTGTATCTTGACTGAGATTAGGCACCTTTGGTCCTATATTCTGTTCATTTTTCAATATTTCTTTATTAAACCCAATTAGTTCATTGAAATTGCTTGCAGTTAAATCAAGTTGATAATTCTTGGCTAATGTGATTGTAACCCTAAATGTTGTATTATCAAATTCGAGAGTGATAGGATACCCATTATTATTAGCACCATCTTTGACAATCTTCGTTATGTCTTTGATGTATGTATCAAAGTTAGTATAGTTCCAGACTCCTGCTGGGAAAGTGATGTTGTGAAATGTTGAACCGTTATCAGAGCTGTATTTTATTAGTTGATTGTTGTATGATGAATTTACATTGAACCATGTGAACGACATGTTAATGATTCGGTTCAAGCCAACTACATATTGGGAATTTCTATCCAATATTATGGGCTTGTTGAATTTAGTTATAAAATTCTGAGGAGTGTTGTTTCCTTGATCTTTGACTCTGTATGATGATAAAACAATCTCGCGATCCATGTATATAATAACTTTACACAATTATACTTTGAAATACTGATTATACAATTTATTATACTGCGGTCTATTTATTGTTGACATTCTCAATAATGTGTCCAGTATACTAACTCCTATATTTCTCATCTTAATTGATGTGTTACCTGCAACAGTTTCACCAATAATCAATTCTAATTTCTTGAGAAGTTGTTTGGGATTGTTGAAAAACATAACATTTCCACCTCTCTGTTTTCTTCTTCGGCCTTTAATCCCCGAACCTTTTATTGTTTGCAGTTTAGTATTATAATGTTTTATGTATTCATTCAATATAGCTCTTGCCTTATCTATCCGTTTGTTTAAAAACTGCCTCTCAGCTTCCGATATTTTTCCCTTAACGTAACATTTGACTTATAACCTTTAAATCTGTTCCTCTCTTTTTTCGTATCATTTAATATTTTATTTAGATATATTTTACTTTTTTGGGGTGTCATTTCCGGCTGATTTAGAACCTTATCAACACTTTCATAGTTAGTTAATCTAATTCCTCCAACGTTTCTCTAGTTATATCTTCATAAGATATTGTATAATCAACTTCTTCATCATCATCGTATTCAGGTGGCAGCTCCGGTTCGGTTGACTGCTTTGGAAAATATTGGGGATCGATATGAATCTTCTTCTTTCCTTCCATAATATCTTGTAAAGATTCTTCATATGTTGGCGGTTTTGGCACTATTTGTTTCTCCTGTTGTGGTGGGATGGCTTGTTCATCAAAAAGATCACCTAAATTCATGTCTTCAACTTCATCCTCAATATCAATGCCGTAATCTGGAACTTCTCCTTTCTTTGGTGGTCTTTTTTTCTTTTGAGGGTTTTTTTAAATCCAAATCATCATCATCTTCTTTAAATATATCATCTAATTTACTTGTCACTGGTTTGAATACCTTTTCGAATGACGATTGGCTTGTCTCCTGACCGATTTTATGTTGTGTGATTAGATCATGGACATAATTAATTTTATTTTCTAATTTGGTTTTACTTTTTGCAAGTTCTTTCCATTTAAGCAAACTCATTTTTGTTAAATTATTACTTTACATAAAAATGAAAAATCAAATATGAAAAACAATGTTGAACACCGTGTTGAACACTATGTTAAACACCATGTTTAACATAATTATATAATTTATTATACTGCTGTCTATTGATTATTGACATTGTTAATAATGTGTCCAATATACTAACTCCTGTATTTATCATTTTAATTGATGTGTTGCCTGCAACGGTTTCACCAATAATCAATTCTAATTTCTTGAGAAGCTGTTTGGGATTGTTGAAAAACATAACATTTCCACCTATCTTTTTTCTTTTATTTTCTATACCAGAACCTGTCTTATCTTTTTTTATATTTTCATCCATTTTTTTGAAGTTTAGTTTTATATCTTCTATATCTTTATTTATCCTTTCTTTCATTTTTCTAAATTTTACCATTGGATCATCTTCTTCATTTTTTGTGGTTGTACCTCATCACCAAAATCAATCAGACCTTCTATATCCATGTCTTCATATGGATCAACTTCAGGCATATAGTCAATACCAGGCTCAGCGTTCTTCGGTTGTCTGTTTTGAGGTTTATTTAAATCCAAATCATCATCATCTTCTTTAAATATATCATCTAATTTACTTGTCACTGGTTTAAAAACCTTTTCAAATGATGATTGGCTTGTCTCCTGACTGATTTTATGTTGTGTGATTAGATCATGGATATAATTAATTTTATTCCCTCATTTAGTTTTACTCTTTGCGAGTTCTTTCCATTTAAGTAAACTCATTTTTGTTATATTATTAATTTACATAAAAATGACAAATCAAATATAAAAAACAATGTTAAACACCATGTTGAACACCATGTTGAAATAATATACCAATATAATATAATGAGAATACCAAATTATGATGTTAAAGACGATGTGGTCTCAATCTTTAGACAACTATATGATTTCATGCCTCATCAATGTTTTCGGATGCTGATTTGCGGTCGAAGTGGTTCAGGTAAAACAAACACATTAATGCATATGATCTACAATCTGCTTTATTTTGATAAAGTTTATCTGTATGCTAAAAATTTAGAACAGTCCAAGTATCAGAATCTCATGAATGTCTTTCAGCCGATAAGTGATGAGGTTGGTTATGATGTTATTGAAGCAAGAAATGATGAAATTATTCCAGTTCAAGATCTTGACTCTGACTCACAAAAAATCGTCATTTTTGATGATTATGTATGTGATAAAAACCAAAACCCATTAATCAACTATTTTATACGAGGGAGGCATAAAAATTGTAGTGTGATTTATCTGAGTCAAAGTTATTATAAGACGCCAAAAGACATCAGATTGAATTGTTCTCACTTCTCCATTTGAGTTTCCAAGTGCTAATGAGAAGAGTTTAATTTGTCGTGAAAACAGTATTTTAAAAGAATCATATGAAAAAGCAACTAAGGAACCATATTCCTTTGTTTATATCGATAAGCCACGAAAATTCACCACTAAAAATTTCAATGAAAAAATATAATATATTAATATAAATGAGTTATTCAAACGGACTTTTACCTTCATCATCATCAGCCATTGGTAAACGTGGACTACCTGGGTTACCAGGTGTTGGATTCAATTTAACAGATGATGGTAATTATGATATTGAAGGGAAGCGATTAACCAATATTGGCGAGTCTACTGGCGACAATGATGCAGTCAGTTTAAAAGTGTTGAAAGAACATACTAAAGTCAGTCAAAATAGTTATCATTTAAAACCAAGTTTCCGATTTTATAAAGACTTTGGTGATAAGAGTCAATTAACTGTAGGTTCACCACCAAATACATCACCAGACCATTTCTTTCAAAATCATAAAGCGCATAATGATGCTTATATAATTGAGAAAGAAGGTTATGATACTGGTTTTGGTGGGCAAGCTTGGTCTAGTATAAAAATGAAAGGTAATCAATTAGAGAGTGGTACTTATTCCTCTGTTTTTGAAATATCCGTTATTGGTGATGTTGGTGGTTTTCTTGTTGATGATACAATAATTTCCAATGTCCATGGTGACAGTCATTTCATCATGAAAACATTTAACAGTGATAAAATTGATGGTAAATACACTAAATCAATCATTCAATTCACAACTGATGGAAGAGCTGGAGTAGATGATGGGATAAGATTTCAAATCAGATATTATGGTTCTCAATACAATAAAAACATTAAATTTCTGTTTTATTCAAGAGTGGTGAAGGGTAAATACTCAACAACTTTCGACCATACTATTTTTAATGTCCGTGATGTTGTTGATAATCATATGATTCTCTATTTTGAGAATTTAAATCTCAATGGCAATCTTATTGATGGTTTAGGTGATCCTGTAGCATACGCTAATGCTGTTAATAAGAAGTACGTTGACATTAAAAACTCTCAACGAAACATTGCTATAGCTGATAAAGCCAGTAAATCTTACGTCGATGGAGAAATAGCAAAAATCAATATTGACACCAGACCATTACTTCTCGGAGATGGAAGCAGACCAATGTTGGGAGATCTAAACATGGAAAACAAACACATTCTCAGTGTCTAAAATGTCTCTGATCATCAACTAGATGATGAATATAGTGTTATAATAAAAGATTTGAGAAGTGTTGTTAATAAAGGATATTTAAAATCAAATTTTATAAAATTAAAAGATAAAGATGGAAAACAATACTTTGATCTTAATCAAAATATAATAAAAAATTGTGAACCCTATTACGATGGTATTTTTGATGACAACAGTTTAGTCAGTAAAGCATTTGTTGATTCTCAAATTGCTAAAATACCACATGCTGCAAATACAGACAAATTTATTCATGTTGATGGCACAGTAGCAATGAATGCAGATTTTAATGCTGGTGGACATTTTATTGATAATGTTAAAACAATTGTTGAAGATGATGGAGAAAATCCAAATTATGAACAAATAAAACATAAAGCTGTTAATTTTGAACTTTTAAAAAGTAGACGACACTATTTAGTCCGTTTCATTTCTGAGATAGATTATTTATTCAAAGATGGAAGTGAAGCAATGACTGGAAATTTAGATATGGGAAATCAAAATATAATTAATTTGAAAGAAGCGGAAGATCACCAAGCCACACATGCTGCTAATGTAAAATTTGTCGCTAATGCAATTGTTGATAATAATACAG
>CM042752.1:19043733-19051233 GCA_022496165.2 Catalaphyllia jardinei
TATATTATAATTCAGTAGTTAGTAGTGGTACGTGTGATCTTATAAGTCTTAGTTTTGTTGTTATTATATAATCTCCTTTTTTATAAGTTATATAATAATATTGACAATATTTACACTCTTGAATATGTATTAATAAACATTTAGTTTTCATACAGATATAATCCATACACCCACAGTAAATATGATATGATTTTAATTTATCTTTACAAAGAGCACATTTTTTTGTTTTAAACAGATTCATTATATATTATATATAGAAAATAATTAATATTTTATTAAACCCTATTAGCAATTTTGTCTTTTACAACTTTTGGAAAATGTATTTTCAACATATCACGTTCAAAAGAGAGATGATCAAAATCACAATAATGTATAAATGAATACCTATGCTCAGTACAAAACTTACCACCACATTTACAATTAAAAGGAAACAGTCCGTATTTTTTATTGCAATGATCACATCTGTTGTTTTTGAAGATCTTTTTGATTGGTTCCATTATGATTATATGTTATATTAATAACATAAGTATTGGTCCCAATAATGATTCAAGGTTTTGGTTCCAGACTGATGTCCCGGGTTTTTGTCTGGCTCCACATTTTATTCTTATATTTATTTATTTAGTTTTTCCAGCAGTTGATTAATTGTTGGAAAAATAGTCTAGAAATATAGTATAAAAATAATATAGAAAAATGCGCTCGTAAAATCAGAACAGAAAAATGCGCTCGTAAAATAAAAATAGAAAATAATATAGAAAAATTCGCTCGAACCCCCATATACTATACTACTAATGTTATCAGGGTTTTCGCTTTATCACAATAATAGCCAGTACGAATTGTAGGTAGGAGAAAAAGAAAATTTCTTGTTTAAGATAACTTAAGTGAGGTATATGAAGTCTTGGGAGTTCTATGATTGTATTATGTACAAAGACTTTGGTGATTGAATAATAAAGACTGACGTTTATGTTGCCTGTTTGTGTTTCTTAGTCCGGTTGGGAGGGGATTGTGTCATTGTGCCAGTTACATAATATACATTGGGTTGTTTCAGTGTAATGGTGGCTAGTTATGATGAAGATAAGTTTTGCGTTTTGAAGTAGTTCATGAGTCAGTAGTAAACAAATCGGAAGAGATATTTTATTTCAGGTTACAAAGGGTAACTTGATATATTTGTTTTTCACAAGGAGTAGATTCAATTACAGGTCACGAATCGTCGCTTCTAGTTCAAAGGACATAGAGAAGACAAGACTATTTAGATCTGAAACAGTTTTAACGTTTGCAAAATAAGTAGAAGTGACAACTGTTTTGTTCTTGTATGCAAATGAAACGAGCTATTTTTATTCTTAGTTACAAAGGGTAATTTGATACCCTTGTTTTTCACACGGGAGTAAATTCAATTAAAGGTGATAAATCGTGAGCACTTGTTTCCCCGAGATGTTTGCTATTTTTAGTTAGAAATGGTAACTTGACACTTCTGTTTTTTTTTTCACAAGGGAGTAAATTCCATAAGAGCTGACGAATCGTCACCACTTGTTCCCATAAAATGTTTGAACAAACAAAACGAGATATTGCTATTTTAGTTACACTTTTGTTTTTCACATGGGAGTAGATTCAATTAGAGCTAACAAGTTATGGCCTCTTCTTCCCAGGATATTGAACAAAAAAGAAATTACTATGTTTGGACAGCTTTTAGGTGTCTGCAGCAGCGGTTTGATACAGTTAATTCATGGGCATTTTTTGATATTCGTTTCATTCCGAGATGAAAACTGTTCAAAATAATGTTCTTTGAAGACTGCGTGGCACCAAGTTAAACTACAAATTAATTAAATCAGGTTTAAACGAGTCAGAGAGCTTATTTCTCTTTCCTGTTCCTCACTGCTGGACATAAATATCTAAATTCAATTATACGTTGACTAGTAAAAACGTGACAATTTCACGGGAACGTTTATAACATGATACTTTTCTTTTCTCGAAAAGTAATACAACATGATCCCCTTGTTTTCTCGAAAACTTAAGGGCGATGTGCTATTTCTTCACTGCTGGAGATAAATATCTAAGAAAAAATGGGAGAAGAACACAATTATCATTTCAGGAATAAAAACATCTACTGGGATTTCCATTGTAAAGATAAGGAGACCTTGTTTATTCAAGAGTTACAGCCAGCTTTGAATGCCAATGTCTGCAGTGAAAAGCTTTTACTCTATTAAGAAAGCCTTTTCATTGTCCCTTTACAGACAGTTTCCGTTTGAAACGTCTTAAATTTCTATTGCAGAAGTTTTCTGTCTAGGTTCCAGACCCCCATTTATGCAGTATAAATAGCTTTTCAAAAATTTGTAACGGTTATACTTTTGAAAATGTATGTTGACTAGCATACGAAACGTCAAGGTTATAAAATGAAAGTTTTAAATATGTCTATCACCGCTGTTTGTTTTATATCTTTCAAAAACTAATCTAGTTATCAGATAGTCACAACTGACAGGCCGAGTCAAGGAACAGCACGTTCTTATTCTGTTGCCACATTTGGCGTCAAAAACCACTTCAAATTATGAAAGGCGTTTCAGCGAGAGCTTGCGTTACGCACTATTCAACGATTGAGTCTCAAAAGCTGGTACACTAACTTACTGCAAAAGTCTCTTAACAGATGTCAACAATTACAGGTGCCTTTACAAACATCTTATCCAAGACGAAAACAAAACCGACAACAACAACTCTAACAACTAGTATACCTAAATGGTAATAATGCTGCCGAAGGGGAGAACAGCTTTAAGTATGCTAACAGTTACCCTATGAACTGAACTGTGAAGAATTCATTTGCACAATATATTTGAATCGTTATGCCAGGGAAATCAATTGAAATTGTTATTGGGTTGGGTGCTTTGTGAATAGATATTGCGTGCAAGTGCCCTTTTCTTCACAAGAATTTTAACTTAATGCACGTTTTGCAAGCAGAAATTGACCCTGAAATAAAGGAAAGGCAAATTTTTACACAAGTCAAGTTAATTGTTGTGCAGTGAGCGTAGCGAGCGAGCAGCAACATAATCAGGATTTTAAATTAAAAGAATATGTAAAAGCAGTACGAATTCTCAAATTCATGACTTTTTATCAGAATGCATTGTATTTAACAATCAGATAAAGAGAAATCATCGTTATTAAAACTTGTAGAAAAATTAAAACAAACGGAAAGTGTAGAACACACTTATTTCATATATGCTACGATCTACTCCTTTTCATCCGAACATGAATTTAAACTTAAGTTTTAGCATTTTGACATATCCGGCGATGCCGGACGCGTCTTCGACAATGTCAGCACTCCAGAGACATTTAATGCATACCGGTACAGAATTTATACGTGAGATTTGTGTGGCTACAATTTTCACACCTTTCAATTTCCACATCTTTCGATTTCCATCCTTTTGATTTTCTGGTAAAGGGGAGCTAGATGTGAATCGTATGTGTATGTGCTTTATTGTCTCGATCCCTTGTCACGGTATCCGGTCATCTCGCCACCAGGGAGTTTCGCCACCAAGAAACCATCTCGCCACCAACTAACTCGCCGCCAAGTAAAGTAGTCGAGATGAATAAGCTGTTCGATAGAGAGTAAAGTAGTCGAGATGGAAAAGCTGTTCATACGAAGTTCGTTTGCCTGTCTGTATGCAAATTACATGTTGTAGGTGAAGTGATTTGATAAATGGTCCGTTGTCTTGAGCAAGCGACATTAAATACGCACATGTTGTTTTTTTGTAGCATGGTTTCAAAACAACACAGGTCGCGCTCTTGTTTTTTTTTTTGCTTTCTTGTTGTGATTGTGCAGTAGTCCTTGCATTGCCTTCGTAGCTGATTATTTATTTTTTTATTTACTTTGGTCACAACCAAGCTATTAAGCTGACATCTTAGGGATACCGCCGGTGCAGCACATCGTTCAACGTAATACGAACTGTGTGAGTGTTTTACACAACTAAACAAGGTAGAACGAATTTCAGTCTCTTCGGCTTGTGGTTCAATGTTATTAGATTATTGGTAATCGGTAATCTTTGGACCGGTAACCGTTGTCACACCTCACCATACATACATACATACATATACTTTTCATCATCAATATTAAAATAAATTAAATAGATAACTAAAATTAATTATTTAATTAAAAAACTATTTACAACGATGACTAAATTACTGTATATACACACACACACACACGCACACATACACACACACACACACAATTCCTTGCGCATAACCACAATTCCTTGCGCATACCACTGCGCATCCTAAATCTCTAATTTGCGCATAACCACAATTCCATGCGTTTGGTAAGAAAAAGTGATTGCAAGCCCCTATAATGTAATCTTCTGGGCCGGGCTGTTCAAAGCCTGATTAAGCTAACCCAGGGTTAGCGAGAATTTTGATTTCAGTTTTGTAATTTTTTGGTGAGGTTTTCTGTTTGTATTGTTTGCCCTGCAGTTTTAAGCTGTAGTGATCACAAACTACACCAAATGTTAGAGGTGAGAAACAATTTTAAGCAAGAAAATATAAGGTTGCAGTTAACGTTTAACCCTGGGTTAACATTAACCGGCTTTCGAACAACCCGGCCCTGCTGATTAGAGAGCTGCCTCGCTCGTTCGCTTCAGGCTCACTCGCTGCGGCATCAATTAACAATAGATGGATCGAAACCGACCAATGACCGATGACCACTTTAACAGTAGTCTTATAGCCAATACCATAAATGCTTTACCGACGAATCACTTTTAACGGACCAGACTGGTAACACCATCGACTGACAAGCATTATTCACTACCTCCAGGAACCAGTTATTCACTAAAAAAATAACTCTTGCACGCCTTGCGTGCCTATGTTTGTTATAGTCACCGAGGAGATGTCGATTTTCTCGACTAAAACAAGCACACGCGACGATCGTTGTTTTGTCACGAAAGAAGGCGACAAGTTCTTTTGCAGCCACAAAGACTGCTTAAGTGTTCGTTCAACTTTTGTGTCTTCGGGACGTGCTGCCTCCTTCAGTTGCAAGCATTCTGACGGGTGCATTGCTCACTGCTTTACTTGGGTCGCTTAATAGCATGATAAAAAGGTGACAGGCCTGCGCGATTCCCATACACGTGTAATAGCCAGTTAGAGCTTAGTTCGCACGAGTATATCTTTTAAGGATCTGCCCATTGTGTAGGAGACAATGGGGGGATCTTTGGGTATTTCGATAAGCAATAATCCTGTGTTTTCAGAAGGACATTTCGTCAGAGTAGAGCTGTTATTGGTCATATGTCTCTGGCTTCCGCTGTTATCCGCATGTAATTTGCAGAGTTTGACACCCGGGGTTTGACACCTCTGTTTTTCCCCAGTTTTTTTTCTCTCTAGGCTCGTTTATATTTCAAGACATGTTTTATGCTATCTCAAATGTTAGCTCTGGAGGGACAAAGTTTGAAATATTCCCGTGAACATGTAAGATACTTGCATTTTGTATTACTATGCCGGACCCGGCTGTTTGATAAACTGTCGCAAGATATGCTGTTTCTTATCACGGGTGTCACTTTTATCTTTGTCCGGCTTCGCCAGATAGAGCTGTAACTTTCCTTGGGGAAAGGTATAAATCTGTATTAGAGAGACTGATAGTGTGAAATACAAACGAATCAGCCATCTGATCGACTAAAACATTTACCAACCTTGCTCGAAGCACCGCGCACGAAAAGATCGTTACAGTTACATGGCAGTTCGAAAGTTGAGGAGTATGAGAGCGCTGATCTATGCAGGGAAGAATCCTGGGAGACTAACCATCAAAAATTCGGTAAAATTTCTGCACTGTGCGCAACGACAAAATCTCAAGACCACACTAATCAACAAACGCCATTTGAGCGCTACATCTCAAAACAGAAGAGCAAATTGACAAAAAAAAAAAATATTGAGCGCCTTCAATCCCGACAACCGTCACAACCCCGTCAACCCTCACAACTCTCACAACCCGACAACCCGGACAACCCTGTCAACCCTCACAATCTCGGCAACCCTCACAACCCCGACAACCCCGTCAACCCTCACAACCCCGACAACCCTCACAACCCCGTCAACCCTCACAACCCTGTCAACCCCCACAACCCGTCAACCCTCACAACCTCGTCAACCCTCGCAACCCTGTCAACCCTATCAACCCTCCCAACCCTGTCATGTCAACCCCGTCAACCTGAAGATTTAGGGAAAGGGTACGTTCCGAACCGAAATTCCGGAAAATGTATTGTTCCATTCGATTTCCGGATTTTGTTTGTGCTTGTACAGTTCCTGAGTTAAGTATTTAGCATCACAATCTCGACAACCCTCAACCCTTATTTTGTTTCTGCAGCAACAATAAGTAAAAAAACTGGCGCAGTTTCGCTTCAACCAATCACATAGCTCGTTCCGAGAGGTACGTGCTGCCTCAAATTTATACTAATCACGAATATCGGTTAATAATTCAATTTACTATATGGCTAGCTCCGCGAGCGGGCAAGATGACCCAAATCGCGCGCTACGATTGGCTACCGGAGGGGGGAAGATGGAGTTATCTTTCCCCTCGGGACTAACCGCTTATCCCGCAAGAAAATTTTCCCCGAAAGCCATATAATAAATCCTTTATTGACCAAGTTTGTTCGGTCAAGATGGCTGGAAATTGGCCTCGTTCTTTTTTTGCGAGTTTATGGACCTCGACTTCGTCTCAGTCCATAAACATGCAAAAAGAGAACTTGGCCAATATTCACCCATTTTGACCACACACTTGGTCAATAACTTGGACCCATATTTCTTCACGGGCCACACAAAACCGCCAGATCACGTATCACAAAGAATAATTTTTAAAATTCACGTTTCACGGAAAACAAAATCGGCTAATCACCGCACGAGAGTACCCTGTACGACCCTCTAATCTGTGCCGATGGAAGAATGTTGTATTTCTTCCAAGGCTGATAAAGATGTAGTAGCACCCATTAGATCGTAAGATGTGATTGGTTTACCAAGGTGACCGATCGGTGACGTATCTACCAAATCACGTGGAACAGTCTGAGAACACAAACTGCCCAGCTGTTGCATTGCATGCTTGCCTTGCAGTTAGTTGCTTGCGAAGAGGTTTGGTTCGATGCATCTGTTAGTCTGGTTAGCGTTGCAGATGCAATTACTATGTTTCAGTTATCCGTGAAAAGCTTTTCCTGAAACCTGTGAAAGCCTAACAGTGAGCTGTGTTTTTTTGTGACCCTGGGACATCGGACGTCAAAGCAACCACGCGACGCCATTGCCGAGAATTTCCAAGTAAAACGTAAGAATAATTAACAATATAAAGTTAAACTTATTGTCATAGTAGTTTAGACTGTCAAGAGCTTATGTTTTCTTGCACTCTTATTGACAGATAATGTGCCTAGTCCTCGAGCTCGTCAGTACCCATGCGAATACTTGAAAGACAACAACAGCTGATCAAGCCAAGTAAAACCACTTTCAGCGAGGTAAGACTTGCACGTCGAGAGTGACTTGGTGCATGGTGCG
>CM042752.1:19053733-19059725 GCA_022496165.2 Catalaphyllia jardinei
ATAGCAACCACTTGTGTTGAATACTAATTGTGGCAAAGTGTTGTGTGACGTTCAAATTAGTGGCTGCGAAAGATACATTTTTCGGTTTGACGGAAATAATGTTAACCATTCCTTTTTTCTATTCTTTCCATGTTCTTTCTCTTTATTGACATTCAAACGTTCTCCGTCATGGTAACGCCACAGCCCAAGTTACTGTGGGCTCAAAAATAATTTGCCAACATGGCGTAAGTGTCACATGGCAAACGTTTAAATCACGAGACAGAGTGAAGGAATTTGTCTGAATTCAACTATTTCAAGAGTTTTCAAACTGGCATGGAATTTATCTGGATTCATGAGTTTTTAAACAAAGCAAGAATTATGTTCGTAAGGTAAGGTGTTCAAAGAATGTTTTCTGCAAACGAACTCTGGAAACGCATCTTGTTGGTATCTGTGTTGAACGCGCGAATGTTCAGCCAAAGTCAAAACAAAGTAAATTTGTTCACTTAGATACGAAATTACAGCATCAGCTTATAAATAAATATTCTGTCTGCACAAAATATATCTCGTTTCAATGTTGTTTTACATGGGAAAGCGGGCTTCTGTAAACATCGCTAGTTAAGATTCCAGCCATTTGTTTTAATTCGGCAATGAAGCGAATATTGATGCAGAGTTTCAATAATATTGAACTCAATCCAACGCGTTGTTTGTTTACATGTCAAGTTCGTGCAATCCTTGAAAATTCACTATACTTCGAACTTCAATATTTTGAACTTTCGTTTCGTTACATCGAAAATTCGTTACTTCGAATTTCGCTAAAGCGAATAATCAACGAAGTTCGCTAATTTTTCGGGAAGAATTCCAGCGAAATCCCTCTCGAAAGTTCGTTGATTTTTCGACGTACATTCGCGAGAACAAAGGGCGAATTTGTTTGTTGGTGCCCATTTAGATGGACACCAACATGGCGTCTCCATACAAATCTCTATAAATTTGGGTAAAAAGTTTCTCTGCCTATCTTCCATATGAAACTTTGCTGTGACCTGAATCTTTCTTTTCTCAGATTCTGGACTTTATCTATTGAACGGTTTTTATTTTTATCTATTCTGGAATGGCTTGACACTGAAAACCAGCAATAGAGATAGCGAAGGTATCAGTGATGTCACGAGCACTGTTTTGCAATATATATGGTTGGCCAAAAGTGAGCAAAACAAAAGAAATGACTGGAAATTTGTTCAGTTGAAACGGCTGTTGGTTCACATATATGCTAGAATTCAAGCTGAAACCGGGAGGAAAAATAGAAAAGCGGGATAATGCTTCACTGTGAAAGTCTAAAGGGAACCTGAATAGCGACACCTGCTGAAAATCGCATTGGAAATTCGTCTGTGAGTAAAGGATTTGACAAGCTCGAAAGAGCTTCTGCGAACCACATGCACCAGTGATTTTGTGCACATGAGTGAAAATGATGTCAATGTTCATAAACAGATATCTTTGCTATACGAGGATTTGTCTCCTTAACAAATAAAGAAGCGTCGATTGTGCTCTGTTCTGTTGTAAAGTGTGTAGGAAGTGGTAGAGCATGAAAGCAGTGTAGGGGAACACACGAGATGCAGTCAAGTGTTTCTGGCTAAACTACAGAATACAGGGCAACTTATTTGCATCTCATTCAATCACCAAGGTTTCTATTGTGTTATGCTTCGTTCTTCAAAAGATTTTGACACATGTAAAACAGGTTGTCAGAAGTGGTCCTGCATTCTGTAGTTGCTCCCAAAGAAGTTAAAGTGGCGTCAGCCATGTACTAATCTCTGATAAAGCATGCTAAAATAAGCTAATTGCAATCCGACAGCTGTCAATCACAAACTGGACTTTGGCTAAGCTTTCACTTTCGCGTTGCTTTCAAGCGAAGAACTATCCCTTCAAAGTTTGCCTTTCAGTTAATAGTTTAACTTGTTTAATCAGGATGTAAAGGCAGGTAAAGGTTGCTAGTCCAGAGGAATCTGGCCGCGTTTGTGACTCACAAAAATATGTACTTTCCCAATGGAAATTACGAAAGAAGGAGCTCAAAGCTTGCGGATAAAAATGTCAAATGTAGAGTGGCATTTGAAAGAAGCTACAGTTATTTTCGGCTTTTACCTGCTTGTAGCAAGATTGCCCAAACTAATGTCAAAGTTGGAAAGACTTGACTGCTTGAACTTGTTTAACTCCGAGCACAGGAGCAAGCTTTCAACTGATTACTCGTTGGGTGAGCAATGATAAAGAATTGTTGAATTGTTGCCAAAAATTAACTGCAGTGCTTGGTGGCCAGTCGGGCCGGTTTCCTTGAATTCTTAGTGGCCCATCCCAAAATGAAGTAGCCCCTGATTTCCTCTAGCCTGAAATGAAAAAAATTGAATAAATGCCCCATGGCTTTTAATGGAGCGCTAACTAAAATAATATCACGACTGGCATCTCACATGGACGGTACTTTGCAGCTACAATAACTTTTGCCGATTGTGATTATGCAATTCCTCGTGCAGCTTTATGGACTCTACGGGTGACTTAAATTGGCAATTTCCGGAGGTAAAACTGCTCTTGTGACTTACTGTTGCATCCACAACTGCCTCTTTGCAAACTAAGCAAAACATCACGTGTCCTCCCTTGTTTTCAACAGGTTTAAATGTCCGCTGCCTTTTGTACTTTTGGAGACATATTCCTTACTTCTCACTTGTTTTGGCGGTGGCGGCGGCTCACAGCTGATGAGGAATCTCCACATTTTTGCCCCAAATCTGTATTTTAATATCAGTGTCAAGTCTGTTCTTAACCCTTTCACCACCAAGAGTCTCCCGAGTAAAATCCTCTGGCGTTAAACAGAGTAAAATCTGTAAGTGGCTACTGGTGGTGAAAGGGTTAAGGGAGTTTTTTAACCGTTTTGCCACTAAGGGTCTCCCTTTGACGAGTACAATCGTCTGATGTTAGACAGAGTAAAATCTAGAAGTGGCCACTGTTAATGAAAGGGTTAAAGCAAAAACATGTTCTTCGAAACCATCCCGCACGAAACTCTGGGTAAGTCCAGGGTCACGTGGCAATTACAAAATCAAATGGCGTCTATATGTTGTGAATGTGGATCGCTCATGAAGGCACTGTTAAAATGGTTAAGAATTTCCACTTTAGAGCTAAAAATTCACTAGAATGGATGATCTAAGAGTCCAGGCAAAGAAACAAAGAGAAATTTAGTCCAAGTAAACTACATATTGAGTTTAATGTTCTTAACTTTGTACTTCGCATTATTTACTTTGCAACTTTTTGAAATTCTGTAGCATAGTTGCACATAGCAAGTTCAAACCTTAACTTTTGGTGGCCCTTGTCAGTTTTAACTCGCCACTGGCAAGCATGCGACTGTCGACTTTAAGCCCTGATTGTGGACTTTAAGTATGAGAACTCCAAGTTTAAGTGGTTGTCTGGTCCAGTCTTGCAGTTTTGGTGGCTAACAATCCTGGGAAACTCCCCAATTTTTAATGCAACAACTAGTGTTATTGTTACTTGCAAACCCATGTAGCAGTTTGTTTACAAATAAACTTGCTCATTCAGTTACATGAGGTTGGCCTGTTTTATTTCTGTAAACCATAATCAAATGGAAACCTGTACATTATCTGACATCAATGTAAAAATGAAGAACTTTGCATATAAACTGAAAATAACATAGTCAATAAAATTGTTGTTTTTTGTCTCTGACTTGTATATTGTAGCAAGATGTTTCAGCTAACTGTTAAGCCTTCATTAATTGAAAAAAACGCTTGATGTTACACGCAATTTTAAATTGAAAAATTGCACGTGCTGTTTGGTGTGACTCTAGAGAATTTAAGTGCGTGCTAGGCACTTGTAGACTTCAGGGATGACCATGTGATCATTTCCAGCGTTTGGGTCTTTTACAAAGTAAAGTAAAGTAAAGTAAACTTTATTTTACCAGGGTGGCCCATTCAGCAACGAGGCTGATATCCAGAGGGGCCCTGGACTAAAAATGTAGTAATTAAAAATACAATACATCATGATAATTTAAAAATACAATTTAGAAATACAAGGTATAGATTTTAAAAAAAAAAGCATGCAGTAATTAAAAATATAAAGTATAAGCAAGCATGCAATAATTCATAAAAATCTAATGTCTATAAAATCTAAAAATTGTAGGTATTAATTAAAACTCTGAAGGAAGAAAGTGACTTGGCGTTTTGAATGTTACGGGGTAGGAGGTTAAAAAAAGCTGAACCGGAATATCTAAAAGTTCGTTTAGCAAGGCTAAGTTTGGGTTTGGGCAGGTGCAGATCTGTTCTTCTACGAGTATTGTAGTCATGCACATTGAAATTTCTTGTGAAATATCCACTCAAGTATTTAGGCACTAGATTATTTAGACATTTATATACTAAAGTACATTTATGTCTTTTCCGTTTCGTTTCTAGCTCCACCCACCCTAAAACATTTAAAGTGTCTTTAGAAGAGTCACGCCTTAGAACAATACGGGCAGCGCGATTTTGTAACCGTTGTAAGGTTTTACTGGAGGTCGCTGACAATTCACCCCACACGGTGTCTGTATAACACAAGATTGGCTCTATAAGCGTATTGTAGACACACTTCGCTGCATTAAGAGTAAGGCAAGATCTTATTCGTGCTAAAATTCCCAGTCGCTTGTTGACTTTTTTACAAATCGAGTCAACATGCTCTTTCCAATGAAGTTGTTCGTCGAGCATAACCCCGAGATAATTAAACTTCGTCACTCTCTCTATGTCCTTTCCTTGGATTTGCAGTACAAAGTCTGATGAGGTTTGTAATAGTTGCCTTGTTCCAAAGAGTAGTCCTTTCGTTTTACTATGATTTAATATCAGTCTGTTACTCGTCAGCCACTGTTCAACTCGTTTGAGATCTTCTTGTAGATTTTCCCTGATGACGTTAACATGAGACCCGGTATAGTAGATCACTGTATCGTCCGCGTACATGCTAATTTCTGAGTGCATCAGACACTTAGGTAGATCATTTATGTAAATAACAAATAGTAATGGTCCTAGTAAGGAACCTTGCGGAACGCCGAAGTCCAAAGGTAGGCTGGATGATAACTCTTTTCCGTATTGAACTTTCTGCGAACGAATAGTTAGATAATTTCTGAACCAGGTGAGACTGCGTCCTCTAACACCATAATGCTGTAGCTTATGAAGTAGGCAATGGTGATCAACAAGATCGAAGGCCTTTTTTAAATCGATAAAGGCAGCTCCGGTTAACTGTTGCTTGTCCATGTGTTCTAAAATATGGTCAACCAGGTAAACAACCGCAGTCTCAGTGGAATGTTTCTTGCGGAACCCGGATTGAAAAACTGAGAGAACGTTGTTTTCTCCAAGAAAGGACAATAGTTGAACTTGAATCGCACGTTCCATCACCTTGGAAACCAGGGGGAGAACTGAAATTGGACGATAGTTGTTCTCATCATCCTTCTTTCCAGCCTTATAAATTGGAGTTACTCAGACATCGAAGCTTCCAGAAAAAGCTGCTGATGGTAATATGCCTCATGTCTGATGACTTCAATGTTTTCGAAATCCATACCATGGTGATGTTTGAACATGGCACGCAAGTTTGGAGTTATGATTGGACATCATGACAGCCTTTTTGTGTTCAGAAACCCGCATCTTCAGTGATCTTTCAGTGTGGCCATAGTATACAAAATCGCACTAACTGCAATTGATTCTGTACACTACCTCAGATGATGGATGGTTGGTTTCATCCTGCTGTTTCGGTTGAGGAAAAAGACTGTTGATGGCTCTCTGTGGCTGGTAGGAAACTTGCAAACTTTGTTGCTTTAGTATGTGACCAATTCTTTTGGAGACGCCCTTACATAAGGAAGTACTACATAACCATTCGTTTTTTTTTCATAAGTTTTTTATTATCATCATCACAATCCTCTACACATACATATACATATATATTTATACACATACATATATATATATATATAACTGCAGACAGTACTGTTTCGGCCTTCTGGGCCTCATCAGTGCAG